>OZ008355.1:717814-872947 GCA_963931975.1 Cataclysta lemnata | reverse complement strand
GTAGTCGAAGGATATAGTTCGGTGACGTTTGTTTGTGCAGGTATGTTGTGATCGGCGGTCAAGTGATGATGCGATGTGAATGTGCGGTCAACGATGTGCTTTAACAATAAGGACTCTTGACGTACGCCGCCGGGATCGATGATACGCGTCGCGCTCCTTTGCTATAATACACTTCAACTATAATTTGAAAACAAATCGTTGAATTTTTGAAGCCGTTTCAATAATTTCGCGCGTTACTATTTAAACGAAATGGACCAATAGTGTCTCCCTGCGGAACCCTACGAGTGGCACCCGATCAGCGACATGTTAGTTGAAGACAATATGTATATGTACGTATTACTTAATACTTATACAAAGTGAAGATAGTTTTGAAAATATAATGATATATCTACATATTTATGATAGATAATACGGTGTAGGTTTAAGTACCTATTATTGATTACTTAATAAAATCAAAAGCGTTTTCGAAATCTAAATTAGGGAAATTCCCTAATATTAATATAAAACTATACCTACATTCAAGACTCATCAATGTACTTTATTCCGGACGCATTTAGCTACCTACTTTAAAATTTTATCGAAGCTAGCCTCGAACAAACCTGATGAAATAGATACTAGGTATTTACTCATAGGTATTCACTTATTTGAAAATAAGTGAAGTGTTAAGTTTAACCAGTTATAATACCTAAATAATTATATTTTATAAATATTTTATTAGATTTATTTACAAAGCTGACTATTTAATTCGTGGAGCTATCTTTAAAAAAGCTTTAAAGTTTTAAAAAATACTTAAAAATAGCTGCAATGTTTAACTCATGGATCCTGAAGACGGCAATTTTTTACATCTACTACTATCGCACCATGAAATATTTTGATTATTATCTTTTTCAATTACATAATGTCTACCTATTTAACAAAACACTATTATTTATCAGATATGTATCTATTTTTCAATAGATTAAAATACAATTAAATTGTCTGGCATAGCTACCTTTATAAGTAGACATACCTATCTATCTTGTGAAATTCATGAGTGACATTTCGATAAGATCCCATTTTCAAAATTAAACGGTAAACACTAAATGACTTTAATAAAAATTCAGCAACCATCACCGCTAATTATATGAAACATAATTGTACTATTTCCAAAACATTCGAATTGCAATTACTTCCACGTGAATAAATACGTTTTCTTATAATATATTTTTTTAAACTTTCCAACCTCTACTATAATTGTAAAATTAGAATTTCAATAATTTTGGTTCTTTACAATACCGATAAAAGCTACGGTATGTTGATTGCTGATATTCGGTATTTCAAACCTCAATAAATTTAAGAGTTTTCTATTTTCTCCCTCAGTCAGTGTGATCACGTATTGAATAACTTTAGACATTCATAGATAATATTGTTCAGGGCTTATTGCTATATCGCGCGATGGTCCTGGTACCTGTAGGTTCAGTAAAAATCTAATATAAATCTAGTTGTCTCCTCAACATTCAGCTATACGCAAAGCAACATTGTCCTTAATTGTGACCTTTTCTGAGTTTCTTGCCAGTTCTTCTCAGAACAAGGCCTCCGAACGGATGGTGTAGCTTATAACGTTAAATATTGAAAACTGTTTTTCTTTTCGTTTCCAGTGTTTAACGTTATTTCTTTGACGATTCATTAGTGTATGTAATCATACCTTATATGAATAAACCATATTTTCATTTTTTTTTTCTTAGGCTTGGTAATTTCGGTCTTGCTACATGTTACAAATAGCTTTTATTAATAGACTTTACTTTCAATTTATTGGTCTTCCGTAGTCCCTTACCTACTCTTTCTTTTAGTTTATAGTTCGACCTAAATAATACGTATTTACATAATCAAATTTAATTTAAAATCATGTGCCCAACATTATCCTCTTCTAGTCAGATTTTGGTGGTTAGAAAAAGACCATAATTTTTCGAAATTCTTTTTCTAACCACCAAAATCTTACTACTAATTTTTCTAACATTTATATAATGTTAAAATTAAAATCGAATAGATTATCCTCTTCTATTTGTATGTGCGGTGTTACTGTTACGTCTACTAAATTTATAGCAAAAGATATCTAGTAAATCTATAACAAAAGTATACAGATTTATTATTAATCGTATTTTTTTGAAAGCCTAATAAAGTTAATTAAAAATAATAAAGTTATTATATACAAAACTCGAAATTCAATAGTGAAACTTTCGGACCGATGTTGGTCCGAAAGTTTCACTATTGAATTTCGGAGATCTGGAGCTAAAAAATTAAGATAAGGTCGACTGTACTGTTCTTTCGTCGTTTGTCCCTGTTCCTGAGTGGAATAATTTTCATCGGGAGCTATAATTATTGTCAAATCTTGACAAAAATTTAAGTTAGGAATAGCTTAGGTAAATAACTATCCGGACCACAATTCCGTTAATGGCGTGTCTTGCTTTATGTATGATATGTCTCAATTTATGCAGATAGCACATCTGTTGTTGTGTGTTATTACTATAACGGGTCTGTAGGAGATGTAGGTACCTAATGAAAGCATGAAATCTTAATGGATTTGCGTTGCCTAAGGCATTGTTGTAAAGTCCCACCTGGGGTCGTCTTGCATTGTTCATTTGCCATTATATTTAAATAAAGAATTCACTTTTCATCGTCGTGCCAGTTTAACGTACATCGTTAGCACGCGTCAGTTGATGTCGTTGACAGTCGTATTGGTCGTAATGTTAGTCGTCGCCGTCATACATACATACATACATAAATCACGCCTATATCCCCGAAGGGGTAGGCAGAGGTGAATAAGCACCCACGTTACACATTAGACATTAGCACGTCGCCGTCATCTTATAGAAAAACAAGGCTGATGCTGATGCGAGAACCCTCATCTTCCGCAGTCCGGACGGCTGCCTGAACTAAATTGTCTACATCCATACAATTTCAAGTTACCACCGGCTAATTTTCCTTATAATTAAAAATAAATATTTTCTTACACTCTCTACATAGCCTTAAGTACCTAGGTAAGTAGCATAACTTGCACTTGTGTTATGGATACTAGATGACGAACAAATTTTAATATAAATAATAATTACACATACAAATATTTGTAATAAATACTACATAAACATATAAACATTCATGACTCGGTAACAAATATCTGTATTCATCACAAAATTTACCCCTACCAGGATCCGAAGCCTCTTGGTACTTCTTGGCCAATAGCCAGCGATCTGAATATTCGACCAAGCCAGCCGTCAAATTATATAGGACCGTTGATATAGTGTTGAAATACATAGTGAATCATTTGAAACAAAACAACTTTTGTAATTTATTCGCGTATAAGTATTTAGGTAGTACAGCGGTAATGGTCACGGGGGACCCTGAGACCACGGCCGTTGTAAATTGATCGAAATGTCGGGTATACCTACCTAATAATAACAAAGCCTATCACCTAAATTGTATACGCGAGTTAAATCCCTTCCGGCCGCCATCGCAACTGTGTTTCACACAACCAGTTGTCTTCCAGGATTTTTTATCTATATATAAAAGCTGTTTTAAGACCCTATTCGGCAGAGTAGAATACAATTGTCACCACCCCAAATCTCTCCCGTGGGTGTCGTACAAGGCGACTAAGGATAAATCAGTGATGAGAAATGGGCAGCAGCGTTCCTCTTATACCAACTAGCAATGTACCTACTGCGATTTCTCTGCCCGATAAATGGCAATAGGCTCGCCACCAAGGGACCTAACATAATTGGCGAAACGCGAGTGCTGGTTCACCTCTGCCTACCCCCTTCGGGGATATAGGCGTGATTTATCTATGTATGTATTACTAATCTCACAGAACACTATACTCGCAGCGGTTCAGACCGGTGGTTCGGTACATAAAGCGGTTCATTAATTCTTGATTAAAAATTATAAATCTGTACTGCTCAAAAATATTATTGCAGAAAGGAGATATTAACAGTTAACTTGAAGCGATTTTTGTTTAGAATAAGATTTTTTTTCCACATTAAATCAATGATGTTTCAAAATTCCTAGAACGACTGCAAACTATATTACAGATAAAATTCTATTGACTATTCTTTTTATTTCGTTTGCTTAGGGAGCTCAAAAAAGGCCTTCGCGCATTTCATGAAATTATTTATCTACAATTTTGGATTTAATTAAAAGTAAGCCAAAACCGAGGCCGTAACGAAATATGCCAATACCTATTATTCTACACTATTTGTAAGTCAAAATTGTCAATGTATTTTTGTTTCTGAGATCAAGAACGCAAAAATAGGCCATTTTTCGCAAATAATACAGTCACGATGTAATAGGGCTCTTAAATGTGTAGAGTTTGTGCAAATATAGCAGAATATTAGGAAGGTATGTACAAATAGGAAGTACCAATTTGAGAACATTTAGCCAACTTTAAGAAATTAGTCGTGGTAAGTAAATATGACACAGTAATTAAGCTTGTACGTGTGTGTTCAGTTTTTTATTCATAATATTTTTTTTTGCTCCAAGTGTAAATTTAAAACTGGACCGTTAATAATAGTCAGACATAATTGACCAAAAATATAATCATAATTAATTAGTAGGCCTATTATCTAAAAAAAGAGCAGTGATAATTAATCTTTTATATTTTAAAATCTGTAATTTGACATCTACAAATAGAATACGTTTTGTTATTAGGTAGAGATTATTAGAGATTTGAACGTATTGTAAATGGTAGGTAGCTTTGAAAATTGATTGGGAACATGTCTACCAATTTTTACTTTATTTGTACATAATATCATTAAAAAAATATTATTAAGAAACGCGTGCTTATGCCTAATATGATAGAGAATAGAGATTATATAGCATGTATTATATACATCAATATTTATCGCCGGTTTATGTAAAATACGCGCAAACAAAGATAAGCTTATTGCCAATCACAGGTCTTATTGCAAGATCACCTTGCTGCACATTTTCTTAATTATTTTATCTTTAAATTCTTCTCCCATTTGGTGAGATAGAGTGAAATTCTCGGCAAGAATGGTCCAAAAAAAAAATAACCGACGGTAAATCCACAGTTCTGTCGACACAATTATTATTATTCCAACTTATTTATTATTCGTCAATACGATTACTAGAAGAATAAATTAACACCACAATTTTGTTTGTAGATTCACTCTAGCACAGTATAAAACTAAAAATTAAATCATTCAAACAGAGCATTAATGCCCCGCCAAAAACTGTTTCGTTTTTAGGTATATAAAAACTTCTAAATAAAATGAGGCATTTTTTGTAATATTTATTAATTTTGAAAATCATCTAGCTAGAGCCGTTTGCTTCTACGCTTCGATACAAAGGCCTTATTAATGCAAATCAAGGAAAATAATTATTAACTTAACCTGATTTTTTAAAATCTCAATATTAATATTTATTTAGGTCAGAGCAATGTTAAGTTGTTTCAAGGCAAATACAGCTTTAAATTGTCTGAGGTTTTTGACTCGCTTATGACAAGTCTAGGTACTTAGTAATTCTATTTTAAACATAGGTACTGCAACGGCGGCGATGCAATATAAAATCTAAGACTAACGGATTGATATTTTCGTGGACGGTATCACAATTAGACAAAAGTACAAAATTACACATTCTTTGCTGAAATACTATATCGCTCGTTTTCAAATTCAAATAATTATTTATTGTATAATTTATTGTATGTTTGGTGAAAAAATGACGCATTTACATGTTTTCTTAAAACAGACATGATACCTAATATTTATTTAAAAAGGAAAATTCATTTAATTTTTATTTCCTATTTTCCACTTCACATTGCATTCCGTGGCGGCCTATAATTAAAGTGCATACTTTGCATAATACTATTACTGTGAAACGTTTACGTGTGAAAAATTTTATTGGAGTGATCTTGTTGGCTGTCCTAAGTCAATAAATATATAAATTTATAGATTGTTAGTGGGATTTCCGGGTTCGTCGTCATTATAGAAAGGTTAACGCTGAAGAAGTCCCGGGATTTGCGACCGCGGTCGCTGCTATCCGGGCAGGTGCCTGACCGCTCGGCCTGGGTGGCCGAGCGGTCAGGCACCAGACTTGGGTGGATATTTTTCGAAATTATTTTTCTAACCATTAAAATCTTTGTACTTATTTTTCTAACATTTATATAATGTTAAAATTAAAATCGAAAAGGAGAATATAGTTTTGAACAAATAAATAATTCTCATAAGCTTTAGTAAAAGGCTTTTTCATCCCACCATCTCGGAAAAGGCGTTTTTGCTCTTCGATATCTGAGTGCAAAAGCCGTTTTTATCCTCTAGAGGATAAAGTAAATTTGAATTTAGAACATCGTGTGCAATGAGTTTGTGAATTCAAAACATCATTATACCTATTTATTTCTACCTCCATGGTGCCCAAATTATCATGCAACCTATTTTAATTTGTTAAAAACTCAGACTCGGAACCTTCTTGGTGTACTTTTTTTGTAATTAGCTTTGCGCGCGCCATTTTCTTTTCACGTCATAAATTTGTTAAAACCTTGGAGTTCCGTGACGGTCAATCAGCTTGGCGTCAATCTTGCTTTAAACATTTTGATCGTCTACAATGCTTGCTTGATGCTTGAATCAAGCATTTAAAAGCTTTTTAGGTTTGTTTGATTTGTTTACGCCAGCAACGGAACAAAAACATACAGAAAATCAACGTGCTTGACTCAAGCTGATTGACCGTCTCAGAACTCCATTAGGGACGGTAATTTTTATTAGGTACTTACAGGTGTGTCTGGATAATTTTTGCGGGTGTGGCTGGGTAGATGGGTGGATGTTGGAGGTGTGTCTGGGTGAATGGGTGTTTTGTGGGTGTGTCTAGGTGAATGGGTGTTTTGTAGGTGTGTCTGAATGGATGGGTGAGTATTGTGGGTGTTTCTGGGTGGTTGGGTGTTTTTTTGGGTGTGATTAGGTGGTTTGTGGGCGTTTCTGGGTGATTGAGTGTTTTTGGGTGTGATTGGGTGTTTTGTAGGTGTTTCTGGGTGACTGGGTGTTTTGTGGGTGTTTCTGGGTTAATCGGTGTTTTGTGGGTGTTTCTGGGTGAATGGGTGTTTTGTGGGTGTTTCTGGGTGAATGGGTGTTTTGTGGGTGTTTCTGGATTAATGGGTGTTTTGTGGGTGTTTCTAGGTGAATGGGTGTTTTTTGGGTGTTTCTGGGTAAATGGGTGTTTTGTGGGTGTTTCTGGGTGAATTGGTGTTTTGTGGGTGTTTCTAGGTGAATGGGTGTTTTGTGGGTGTTTCTGGGTGAATGGGTGTTTTTTGGATGTGTCTGGGTGGATGGGTGTGTATTGCGGGTGTGAATGTTATGGGTGTTTCTGGGTGTGTGTTGAGAGTGTGTTTGGGTTAATGGGAGGGTGTTGTGGAAGTTTCTGGGTGAAAACAGAAACTGTTGTGTGATTGTATTTTTTTTTGTATTTTGCGATTTCCTCGTTGGGGGGGATGAAAAGTTACTTGTTGCACTCGAGTGCAAAGATTTTTCACCTTGTGCTCTTTTGATTCCCTCGCTGTCGCTCAGGATTCTAATTTTTGAATCACTCGCTACGCTCATGATTCAATTTTAGAATCCTTCGCTAGCTCGGTCATCAAAATTGAGCACGCGGTTAAAAAACAACTTTGCACTCACGTACAACAAATAACTATTTATTTCTGTTCTTTTCTTCTAACATATATACTATTTCAATTACAATGGCGTAACTAGCGCGCTTTCCAAGACCTGGCTTGTTGGCCAAACATGATATTATCTCTAGTTCGTCCATGCTTCGGAAGGCCGTTGGTCCCTGCTGCATCTATAGTCGTTGAAACTCTAAAATGGACAAACATTGAATTTGATAGTATAAATCACTAAACGGAATAAATATTTAGACATATTTTTAAGGCGCTACTTGTTCTTGTAACTGTATCTTCTTTTGTCCGGGAAATGGATGTACGACTTTGCTACCCAAGGTTCAAAATTATTGTTTGATAATCTTTGCTGTCAATTACAAAGTATCTTCTTCTTTATCCAATTCAATAAGATGGGTACATTTTACACCTCATGTTTTCAATATTTCCTGCCACTATTAATTGCATCGTTTCTGTGAAATTTCTGGCTCTAGGTTCTCTTTTCACCCAAATTCTACAAGACGATCGCTTCGTTCCACCAGTAAATTTAGATTTTAATTCTCCTATACGCAGAGCAGGAGGTATTGATAAATGTTCTGTGTGTAGGATAATCTTGCCAGAATTGCCTGTAGTGGTGGCAGAGAATCATAGAGTTTGTCAACACCCCTACATTTCTTCAGTAGTTATAATATACTTAAGAGCCCTATTACAAATCTCACTCCTCTCATACTCAGACGGTCTGTGCATCGCATTTCGAAGTAATTTTGCAGTTATGTTTATCGTGTTTATGGAGATAGGATAATAAATTCTTGCTTTTAAATTATAAAATCTTTATTCCTCATAAAGTAACAATTATTCTAGTATAAATTTTGCTCAAAAATAATATTGCAGAAAGGAGATCTTCGAAAATAGCTTCGTTTTTATTGTTTAGAATAGGATTTTTTTTTCTATATTAAATCAATGATGTTTCAAAATTTCGAGGCCGCTACGAACTATTCGACTATATTACAGATAAAATTATTTTTTTTTATAATTTCATTGGCGTAGATCAGTAGTTCTATACAGGAGATCAAAAAAGGGCCTTCGCGTATTTTATAAAATTCTTTCTCTACAATTTTGGGTTTAATTATAAAGTTAAGAAAATTTTTAAAAAACCGAGGCCGCTACGAAACATGCCAATATCTATTCTACACTATTCACTTAGTCAAAATTGTCAATGTATTTTTGTTTCTGAGATCAAGAACGCCAAAATTGGCCATTTCACACAAAAATCACAGTCAAAATGTTATAGGGCTCTTAAGTAAATACGTCGCATCTCATTTCAATACCTACTATAAAATATTATCATAATTACTCTTTAACTTTTCGGCGCATCTTTCAAGCTTCTTGTATTTTAGAGTCAGTCTTGCATGACGGTAGCTTAATTAAGTTAACAATTATTCTATTTTGTTTGGATTTATTTGTCAATTTGACATATAATTTTTTGTTTTTGTCTTTTGTTTAGAATCAGAAATACCTAGTATAATATCTTCTAAAATATCTAATGTTGAACTAATATCTTTGGAGACATGCATGATCTTGATCACATAACATTTTAATGACTGCAATAAAACTCTTAATTAATTCTAGAATCTTCTTACTAATGTTAAGAAATTACTAACATAGTCAAACTTATAATAGTACAAATAAGAGGAAATTATAAAAAGAAACCACTAAGCCGTACCCAAGATAATTTGATGAGATACATTTGGTACCAATAATTAAGGATGCCTGGCTTAAAATAAAGTAGTAGGAACATAAAGTACCCAATATATACTAAGAACAATTTCAAAATTATTACGGGCGACAAAATTCAATTACGCCCAGTGTAATTAAATAAAAAGTAAGCAGCCGAATGAAAAGATAACAGCCTCTAATGAAACGAAATTATCTCCTATTAACAAACGGCAGACAGAAACGTTTGGTGCTACATTTTCCCGCCCTGTCAAAACTCAATTTGTCGAGTCAAACACGGTAATGGCTAGGGGTGTCAAAATGTACAAGACAAGTTTTGTCAGCGGAATAGATGTGGTGAGCTGTATTTTGAACGTAGTAAGGTCTAGAATAGCGTGATGTGCGTGATGATGATTCTGTACGGTTCAGTGGATTAAATTGTGTAAATACGGATTAGGTAGATAAGCTGAGCATTGTTTGAGAGTGACGAGCCGACGGCGCCTGCTTGTGGGTGGCAGGGCTGTGCGTCTGGCCGATGGGAAATTATAAATTGACGTGTGTTCTACACATCAATAAGTATCAACAATTTATTCGGGAAAGGGCAGTGTGGTCACTAGTTTCATCGTCGAACTAGTGAAATTTTTTCTCAATAGTACGACCGTCGATCTACTGAAAATTTTCTTTCTCATTTGTTCGAGCGTCCGTCAAACTTAATTTAATCTAGAAACATAAAACAATAAAATGTATTGGGTACATTTACTATGAGAGGAGCTCGCTAGCGCAGTTGCATAGCGCGCTTGGCCTGCGATTTCGTAAACTAAGCAATTGTCACTAGTTCGACGATCGAACCATGATAATACACTATGATACTATGATAATAAGCCAGAATAGGTAACTGAAGAATCTAGGTAATGTGGTGATGGTAAACAAATATAATATATAAAGCAATAACTACATAACATTATTTAGAAAATGTGATTGGCGCGTTGTTGGATTGTCTAATAGTGCAAAATTTACAATATCCTGCATCGATATTGAAGGACATTGAATATATAATGTCTATGTGCACTCCCCCTATCCTGCCTTGGACACACAGGGTTTCGATGTCTAGCGATCTTGACGATTCTTATGTGTATTGTAATCATACCAGCCCCTCTAGTCAAGTAGCTTATTCTAATCGAACGAATATAATACAAATGTCTATTTTTCATCATTACTCTTTTGAAACGAAACACCTAACTATACGCGAGTTCAATCCGTAAAGTTAAAGTCAAATGAGTAGTGCTCGTGAAAATGTATGAGAACATTAAACTCTTACATTTGATACGACGGTCGCCATATTGGTTTCTCGGTAATTTTTTTATTTCGAATATATTGTCTCTACTTGTTCGGACCTCCTGTAGGCCTAGCACGGGACGTGGCCAAAATCTCTCTCCACCACTTGACAGTGTTTTGTTTCGGGAGTTAGAGCGAGATGGTGCCTAATGTTTTCTTTTCCACGAGGAGAATGTGTCCACGTCCCGTGCCAGGCCTACCGAAATGAATAAACGAATTTTGATGTCGATTTTGCTGTAACGAACTCCGTTGTCCCCAGATCGAACTCGTCGGGCAGCAGCATAAACTCGCCGCTGGGCCCCGCTGCGTCGTGCGGCATGGCTGGCAACCCGTACGCGGTGCCCCTGTACGGCGGGGCGCCCGTGCAGGGCTACGGATGCGCGCCCGCGGACTTGCCCCACTACGGGGACATGCGCGGCGCGGGCTGGTACCCCGCCTCCAACGACCCCAGGTTTGCCAGTGAGTCGGCGGATTTATCATTGCTTCTATTTATAGGATCTAAGTTTGTTCTGTGTTCACTTAAGGCCCGTTTGAATATTCTTAGATGGCGATACACATGCCTGCCCGGCTGAATAAAATTTTTGCAGGCACACTTGCTTAAAAGCTCCTTGCACATACCACCTACCGTCCGTCCGTCCGTCCTTCACCAGGCTGTATCTCATGAACCGTGATAATTAGAGAGTTGAAATTTTCACAGATGATGTGGTTTTTGTTGCCGATAATGCAACAAATACTAATAAACAGAATAAAATTAATATTTAAGGGGGCACCCATACAACAGACATGATTTTTTGCCGATTTTATAGAGTCCGTCTCGCACAAGGCTGTTTTTTTATTGATTTATTTTAGTATGGCAGTATTGTGTTTCATATTTTAATGTTAATCCTTTTTTTAAATTATGTACGTATATTTAATACATTTCTTTTACGAAAAAATAGGTCATAATATCTCTCAACATTAACATTACACATGCCCAGTAAAACCACCGTGTTGACACACTCTCGACTCGATACACACGCCATTAGAAGAGATAGCAAATTGTCCATGGTATTGATTTCAATATTTTGACTGCTCAGCGGGCCTAGCACGGAGACGTGGACAAGTCTCTCTCCGCCACTTGACAGCGTTTTGTCTCGGAATTTAGTGGGAGTTAGAGCGAGAGCAAGACTTCTGTCCCCCGAAAGAGATGTGTCCACGTCCCGTGCTACGGGGGCGGTGGTAACCGGAGCTCCCCATCCAGCGCGGACAAGTGGGTGTCGGCTTTCATTCGCCAATTTGGTGATCTTGCGCCCTGTAACACCCAATACCTGTCAGAGTGCTCCGACACGCTGTGATATTTGAGCAGTGCGCGTCGAATGGAGTCACACCTATTTATGTTGTCCTTTTGTACGCATAGGTACTACCATACTTATGTAAATCCGGCTATATCCCCGGAGAGGTGGTCCATTAGCACACATGTTTCGCCAATTATGTTAGGTCCCATGTAATAGGTGGCGAGCCTATTGCCATCTATCGGGCACATAAGTCGCGGTATATTCTAGGTGATATAGGTAAGAGGAATGCTGCTGCCCATTACTCAACGGTGTCTTTACCCTAAGTCGCCTTGTACGACATGACACCCACGGGAGAGATAGGGGTGGTAAGAATAATTGTATTCTGCTCTGCGGTCACCATACGACACCCCCTAGTGTGACGACACATATTTAGCAGTTTAACACTTTGAAATTGAGACGAAACAGCATTCCATGGATCCAACGTGCGGGTGTCGGGTCTTGTTAAATTTTGAAATGTGACGTCACGAATAATAGGAGCCCTCCCATCCCTTGTCATAGAAAGTCACACTTCGTAGACGCCCTTCCGGTGTGACGTAGGTACTTTATGGATGGCCCCTAATACCTATTTCTTGTAAAAGTTCCCAAAGAACAATGCAGTAACTCAACATAATGCAACATGATGACGATTCATCGTCATCATCTATCAAATAGATATATTAAAACTATTTTGTCTTCTGGGCCGTGAGGTGATGGCAGAGTAGAATACAATTGTCACCACCCCCATCTTTCCCGTGGGTGTCGTACAAGGCGACTAAGGGTAAAGACAGCAATGAGTAATGGGCAGCAGCATTTCTCTCATACCACCTAGCAATGTGAATTTGTACTGCGATTTATGTGCCCGATAATGGCAATAGGCTCGCCACCTGTTACATGGGCCGTACATAATTGGCGAAAAGTGGGTGTTGGTTCGCATCTGCCTGCCTATGTATGTATTTTTTCTTCTAATGTAAGTTTTTTGCAAGGTAAATATTCCAAATTACTGTGCATTTTTCATGGTAATATCCGCGGGTGTCGCAGGCCAAGTGACAAACTATACGTTTCTATCAAAGTAATGTCAATGTTTGACACGACGATCGCCATGACACCATGTCATTTCTCAGTAATACGTCAGTTTCATACATTTTTATTCTATTCGTTCGAATAGATTGACCAATAAAGCTTAAGACAGTCATGTGGAATGGTCGTGAAGAAGCATTCTTGTTCTACCACAACAAGTTGATAGGCGTAACGTTATGTGTGCCTATGCGTAGTCAAAAGTGAAAATGACAATCAATCTCAATAAATTGCCGGTTTTCCCAGATATTATCGGTAGGTTGATTTTTTACTTTCTCCTAATGTTTGGTTTGCTTAACTGGGTTTAATGAATTATATTTTCCAACAAGCCTTGAAAATTTGTGGTTTTTTTCTTAAATTTTCCGTCCCGCCGTCGTAGTACTCAATCACGGGTTTGTTATTAAGGCCCGAGGCAAGCCAAGTTTATCTTATGTCAACACTATTACCCAAAAAAGTACAAAAGACCCTACGTGCCCACAATCAGCCTTCGGCAGCGAGACAGAATAAGGGTCATGGAACAGGCGCGATATCAAATTGTTTTGTTTCATGCCTATGTTACTGTTAAGAAGAATTGAATGACATTAATGACTTACAAAGAAAATTGGGGAAAAAGTTCGAAGGTCTAAAAATTATACTATTCGATTTCCTCGATATACTATTCGATTTATACTGTTCGATTCCCGCATCAAGACGATGCGGGAATCGAACCCACGTCCTCTGTAATCCGGACAGATGCCTAACACCACTCGGCAAACAAAGACGTCTTGGTATAAGAATAATTTTTCTAACATTTCTATAATGTTCAAGAAAATAAAAATAAAAATCACTATAAGACTTGTTGTTAAGGATTCTTCTTCACATGTCATAAAATTAGCTGATACACGTAATAAAATGCTTTTTATGTTTTAAAAAAGATAGACCTTAGAATAAAGATTAAACACTTGTCTCTACTACCCTTGTGGGCCTTGATTTTCTCACTAAGTACTTTATTTACCAGGAGCTTCATAACCAGAGCCCATATATAGCATTAACTAACTAACATTAATGTTATGTCACATCACAGCTTTGCAAAAAGAAAGAAAACAAACAAAGAGGAACTGACTAGGTACTATCTAATTCTATAACTAATGTAGGTAACTAATCTATGTGTAAAAAAGAAGCATAGTTAAAAGCAATATCAACATAACAACATATCATTAAATAAATACTGAAAATAAACTGACTACAATTATTTGCGGAACGTTGATACTAAACGCGTCCGAGTCCGTGCTCTACGCCTCGCTAGTCTCTACAATATCCGGCACATAAGTTGTCCTATGCTATGCGCAGCGCAGAAATACGTTTTAGCTATTTGGGTTCTGAGATGTGACTCTAACCATAGCAACGGAGGGATACCCGCTTAGTCTGCGAGTTCAAAATTGAGATTAAACACTAAATTTTTCCTTCCATTAAGTATACCTGCGCAGTGATTTTAGTTCAACTTACGTGCCGGGAACTATAGCTAGCTCGCATTAGGTACTATTACCGTGTATGAACTGTCCCGTCTACATATCTAGTGTAGTCTATATAGGTAATTGGACACGGCACACGGGAGCAGTAGTTGTGGGCTCAGGTGGATCACGTACCGTATAAAGAGAATTAGACAGGCCACTTTGTCAATACTTATATAGCCATGGGGGAATAACTAGACGTGTGCCGAAGGCGTGCTTGCGTCAATTGCTGTCAACGTTTCGACAATAATGTTAGGTCCCATGTGGTAAAAATGGGCACATAAATCGCAGCATATTGCTATAATAGGTAGTATAAGAGGACCGCTAGTAACCAATACTCATTTACCCTTAAACTTATACTCGCGGGTGTCATACAAGGCAACTAATGAAAGATGATGGTGGTGATAAATTGTATTCTGCACTGCCATCACCACACGGCACGCAATGCAAAAACGAAATTAAAGTTTACAGAATAAACAAACAAAAAAACAAACAAAAACAAACAAAAAACAAAAATTTAAAAAATTTGAATTTTATGGGGAATGTATTATTTAAGGAATTTAGCCCATAAACAAAAATAAACAGTATTTAAAAAGCAGGTTTTGCTAGTGACATATTATAGTTTTACTTCACTAGCGAATAGTCGAAAATCAATCAGAATCAGAATTGGTCCAGATAGATAGATACGCGATTGCAATAAATCACAATTGACAATAATTAATCAATACAAGTAAACACAAAAGCTGACCGAGCCCGCTGGCAGTCAATTACTCGTCCCAAACTAATTTCAAAAGACCACTCCAAGACATTGACCCGACACCCGACGCCACTTAGAACGGTAGACAATACAAACCAGCTTAGAAATCCAATCTGAATTTCATAGGAAACCCAGTAGTCTCGCCCGGGGAGAAAGTCCAAACAGAACTAAGCAAACACCTGTCTATGCATCGACCGGCCCATAGACAACAGGGAAAAGATGGCGAGTAATCTGTCCATAATTAGGCGCGAAATCGACCTTAACGGGCTTTGCACTCTAAGCCTCGTTTAATTGGTTGATTCGTACCGTGCATGTGTACAATAAAACAATATGACGAGTTTCTTATAAAACAGTTTCCATTAATATTTCCGTATTGATTAAATACTTTATACTGACCTACGTAAAAGTATCACTATTAAAAATCAAAAAATAAGATCAATAAATTTAATGGTACACTGTAACTGACAAAAGTAGTAAAAATAAAACGCAACACCAGTAATACTATAAACATGAATAACAGAAGTGCCTCACTTACAACGGGACTTCTCAACGGGTGATTAGACCTCAAACACAAATTAGGACACGCTTCCGTAAAGATAAGTATCTTAAATAGAGATTAAAACGGTAAACTTAAAGACAAGTACAAAAAATACACGAACAAAAAAATATTACGTATTAGTAGAAGAAGCGGGCTCCGAACGATACCCTGAGACATTCCATACCTGCAGGACAAGGGAGCGTGTAGGCAGACAAAATAAGCAATTCCGTTCGATCGGTCCCATGTTTGTCCACCACTAGAGTCTTGGCTGCGTAAACAGAAGGCCTCACGTCCGCAAATAGCGCGAGGTCGATGCAGTCGGAGGCTTTAGCTAAAATTATTTTAGTCTAGCACAGGGTTGTCGGATACACTTACTCCAAAAATATTAGTATAGTTTAACAGTGTTGTTAATTTTAATGAACGTATAGGTGTTTTAATATAGATAAACGACAGATATGCATTTAATGTGACGCGATTTAATTACTTGTTTTATTTCTACTTTAAAATTAAACGCGTAAGGCTTTAAAATAGTTTCGTCGGCTTACAGTATGGTCTTGATTAATTCAAATTAGTGGTTATTATTTGAATAAACTGGCACTGTGAAACAAACACTGCTTAGTTTCAATTTTATTTAAGCAAAAAAGTGGACAGCCCTGTTAGAAGAAAAATAATTTAAGTTTATGTAAATGTACAAGGTAAAAAGTGGGCAAACATCGTCCACTCGATGTTGTTACTTCACAGTGCTTGTGGGAGTGTCCACGTTATGAAACGAACATGGCCGTTCACGCCTGAGGTGAGAGTGGTGTGGACAGAGGCGTCCGAGTGAGACGTCGCGATAGCCACTTGGCCACCGCTGATTTGACCCTTTATTATTAAGCCTCCATATTGGGAAAAAACATTGCGTCAGTAATCTAAGCAGCCAACATACGAGTTTTGAATTATTTTGATGTAAATTGTATGAATTTTTATCATCCATAAATCATGAATCATACATTTATCACGCCTATATCACGTTCAGATCACTATATCACGGAGGCAGAGGCGTATTAAAACCCACGTTTCGCTGATCAGGTTAGGTACCGTCCTATTGAAAGTGAACCTATTGCCATTTATCGAGCACGGAAATCGCAGTAGGTACATTGCTAGGTGGCATAAGAGAAACGCTGCTGCGTAACTATTACTCATTGCTGTTTTAACCCTTAGTCGCCTTGTACGATATCCGCCGCGAATGAGATGGGGGTGGTGACAATTGTATTCTGCTCCGCCGTCACCACACGGCACCATTTTGAAGCCTACTTTTAAAAGTAATCCATTATAATGTTTTCTTATATTTGCACGAGCACTACACATTTGAAATAAAACAACTTTTACGGATAAGACTCGCGTATAATTTGGTGTTTGGCATATTAATTATTTAACCCGACGTTTCGATCACTTTACAGTGGCCGTGGTCACGATATGCCAAACACCAAATTATACGCGAGTCTTATCCGTAAAAGTTGTTTTATTTCAAAAGTAATCCATTATTTCAAACACTCCTTACTAAAAAAAGCCTCTTTGAAACATTATCACGGTTCAGAAAAACCGACCGATACCTGCGCAGCGATACATCAAAGAACGTCAGGCGCACGGTCAGCTAGCCGGAATTAAAACTGCCACAGGGAAAAAATAAGTGTGTGACATACTTAGTTTCCATGTAGGCGAGCCTAATGCGTCGCGAGTGGACGCGTCACCGGCAGACGACCGCAGTTTATCTTTCTTTAGTGTGGCAACACTGAGGGAAATGGCCCCGCGAAATGTTTGCTGTTTCGCTCCCACGGATTCCTTTTTTAAATACCTTTGGAACTATGGTTTGTTGGTGCTGAGATACGTTACGTTTTTGTTTATGGAATTAGGCTTGACCGTATATGTTTTGAAATCGTTTAATAAGAAAATAGTTTAATGCTGGTTTTGATTCCTTTAAACACAACGTCATCATCTGCCTTTAAATATCTTCATTGATATGGATTTAATAAACCACCACACTGTCTTAGTTCGGATTAGTGGATATTAACAACAGCAAATACAGCCAGGACTAACGGCCTTCCGAAACCCGGAGAAACTCGAGTTAATATAATATATTTTCGGTCACCCATACAATGACCTGCCTTTTGGACATTGCTTTGTTTTCTCAGTCGCAGGCCAACCGTGCTAGTCCACTGCACCATCGAGCTTTGCTAAACATAATGTAGGTAATGCTATACTAATTATTATTGGCACAAATAAAATATCGTTAAGTTATGGCCGTACTAAGCGATTAAAATACAATTTTACGAGTTTTCAATAAATACTGTGCTTTCACTACTCGTCACTGTAAACTAGGATCGAATGGCTGACGTTATCTTTAATCTATCCGGTCACATCGCACGGAGCTATATTCGTCTAAAAATAACACAAATTTCCACACCCCCTTGCATTGTAGCCGCGATCACCCCACCCGTAACACAATCGTCTATTATTCCGATGTTTATCCACGCACAATTTGCCAGAGTTTATTTTGAGAGCAGGGATGGCAACACAGCTGTCTGGGGTAGCCGCTGAATCATTAAAATCAGCAAGGCATCTCGAATCTCGATCTAGAGATATTATAATTATGCGCAAGGTCGCTTTTGTAGGTCATTAAACCTTTGTCGTGTTATCTGCCGCACTCAGAGACGCCAAATAACGTTGAGTACTTAACGTCAAAAAATGACAATTCAAAACTAGTCGCTATTCTTGCCAGGTCTATGGTGTAGATTTGAATGAAAATGTTTGACATGACATAATTACTTACTTACTTTATTTGGGTCATATTAATGAGTACTCATTAATTTCGTGGAGTTATATGATATCAATAACTACTAAGAGATTTTTTAATTTTTCATTTCTTACCGAATGAACTCGTAACTACACATACATACATAAATCACGCCTTTGTCCCCGAAGAGGTAGGCAGAGGTGAACTAGCACCCACGTTTCGCCAATTATGTTCTATCCCATGTAATAGGTGGCAAGCCTATTGCCATTTATCGGGCACAAAAGTCGCAGTACTATTGCTAGATGGTATAAGCAGAACGCTGCTGCCCATTCCTAATCGCTGATTTATCCTTAGTCGCCTTGCACGACACACACGGGAGAGATTTGGGGTGGTGACAATTGTATTCTACTCTGCCGTCACCACACGGCTGTTTTCACGGAAAATTTCTTAAACAATCATGTTCCCTTCTAAGAGTACAAGTCTGTATATTCTAATATTCAAATGCAACCTGAATTGGCATCCAACAAAATACACTTTTAATTAAGTTTATATTAGGCGTTAAATTTAAATTTACAGTAACAAAAGTAGTGCAAAATAAATACAAAAACTGTAAAAAAATTAAAGCTAAACGTATTACAGCTACTTTGTTATAGCAAATTTAAAGATACATTCCTCCACTAGTTTCCAACAGTTTTTGCAATCGAGTGATATATTTATCTTAGGAGGCGCCAACCCTACTAAAATGGCAACACTGCATTAGGGAGAGGCGCGAGTTTGTTCACCCATTGTCGGTTTTAATGCGATTATTATGAACTGCCATTAACATTGGGAAATTAATTTGATGTAATATTTTGGAGGAAGATGACTACACAAAATATATTGAAGTCGGTTAATATTCATTCATTACTTTAAAGCCTAAGAAGAGCGGTGAAGTCAGAAAAAGTTAAGTAGTATTTGATATTAATTTGACCATTAAATAATTGTTATAAAGCCAATTTATTTAAAATGCGGAAGACGCAGTTTCGATTCCCGTATTTAAACATATCTATTTTGGAAAGTTGTAACTATTGTTCGGGATCCTAACAGCAATCCTAGAAAAATGTTTGGTGTGTGTTAAGGTGAACTAACACACTCTTACCCCTTAGGCAATAATCATGGGGATGATTTATGTAACACAACATCAATTATCATATTACGACAAAACCATGTAACTTTCCCACAGTGGATATTACAAATTATAATGTAAATTATTATCGGTCTGTTAGAAGACAAGATGCAAAATTATGATTTGATTTTTATTTAAAAATTATACAAATGTGAGAAAAAATATTAAAAATAAATCAGAAAAATTTGAAAAAATAAATCAGAAATATTGCATCAACAAATATATCTTTATAATTTTTTTGCCTTTACAGTCTAAAGGACTGCAAAAAAAATATAACGTAAATATTTCGAAATATTCTGTGGTATTTAAAAAAAAGTGTATAAGACGTGTTTTGATAAAGAAGTTAGGAATCAGATGCGAAACCCGTTACCGCATCTTCCGTGTCTGTTTCAAAATAAAATGGCCAATTAATTTTACGGTTTTGTAAAACTTGCGTGTGGTTCTAAGAGCATACTTAATTTAATACAAAGATTTAATTATTGCTTCTTTTAACATGAATGCCAAATTATAGAAAGGCCGAATTCCACTTTCACTCCGAACCAAAGTAGGTGACCGGTGGCCGCGAATCCATTAGGTGTCTGTCAATATTAGTGGAAACGAATCAGCGGACTTGCGACAAGAACGGAACGGACGTAGCATGCGACAGAGACGATTGACAACGATTGATGTGATTGATGATCCATCCGTATCGAATTTAATCCATGCAACCGTTGCCATGTCATATTGTTTGTCCAGTTTATGTTCAGTGACAAAATTTACCGGTAAACGCCGATGCGGTTCATTTTATTATGACATTGTCATCTCGTCTCTCCCGCGGTGTCGTAGGTACAAGGCAACTAACGACGGGTCCCAATATCTGATCAACAGTTGAAGATAGAACGCTGCTGTCATTACTATTGGGACCGCCGTAAGAATACTAGTGAATTAAAATGGAGTGGGCGGTTTAATGACGTCTGATCGATGTTAAGAGATGTTTTTGTAAATTTTGCTCAACTTTTTAATTAAACCCAAAATTGTATAAAAAATATTTTATAAAATGCCCTTTTTTGAGTTCCCTGTAGAGAACTACTGGTCTACGCAAATGAAATAAAAAAAAATATAATTTTATCTGTAATATAGTTCGTAGCGGCTTCGGAATTTTGAAACATCATTGATTTTATATAGAAAATAATCTTATTCTAAACAAAAAAAACTTCGAAAATAGCTTTAAGTTACTCCTTTCTACAAAAACATTTTTGAGCAAAATTTATACAAGAATAATTGTTACTTTATGAGGAATAAAGATTTTATAATCTCAAGGCAAGAATTTATTATACTGTCTCAAGAAACACGATAAACATAACTGCAAAATTACTACGAAATGCGATGCACCGGCCGTCTGAGTATGAGACGAGTGAGATTTGTAATAGGGCTCTTCTATGGAAGAGGAAACATACTACGCCGACGCCTGATAAGCTGGGAACAGGCCAGGAAGAAGAAGATAGGGCATTCTTAGAAGAGGGGACATTAGAGAGCTGGGGGCCTACCGCCTAACTCGATTACTAAAGCAAAAGCTATAGTTTATGACGTCATGCTGTCATTTCGCACCAAATGTACCTAAACTATCAGCGATAGCTTTGAACGAATGATCACCGAATGATTTTGTATGAATTTGGAAGAAAATCCGTACGGCCTAAACATTCAAGATGGCTAGCTGAATTGATAGCCGTAAGCAATGCATTGCTTTAAAACTGTCATCAGCAATCGAGTTAGGCGGTAGCCCCCCTGTTGGGGGCAATAGAAATACATAGTAGATTGATTATTTACTAAGATCGATAAAACAAAGAATATCTCAGGTGGCAAGTATTTTATTACAAACAAATGTGAGATCTGAGGCTTTCTTTTATATCGCCTGACGTAAGATCATAGTTTTACGTCATCCCTTGACCAGTTAGGGGGATTTTCTGTACACGTAGCGGGCGCAAAAGTCCACTCTATGGTCAGGTGTGACAAAAATATACATACATACATACATACATAAATCACGCCTATATCCCCGAAGGGGTAGGCAGAGGTGAACAACTAGCACCCACGCTTCGCCAATTATGCTAGGTCCCATGTAATAGGTGGCGAGCCTATTGCCATTTATCGGGCACAAAAGTCGCAGTACTTTGCTAGGTGGTAGGTATAAGAGGAACGCTGCTGCCCATTCCTCATCGCTGATTTATCCATAGTCGCCTTGTACGACACCCACGGGAGAGATTTGGGATGGTGACAATTGTATTCTACTCTGCCGTCACCACACGGCACGGAAAATACTTATAAATATTATAAGTATTTTAAAATTCTGAGCTCACCGAAGCTCGTCTGATCTCTGTGGCGACGATGCTTCATTGTGTATTACATTGTCAGTTATTCCAGTAGCTGGGCCGCGGTCACGTACAGCTCACGTGGACAAATAAGGCTAACTCGACAAACAACATTCAATCAAAACGGAGAATATAGAACCGACCGCCGCTGGCCGCGATACCTCACGCAACGTTGATTCTACTGTAGAGAAACGAATAATAGCTAAATGAAAATTCTTAGAAATTCTTAATGCTTTACAGAAGAGAACAGTGGCTAAGGGAAAATAATAAAACTCATGATGAGGAATGCACAGCAGCGGTCCTGTTATACCATCTGCCATCGCACATTGACTGTGATCAATATCGTACATGTGATATTGATCACAGTCAATGTCACGGCGGACTATAAAAAACTCTAAATGTCCCATCGATTATCAACTTTAGCTTGTTTACCGCAAATCACAAGGTCTACTGAGAAAATTGCTTGGTAGCAGTAGCCTGATGTGCTGGTCAACGGAGACGGACAAAGGAGATGTTCCACAATGACCCATGTATTTGTACACTATATCAAAAAATTAATGACTCTGGGAAAATTGCGAATCAATTTATATATAATTATATTTTTTGGCTTTACAATATTTTAAAACCTTTAAAGTCACATACATAAGTAAGTGGTACCCATCTAATGTCAAATTAAATACATACGTCAATGTTATAAAGTGACATCTTCCTTCCGCCATGACGGTAGGCTAGGCTGTTGGGTTGCAATATAAGCCTAAATATAAGTACAACA
This sequence comes from Cataclysta lemnata, assembly GCA_963931975.1. Classification (NCBI taxonomy): domain Eukaryota; kingdom Metazoa; phylum Arthropoda; class Insecta; order Lepidoptera; family Crambidae; genus Cataclysta; species Cataclysta lemnata. Next base: position 850,039 of record OZ008355.1, on the reverse strand, counting down.
AGCCAAAAAACACAGCTTAAAAATAGAAATTAAACACTTAGGAACTGTTTTATAAATTATTGCCTACATTTTGAACAGCTGTACAAATATTTGGGCCAGAGTCCATACATTTTGGAACATATCCTTTGACATTTGGAAACAAGCTTGCCCTAAGGTGACCTTAGTTGCTTATTGGTATACACCGGCCAATCCTCTTCGATTTAAGGTGACAAGTTAAAGGATATAATGGCGATACGATCGTCATTTTACGCATTCGGCTGCGTTATCTATGGACGAAACTAGACCATATCATAACGGATAGGCGTGATTTTTGTACATGGTGTCATCTACGCCATAAATTCTTGTTTACGCCTCATGCCTAAGGGCCGTATTCACCGTCTCCCATAGAAACATAGTTTAATAAAACTTGGTTTTGATTAATGCAAACTATGTAGCAGAACTCAGTTTATTCGTAATCATTTACAGCATACACCGAGTTCAACTTTAACTGATCGCGTTTAATTCTGCGGTAAAATCGGCCCTTAAGCTTTGGTATCTTGATCGTAACGCACGACGCTGCGGTGTACGATATGCGGCGTCGGACACAATCATCGTATCAAAAACCACAGCCCGACTAGCATGACCACCCAAACACGATATGATATAGCCATTAAAAAAACCATTGGAGTTTCGACAGTTCAAAGCGATAAATACAGCCTTAGAGGCTTATTCAATTATTAATTTCAGGCTTATTCAAGTTTTAAAATCCTATGATTTTTGGCTTTATCATATCATGTTTCGGTGGTCATGCTAGCCGGGCTGGAGTGGTCTCTTGCTCCTGTTCCATCGCAGTATGAGTCTGCGGCAAAGAGTAAACGTCGCGTTACCGTAGGTAAACCGCAGCGTTGTGCGTTCCGATCAAGAGACCAAAGCTTTACAGAGATGATAGAAAATGTTCTTTACACAAAAAACGGGTTAAGCAAACTCGCCTACCACATCCAGCAGTACTCAAGTTTACCCAATCATGAAATCACTGGTGACGTCACATGCGTGCGGTTGCTTGTTTGTCATCGTTACGGGCTTACACACTCGGCTCTTAACCTTTGCACGTGGCAACATGCGTAGACGATTGGTAAAAAAATATCTGCTCAATTGAGGAAAAAATGTTGTGAAACCCCCCTTAGAACTGTAGGAGCGTTATTTTTTTAAGCGGCTCAATCTCAGGCCTGCGAACGTTTATCACATTTTAATGTACAATTTTTTAATTTGAGAGCGTATAGGTGATTGATTGTTTATTTTTCTATGTATGTGCAATAACAAGAGATAGCGAACACGCGATAAAGAAACTTAACCAATAATAACCTATACAAAAGTTTGAAAAATTATAGTATCGATGCGGGAATACTATAATTTTTTCGAACTTTTGCTAACCCTAATTTTCTTTGTTATATTTTTTCTAATATTTATGTAATGTTCAAAGAAAAATAATACTATTCGATTTTAATTCTAACATTATGTTAGAAAAATTGGTACAAAGGTTTTGGTGGCTAGAAAAAGAATAGTTATTTGTTGCGCGTGAGTGCAAAGTTGTTTTTTAACCGCGTGCTCAATTTTGATGACCGAGCTAGCGAAGGATTCTAAAATTGAATTTTGTTTTCACCCAGAAACTTCCACAACACCCTCCCATCAACCCAAACACACTCTCAACACCCACCCAGAAACACCCAGAACATCCACTCAGACACATCCACAGCGCACATCCATCCACCCAGACACACCCACAGCATACACCCAGACACAACCACAACACCCACCCATCCACCAAATGTCACTCAGACACACCCAAAAAACACGCATTCACCCAGAAACACCCACAAAACACCCATTCACCCAGAAACACCCACAAAACACCCATTCTTGGGTGGCCGAGCGGTCAGGCACCTGCCCGGATAGCAGCGGAGGCGGGTTCGATTCCCGCCTCATGATCATAATTTTTCGAAATTCTTTTTCTAACCACCAAAATCTTTGTACTAAATTAAAATAGGTTGCATGATAATTTCAGCACCATGGAGGTTGAAATAAATAGGTAAAATGATGTTCTGTATTCACAAACTCATTGCACACGATGTTTTAAATTCAAATTTACTTTATCCTCTAGAGGATAAAAACGGCTTTTGCACTCAGATATCGAAGAGCAAAAACGCTTTTTCCGAGATGGTGGGATGAAAAATTCTTTTTCTAGCCACCAAAATCTTTGTAGAAAAATAATAGTAAACGACTTTAATCTATGTTAAAGACTCTATCCCTTGTAGGTATTGGGTATGATTTAGGAAGAGTGGTGGCTTCTAACACAAGTTTTTGTATTAAATTTAAAACATACTAATTTTAATAACTAAATTTCGCCAACTATCTTCTTGCCCGTGTCATAGGGGGCGTATTGCCATTGCCAGGCACGTAAATCTCAGTATATGGTTTAGTAGTATAACAGGAACGCTGCTGCCCATTCCTCGTTAGCTGTTTAACCCTTAAACGCATTCTACGACACAGTTGATTTTTGCTCCGCCGTCACCACACGGCATCAAAGTGAGGTGGTGAAAGAAATGAATGAGGAAATGAGAAGTAATAGGGTTGGATGGAGGAAAATAAATACTACGTCGACAAAGATTTTGGTAGTTAGAAAAAGACTTTCGAAAAATTATGATCTTGAGGCGGGAATCGAACCCGCGTCCGCTGCTATCCGGGCAGGGGCCTGACCGCTCGGCCACCCAAGACACTGACACACTTTCTAACTACCAAAATCTTTGTACTAATTTTTCGAACATTTATATAATGTTAAAATTAAAATCGAATAGCTTACTACGTCGACCTCAAATAAAATGGGATAAGGGAAAGATGATGATTTCATGATATTAAGAAAATTTGGGTATTTGTTAGTGATACATCGTTAATCATCTTTGGCATATCAATGATAGCATCACATCATCAGCGCAATTTATACATAGTTATAGCAAAAAAAAAATTCTATTCTATCACCAGGGTATCAATACTGATGGAAAACAATTATTTCTCTCTTATCAAGGTTCCTTGTATATCATATCGCAAATGGTAACAAGCAATGTTTATAAAACTTAATACCAAGTCTCAAGTGCCTCATGAACACTCATCGTAATTAAAAAAAAGGTTTGTCTATGACTCAGCGTATGAACAACCACTGGAGTCGAGTGGTATTGTTTTGTTTTAGCCTACTTGTTAACATTTATTGAAGTGCTTTCAAAATATGGTCCGAGTGTAAGAAAAATTGTCTTAGAAATCTTTTTTCTATTCTTGAATAAAAAATATTTAACATCAGTGAAGAATATTCCGCCATTAAAAGCGATACCTATGAGTTCTTGTCAGGCAGACGGTCATGCATAAAAACCTAGTTAAATCCTAAAGCAGTAACCTCAAATAATTTGATATTTACGTATAGTCTGCTCCAATCTACATTTTATCTTACTTAAAAATTATATTCTATTCCTTAGGGCCGGTTTTTTGATGCATAGTTAACGTTAACTCTGTGAACTCAACTAATTGTTAAAAATTGTTACTAATCTGAGTTAACAATGCATCAAAAAACCGGACCTAAGTTAAAAATTAGTGGTTTGAATGTTAGTTTAGGAAATTTTACCAATTAATATGTGAGAAAGTCTAGAAAAGATTATCTATTTACCTCACGGACGATGAAACTTGAATTTTTTTTATAAATGCAGTTTTTTTTACATTATATGGGAAAATAATTTCCGTTGGAAAAAAATATATAGTGACATAGATATGAAGCTTACCTTGGCGAAATCGTCCACGTGGGGTCACTGAGGCCCGTCAGACGCACGCCTGCCGGGTCGCACTGACCCCTGGCCAATTTCACGCCAATCCACCCCTCATCAAACGCACGCGGAGGGTTAAGTGACCGTTGATTTGTGTAATGATTGCTTTTAATGTCTCCGGTGGAATTTTAAGAAGGTTTATTAGTTTGCTGGCGTGGGGGGGTGACTCTAATAAGTGACTTCAGTAATAAAAATACGCCTAGACCAAAAAGATAATATACATAAATAAATACTAAGATATATTGGTGAAAAATGCAGCAATTAAGAATGTTTGAAAGTCTATAATTATATTATAAAAAATATAGGTCAGCTATTCTCCTAATGAGGGACTAGTCAACACTAGGATCAAGCAATTTTAAGAAAGTAGTTTTAAACATGTTCATTTAATGAAACGAAAAAAATTTGGTAGGTCTGGTGACATTGTATTAGGTACCTACATTTGTTGCAAATTCTAGCTAGGGGATAATGAAAGCCAAGATTAGTTTGGTATAGAGGCAAAGTGAAAGTTTCTGTAGAATATCTTGCATAATCCGCGAATAAAAAAATCGTTGAAAAAGTGTGTGTGTGTGTGTAGGCATTTTGGTATGCAATTTATTATGTTTACGATTGGTTCTATTATAAAATTTCCTTTCGACGTCCAAGACCCAAATCACATTATGCCTCTCTTTGGACACAATGGTGCGGCGATGGCTCCGACGCCGACAGCCCTCGGTTCAATTACCGACGTGTTTATTATCCAAATATACGAGACGGGTCGATTGGACCCTGCGAGAGTGCGAGATGTCATGAGCTATATGCGAGTAAATTAATGCCGAGAATATTTGGTGTTCAATAATGTTCCGTGAAAGTTTAAAGGAATCTGAATATACATGTATTCATAAATGCCGTGTGGTGACGGCAGAGTAGAATACAATTGTCACCACCCCAAATCTCTCCCGTGGGTGTCGTACAAGGCGACTAAGGATAAATCAGTGATGAGGAATGGGCAGCGGCGTTCCTCTTCTACCACCCAGCAATGCACTGAGACTTTTGTGCCCGATAAATGGCAATAGGCTCGCCACCTATTACATGGGACTTAACATAATTGGCGAAACGTGGGTGCTAGTTCACCTCTGCCTACCCCTTCTGGGATATAGGCGTGATTTATGTATGTATGTATACATAAATCATGTCTACTTATTTCCGAAGGGGGAGGCAGAGGTGAATTAACACCCACGTTTGGTGGCGAGCCTTTGGCGTTCTATCGGAAACGGAGATCGGAGTATATTGCTGGGTAGTATAAGAGGAACGCTGCTGCCCATTAGTCATACTCATCGCTCTCTAAACCCTTTAGCCTTGTACGTTACAAGGCGACTAAGGGTTTAGAGAATCTGCAGAAAAGATTGGGGTTGATGACACAATATTTAGCTCTGCCGTCACCACACGGCTTTTCACCACACGGAATTTTGATACTGACTGATACTTATTTAATTTTTATATTAAGGGCCTGTTTCACAATCGAAAAGTAGTTCGAAGTAGCTTACTTGGCAGATTATTTGACAATAATTTCATATTACAACTGTCAAATGTACTGCGTAAGCTACTTCGAACTTACTTGTCGATTGTGAAACAGGCTCTTAGGTTTATTATCATTATAAATTATGTCATGCATGTGCTCATGTGGAAATAAAACTCAAAGTTAATTTACAAAGGATAAAATATATAGATCAATCAGGGCCCTTGGCATTTGAAAACAATTTTGTTTACGTGTCATTTAACGGGGTGATTCGATGCCAACTACGCCCTCACACAAAACCATTCAGAAGCAAATGGCGCAACGTTTCAATTAGATGCCGAGATTGAGACGATAACAAAATGTCCGGTACTCCATTGACGTTTCAACAAAGGAGGTTCAAGCTCAGGCATAGACAACGAAACTTTTTTTGATGAGGCAACGATACCGCGTCTGTGCAGCCAAAACACAGTCCCACAATAGATCGTACGAGTAAGACAGAATGGGGAGTAATATTTTATTGAAAGACCCTTTTCGATGGTTGAGTGTTGTGTAAATAGAATGAGCGGTGAATTCACCGGCATAATGTGTGGAATATTGCGAGCTTCTGTCGACGCTACAATAAAACGTTATGAGATTTGGTAGGCCCGGCTACGGCCGAATGACGCTGCTCAAATGTTGGCATTGATCGTAGCTATTTTGATGCGTTTTTCGTGTCTGTCCAAAATGTTTCATGTGTAGGTATTTAACATCTGCAGTTATTTTCATATTATTTATCACTAGAACCTTACATTTTTAACTAAATTGGCCGAAATAATATAAATTTTGATATTTAGACGTTCCATTGTTTGGAAATAAATAAGTAATTTGAGTTATTGGGAACTGTGTGCACTTAAGCCAATACTAAAACTGTAATTTGGCTGGTAGATTAATCGCTTACTGTATAAAATTATGATAATATAATTCTCCATCTGTCTCTATGACCTCCTGAAAGTTAGCAATTAATTTCTATGGATTATCGATTTATAAAATTCATTGCCGTGTGGTGACAATAGAGAAGAATACTATTGTCACCTCCCGCGGGTGCCTAACAATAATATAACAAGGGATAGGCAACAGCGTGCCTAGTGCACTAGTGGTGTAGAGGGTTACAAATTACTCCGATTGAAGTTTCCGGCTAGCCTTCCTTCTATTACATATTACATGGGACCTGAAATATGCTGAGGAAATGTAGGTAGTTGTTAATACACCTCTGCCTACACCTTAGGTGAAAAAGGCGTGCTTTAGGTATGTATCTATGTGTCATGTTGAAATTATTACTAAGTATGGATTAAGGGGAAATGAGACAGTTTTTTAAGTGTTGGTTACGACACAAAATCGAAAACAAATCAGTTTGTTTTATTATTGTCTGCTGTCTTCCAAATTAATTGCGATTGTCGCTATAATCGTAAGTGATTACTGACTGTGAGGACGCAGAATTAAATACATGACTGAAGTGCTTACGAGGCGACATAATTAAAAAGGCAAAAGGCTTAATAGTCGTTGGACCGGAGCCACTGAGCGGCCTCTAGGGCCATTATGGAAAATGGCGGACGGACGCCACTCTACTGTTGCTTACTGCACGGAAAATTAAAAAGTTATACTTCTCTATAATTATCTATTGAGTAGGACCACTACCATCATCGCTAACTTCAATATTTCTATCTATATTTTTATTTTATTTATTTTGTTTTCTTAGAGAAACTTTTAAAGGTTCTGTCTGGCTCATTTTTAAAGGATTATAAATGTATCATTCGGATTACGATTAATGATAAACACTTCGTCGAATAGACTATATTATTATAATTTAATTTTGTAACAGTTTTTTAAAATTATCTTATGAAGCTGAATTTGTAACATTGCACTACTGACCTAAATAATAATTCTTTTGCGAGTCAAGTGCATTTGGGTGTATGAAAGTGCTCGCTTAAAATATGTATATAAAATAGATTATTAGTATAAGGTATCGCTACACACACTCATGAATCGTCAAAGAAATACGTTGAACATTGGAAACGTGTGTGTAAAAGTCAAAAGCTTTCCATTAACGTTATAATATGCTACGCCATCCGTTCGTAAACTACCGAGGCCTTGTTCTAACAACAACGGGCAAGAAACTCAGCAAGTTTTGTTCCTTTATAGAAGTTATGAGTTAATGAAAGATGTCATAAACTATTATAATATATTTACCATAATTGTCGTCATTACCATAATTATCATGCTCATAAAATTGAAAAGGGGCGAGCTTATATCACCACCCCTAATCTCTCCTACGGGTATCGACAAGGCGACTGAGGGTTAAAACATGCAGTTATGAGGAATAGGCCTTTCACGTCATACCACCTAGCAATATACTGCTATTTACGTGCCCTTTAAATGGCAATCGGGCCACCCCTATTATATGGGACCTAACCTAATTAGCGAAATGTGTGTGTTAATACCTGCCTCTGTCTACTCCTTCGGGTATAAATAGGATGGATTTATGTATTTTTAACTAGTTATGCTTATTATATGTGTTTTATCTGCGGAAAATTTTAGCCAGTCCCAGTATGCCTGTTTTGGGCTACCTTCCCCTAGATAAAGATCTCTCCGCGGCAGTATATCTTCCCCAGGGAGATGCCGTCGCCCTGTGGGGGATACCTGCTTGTGGAGAAATCCTCTCAGGGAGTGTTTAGCTGCAAGGCTTGAGGACAAGGTTGATTTTGCCTTTCCCAAAAAACTCGGTAGATTATGTAAACACCTTTCGGCCAACAGCTTAGGTCCTTCAAAAAACAAAAGTTCAATCGCTATAAAACTGACGGACACGGTGTGTAGTACAATGACGGACACGGTGTGTGGTACAATGATGGAGACGGTGTGAGGTACAATGACGGACACGGTGCGTGGTACAATGACGGATATGGTTTGTGGTACAATGCCGGAGACGGTGTGTGGTGGATTCTAAACCAGGACCTCTTGGCCGATAGCCAGCAATCTGACCATTCGACCAAACCAGCCGTCAAAAAGTTGACTAAATAATGTTGGAGGAAACGGGTATAGTTGCTATCTTTAAGTCATATTGAACACATGCATATCATTATTCGTAGACATGCTGTGTGGCGTGATAAAGTGTGCGTTAAACATAGTCACACATAAATATTACGTATAATCGTGCAGGCGAATATAACCATTGACTTTTGGGGCATTACTGTATGTACAATGTGGTGTGCGGTACAATGACGGACACGGTGTGTGGTACAAGTGTGCGCATGTGAGCGGCTGCTTCAGTTTCCAGGCTGATGACGTCGACGTCGGGCGGCATGGGCCACGTGAACAACATGGGCGGGCTGGCGGCGTGCGCGGGCGACGCCAAGCCGATGCAGTTCCCGCTCGCGCAGCGGAGGAAACGGCGGGTGCTCTTCACTCAGGCGCAGGTGAGCATTGTTCTGACAATAGTCAAAAGCTGGTGCATAATATTTTAGGAAGGTCGAATGGGCACTCTAAATGAGGTTCAATAGGCACTTCTTGCTTTTGGGTCGAATTTTGGAGGTCCACGGTTTCGAACCTGCCGGATGCCGTGTGGTGTCAATGAAAGACATTAGATAAAGGTGATGGTGACGGTAGATGACATCATCCTAAATTTTACAAATTATAGGTACCTATTTACGCAACTTGCTGAATATAGTAAGAAAATTACTTTACATTAAGAAAGCAATTTTCTTATATGATTCATATGACATCCTTACTCTTACATACCTACCGATAGCCACTCCGCGGATGTCGTAGTAATGGGCAGTAGTAGCGTTCTTCATATGCCACCTAGCAATGTACTCCGATTTACGTGCTTGATAGATGGCAAATAACCGTCACCGTCACATGGGACCTAACATAATTGGCGAAACGTGGGTGCTTATTCACCTCTGCCTACCCCTTCAGGGATATAGGCGTGATTTATGTGTATGTAATGTTTTTCCGTGCGATTCTAACCCGCGTCTTCCTGCGCCAACCAGGAGGTCTACTCTGAAATTACGAACGACTAACTCATATCTATCCGTCTTTCTCACGCCACGGTGTCTTAAAATAAAAGCGACAAAGACGCAAAGACTCGATCGAACGAATTAAACTTCCAGAGTAACGCCTCTGTTCGTTAGTAGGTAATTTCGTTCATCACCTGTTCCTTTAGACCTTAGAAATTGTAACAGATATCCTTATCAATAGTTGATATTATGTTACAAAGATTTTGGTGGTTAGAAAAAGAATTTCGAAAAATTATGGTCTTGATGCGGGAATCGAACCCGCGTCCGCTGCTATCCGGGCAGGTGCCCGACCGCTCGGCCAACCAAGACACTAACTAACTTACCGAAATTCTTCTAACTTTTTTACACTTCACGTTGTAAGCCAACGGGCACCCTCGCAATGTAGAAATAATTTTTATAACATTTATAAAATGTTACAAATAAAATCGAATAGTTGATATTATGGTTAGATACTGATAATTTATTCAGTGACATAATGGCTCTTTAGTCAACTGGTCCCGCTTCAAACTGATCCCGCGGGATATACGTTGTGTTAGAGAGAAAATAAATACACTGAGTCGAAGTGTGTAATAATTAATTTGGTTTCCAAATTATAGCATTCGTGCTATAAAATAAAAATTCGCAATCCCAATGTCGATTGTAGAGTTCCGCAGTTCATTTCTAAATCTGCGACCCCTTTGTTTGCCGATCATTTTGCAAATAAAATATCCGACGGGCGGTGTAATGCCGTCATTTGGGTTCAGGGGTCGCTACACGGAAACATAGAGCTCTATCCATAACTACCTTTAAGTTTATAATACCTGTTAGTATACCGTTGAACAGTGACGACGAATGAGCAGCAACATTCCTCTTATACCACCTAGCAGTCCTCTTCTTCTCCCTGCCCTGTTCCCAGTCTATCTGGGGTTGGCGCAGTATGTTTCCTCTTCCATTCATATCGGTTAGACGTCATCAAGCCATCCACTCCCTTTTGTTGATACCTCCAGATTTGATACCACCTAGCAGTACCTATACTGCGATTATGTACCTGTGAGATGGCAATAGGCTCTACACCAGGGACCTAACATAATTGGTGAGACGTGGGTGTGGTTTCACCTATGCCTGCCTGGGGGATAAATTGGCGTGTTTTATGTATGTATGTACCTGTTCATCATCATTATCATCATCACTAGCCCTTTAAAGTACCCACTGCAGGGGCACGGGCCTTCCCTATGGATGGAAGAGTAGGTATAAGGAGATTGGGCCATAACCCACCACGCTGGACCAGTGCGGGTTCTGGGTCGTAACGACTGCAGATGCAGCCGGGACCAACGGCTTAACGTGCCTTCCGAAGCATGGTGGAACTCGAGATAATAAATTTTTGGTCACCCATCCAATGACCGGCCTTAGCGAACATTGCTTAGTATATGCAATTGCGGGCCAAGCGCGCTATGCCACTGCGCTAGCTCCTCAACTGCATGCTATAAATGAAAAAAAAAAACTTTTGGACAACATTCTATATATTCTATATATTCTACATAGAAACTGACGTATAATAAACTAATTTTGTTTTCAAGTAGTTAAGTGACAATTTCTAACTTTTGTATTATGTATGAATACAAGTAGGTATTACATACCTAAGCAAGTAGGAATAGGTAGGTATCACGTTTACACAAATACATTCTAAATGCCTTTGAGGATACGAATTAAACTAGACATTTCTACGTGGATGTCAAACACAACCTTGCAGGACAAGGATATTATCCACCCCATAATGAAACATTCCATGGCTTTAACTAAAACCAAATTACTTTAACGTTAGCTATTTAATTGCTAAAGGCGGCGTCAACTCACCCCACCCCTGCTGGGGTAAGCTAGACCGCCCACCAGTCCCGCCCTTAGGGTGAAACGGTAGGCATTCGAAAATAGCTCTTACCGCAACGCAATAAGGTGGTCATGTGGACGTGCGACGTATGTTGGGAGATATAATTAATTCTATTCTGGAAGCTTGTTTTAGTGACTTTATGAGACTGCCTGTTTCATCGCAACCGCTTTCATAATAAGATTATTGTGACTATCGAGTTGAACTCACTTATCAGAATGTTTGCGTATGACAGTAGGTACAAGTGTTGAAGTTTTTCGCGCAGTAGAAAATGTATTCAAATTGTCTTTCTATTAAAACTTGGTGTTATATACATACATGCATACATAATCACGCATATTTAACCACACAGGGCAGGTAGTTAATTCTAAGTTTATAACCCACGTTTCGCCAATTATGTTAGGTAGGTCCATGTTTAAATTGCACTGTAGACTATTGCAAGGTGAATTTATTGTATTCTGCAATGCTGTCTCCATACGGCAGTAATTAAGGCACGTATGTTAGATTATTGTGTCACTAGTATAACCTGTCCAGGGGGCCTAACTCAATTGCTGATGATAGCTTTAAAGCAATGCACTGCTTACGGCTGTAGCAGCCATCCTGAATTTTTAGGCGGTACGGATTTTCTGCCGAATTCATACAAAATCATTCGGTGATCATTCGTTCAAAGCTATCGCTAATAGTTTAGGTACATTTGGGGGCCTACCGCCTAACTCGATTGCGGATGATAGCTATATTGCAATGCACTGCTTACGGCTATAGCAGCCATCCTGAATTTTTAGGCGGTACGGATTTTCTGCCGAATTCATACAAAATCATTCGGTGATCATTCGTTCAAAGCTATCGCTAATAGTTTAGGTACATTTAGTGCGAAATGACAGCATGACGTCATAAACTATAGCTCTTGCTTTAGCAATCGAGTTAGGCGGTAGGCGCGAATATTCAATTTACGGTACAAGTTTTTTTGCAATGTCGTTTACAATAAACTGGTCGTATACTATACATACATACATAAATCACGCCTATATCCCCGAAGGGGTAGGCAGAGGTGAAGTAGCACACACATTTCGCCAATTATGTTAGGTCCCATGTAATAGGTGGCGATCCTATTGCCATTTATCGAGTCGCAGTACATTGCTATTGCTAGGTGGTATAAGAGAAACGCTGCTGCCCATTCCTCCTGATTGATTTATCCTTAGTCGCCTTGTACGACACCCACGGGAGAGTTTTGGGGTGGTGACAATTGTATTCTACACTGCCGTCACCACACGGCAAATACTATACTATACTTATACTATACGTATACTATATTTTTAAACAAAACGCGTCTCGCGTATTCTTTGGTTTATACAATTTATATTTAGCATGTAGTTATCCTGATATGACCATTAATGAAAGAGCATTCATTGACGATTATATACCTATATTAATAGTCGAATAGAGCAAAACTGCACTTATCATTGTCTGATCTGTGGCAACAGATTAACTGCCGCACTCAGAGACGTCAATTAACTTTAATGAGTATTTATTTATTTATTTCTTGTCAACTTATTTCTCTTTCAAATCTAGACCATAGACCCGGCAAGAATAGCGACTAGTTTTGAATTGTCATTTTTTGACGTTAAGTACTCATTAAGGTTATTTGACGTCTCTGAGTGCGGCAGTTATACCTTTATGTACTGCCTATGGAAGGGAATGTCTAAAGAGTTGTTATTCGCCAACAGGTGTACGAGCTGGAGCGAAGGTTTAAACAGCAGAAGTACCTCTCGGCGCCAGAGAGGGAACATTTAGCATCACTTATACACCTAACGCCTACACAGGTAAGTTTATACTTAACATGTTATACGGTTATCAAAATCTATCGCCATAATAATAACCTTTTTATATAAGCTTTCTAATAAGCTTTTTGTGTTCCGACAATTTGTGATTAGATAACCCAATGTAATGCGACACTTTTGTGCCCGATATATGGCAATAGGCTCGCCACCTATTACATGGGGCCTAACATAATTGGCGAAATGTGGGTGCTAGTTCACCTCTGCCTACCCCTTCGGGGATATACATACATACATAAATCACGCCTATATCCCAGAAAGGGTAGGCGTGATTTATGTATGTATGTATATAGAACAAGTAAGTTATTGTTACCGACACCTCAGTGGAAAAGGAAAACTCGATAGGAGCAAGATCAGAGTGACAGTAACAATTATCATGTTTTTTCACAACAATGAAAGAAGGTATCAACAAACACGAGTTCTATACAGACGAAAAGCTACAACAAACCAGCCCAATTAGTAACAGTTATCTTTGCAACGGACGTTCATTGGTCAAATTCGATTAAAGTTGCGAAAAGCCTTGTTCGGCGCTCGATCGAGCTCCGGGGGCGACACTCGATTTATGACGACACACTCACTAAAGCTGAACGTATTGTTGCCATGTCGAGGCAGCCACTCGGCTAGCCCGAGGCTGTCCCCGACACTGGCTACATAAATCATGACGTAATCGTTTTCATAGCGGCCGCAGGCTCGCCCGCCACGACCCCTATATTGGGCTCAATTACCGAACAATAGGGACATGGAAGGGCGCCTCGGGCGGCCATGTTTAGCTTCCTGGATGTTATTCGACGACGCATCGAGACGTCTCGTTAGTTCCCGTCTTCCACGCGTCACTGCGTCGAGGGATCCCCGCTTTGATTCTCTAGTGGTCGGCGATTGCCTCCGTTCGCGTTCGAGTTTTCTTGCCACCGAATTAGTCCCGGTGGCGCACAGTCATTACACTCTGTCAGCGGCACGCGCTCCGCTTTCCCACATTCAAATCCTACGTAACAAAGACCCGATAATCTGGGCCGTGTCAATATAAATTTCATAAACTCCCCGACAAAGGGCCGCAAACATCCATGAATAATCTCCATTTTGAGGGTGTCAACACCATTTCGCGCGCTCGCGCCAAAACAAACGCCGCGCGGCACAATCACGGAGTATAGAGGCACAATGGCGCGACGCGCGCTAATTCGCCGATTATAATGCGGTGCATTGTCGTAATGGTAATTGCTTGTCGTGTTGACGCACGCCCGGGACGATTGTTTGCACCGATGCCCACACGGTAATTAATTGGGAAACCAGGTAAATTTATATAGGCCCAGCTATTACATGGGACCTGACGTTGTTAGCAAAAAGCTGGTTGTTAATCCACCTCCGCCTACCCCTTCGGGGATGATACTAGACGTGATTTATGTTTGTATGTATTTATGAAACTAGGTTACTTCATGATGGACAATTCATAAAGAACACGATGAAATAAATAAATAAGTTCCTCAATACGTCACTATCTCCAAGTGCTCAAGTTAGAAAGTAGGAAATCATCTATTTTAAATTCATTTGTAAGGGTTCTGTCATTTATTTGCAACCATATGTTGGTAAACTCGTCATCTATAAAAAATTCCATTTAAATTGAACTACATAAACCACGCCCATTGATCCCTGAAGGGTTAGGCAAAGATGTATTGGCATTGGCACCCATCTTTCGCCAATTATGTTAGATGCCCTCAAACGTCTGTGCGACAGTCGCGGGACAAATTGGTTATAAATTTTTAATTTTAATTCAAGTTTTTTAATTATTAAAGTTTAATTATTTAAAGTGTAAAAATTTTATTACTTTTGTTTTTAATTCTGGCATAGCGGAGTTACTTTATTTAAACCTACATGTTTGTATTATAACAGTACTTAAAGATGTTTACTATAAGGGCATGTTGCACAATCGACAGGTAAGTTCGAGATAGCTTACTTGGCAGATCATTTGACAGTTGTAATATGAAGTCAATTGAACTGCCAAGTAAGCTATTCAGAACTTACCCGTCGATTGTGAAACAGTCCCTTATTGTTATAGATTGTATTTAATTTATTCCTTTCATTTGCTGCCGTGATTGAGTTTAGTTTGCGTTGTAGTACTACAGCTACAGCACACCTACTATTTATCTTTATAAATCGTGAGATCGGGTCTTCCCCGCTCAGCTGTCAGCGGCAGCAGACCGCGTGTGCGCGCGCGCCGTGCATAACCAGTGCGGATCCGATTACGACCTCCGCGCCTGTTTGTTTTGTAAAATATTACTTATTTCGCTGCGGCGGGTAATTTTATACGCTTCTCAGACATTTAGGGCCTGTTTCACAATCGACTGGTGAGTTCGGTACTTGGCAGATCATTTGACAGTTGTAATATGAAATTTATGTCAATTAGACTGCCAAGTAAGCTATTCAGGACTTTTCCGTCGATTGTGATAAGGCCCTTACTGTGTGGAAGTGTGTTATTGCGATGAATCTTGATTGTTGTTTACTCCTGAAACTTAAATTAATTCCATTTACTCTTAGCGAACCCTACTTTCACTTCATCCAATCTCATAAATTAAATGTCTTCATGCATGTCCGTCGGTTTCGGGTAGGTACTCTTGATTTGGCCCTTTTTTTAAAAGACTTTCAGTTTGATTATTAAAGATCTGCCTAGAAAGGCCTTCCCTTCCCATTTCTCCATTCGCTTCCTATATAATACAAAAGTAAATACTAACCCGTTCTTAAAATCCCCTCAAACACCGAACGTAGTTCCTAATATTGTAAGGAGGGATCGATATAGCGCACCCAAGTATGCACCTCTCTCTAATGTGAACAGAGCCGCCGCTGGTAGTTCGCGGAACCTGCGCTATATTCGAGGCGAGTCTTTGCACAAACCGATGTAGAGTTAAACGCATTCCGCTGCATATTCATAGCGAACTCAAACAACGGCGCAATAAAGCGAAGTTGGAGCCTGATGGCCACAACATTGCGCCGGCAGGGCTGCCAACCGAACCTACAGTATCGGTATTGGAAACTGGCTGGTCATCGGTTCCATTATTGATTTATTACATGTCGTGTGGTGACGGCAGCGTAGAATACAATTGTCACCACCCCAAATCTCTCCCGTGGGTGTCGTACAAGGCGACTAAGGATAAATCAGTCATGAGGAAGTGGCAGCAGCGTTCCTCTTATATCACCTTGCAATGTACTGCGACTTTTGTGCCCGATAAATGGCAATAGGCTCGCCACCTACATGGGACCTAACATACTTGGCGAAACGTGGGTGCTAATTCACCTCTGCCTACCCTTTCGGGGATATAGGCGTGATTTATGTACGTTTTTGATAAGTTTTCTATTTTGACATAATCTTTACTGTTTTTGATACACTTCGTTTTGTACTACGGTCGGTGTGAGTTGATTTTGATCTACGTATTATATTTCTTATTGAATAACTACATGTTTCCATCAGTCTTTCCATCATATAGTCAACCCATCGTTAGTTAATGATAGTCAGTGATAATAATTGATATCGGATAAATTACCGGATATAACATATTTTGAGGCGCTTGATAGCGCAGTGGA
This sequence comes from Cataclysta lemnata, assembly GCA_963931975.1. NCBI lineage: Eukaryota > Metazoa > Arthropoda > Insecta > Lepidoptera > Crambidae > Cataclysta > Cataclysta lemnata. Next base: position 833,384 of record OZ008355.1, on the reverse strand, counting down.
TTAAAACGCTCGGCCTGCAATTGCTAAAAGCGAGTCGTTGGATGCGTGACCAAAAATTTACTATCTCGAGTTCCCCTGTGCTTCGGAAGGTACGTTCGGGTGGTATCAGGTGCATCTGCAGTCGTTAATGCCAACCAATCCGCACTAGTCCTGAATGAAGTGAACAAGAAGACCTGTGCTCCAGCAGTGAGGTATAGTGCTAGCGATCCGGCCCACCAGAACGACAAACAATAATACCTACTTACTAACAAACTGTTGACTGGTTGTAAAACTAACAGTTGCATTTCACAAAAGAATGTTCTATTCTACATACAGCAGTGTTGTGACGGTAGAGCAGAATACAATCGTCACCACCCCTTCTCTCTCATCGGTGATGAGAGGGGGAAGACAATTATAAGTCGACTAAGGGCAAAGAAGTAACGGGCAGCAGTGTTTCTTTTATGCCATCTAGCAATATACTGCGATTTATGTGCCCGATACATGACAATAGGCTCACTAGGTACTCCCTATTACATGGAACCCAACATAATTGGTGAAGCGGAAACGCTAATACACCTCTGCCTACAGCTTAGGGGATAAATAGACGTAATTTATGTGTGTATGCATTCTATTCTATTCCAAAAGACGTTTTGTCCGTTGTCTGTGGTCCGGCCGATGTCACTGGCAGCCCTACGGTTTGACGTTTGGCAAACAGAGGGCTCGCGTTTCGCGTATTAACCTAAGTAAATTTCGATGTTCTCCACAGTCAGTGTTGATACTGGCTCCTTGTGCGGCCGCTTCCATTTTCAAATGTAAATGTCGCTTTGATTTCTTCATAATCCTAATGGCCGGCGGTTTGGCGCGTAAACGCCTGGGCCGGTCTCCGCTTGAAATTAGAACCTCTTCAAATATGGCTTCTCCGAGACTTGGAACAGGAGATGGATTTATTTTTATTAGTTTGGCGGCGTTTTCCGATTTTAATTCATGAAGAAATCACACACGAGCTGAAATCACATAGTTTTTCTGTTTCCAATCGTGGGAAAATATTTTTGTGCGTAAGCCCCGTAATAGGTACTTTGTGATAAAAATTTATGGAACATATATTTTTATAGTTTTAGCAATAATGATTGAAAGTAAGATATCAAAATTGTGATATTGTGCCAGTTTTTTTTAACAATACATGCATAGTTTTACCGTTTTAATAATTGCAAGACTCGTTAACAACGCGAATTACGCCAACAAAATTTTCCTAATTCTTAACAAAAACGTTTAAAAATCTCGTGGTCTGGTCAAATGATAACAGTTACCTATGCTTCAAAATTTTATTGTTTCTTGTGTTAGTAAAATACTTGCTGAAGCAGCATTTTCCTACTCGATACACGGAAGTGACGTGACGAATAAAAAAAAACCCGTGCCCAGTCATCGACCCAGCCCCCGTAGCATTGGACGGAGACAAAATCTCCTCGGGGGAAAATGAAACATTTTCCTCTCGCCCCAACTCCCACTAAATCCCGAAAAAAAACCTGTCAAGTGGTGGAGAGAGATTTTGTCCGGGAGTACTAGGCCCACAGGAGGTGTAAGGAAGAAAAAAAAACAATGGCGCTCCACAGCTAACACAAAACGCACAACCCTCTATTGTTCATGGTCACGATCTACAGCGTCGCGACGCGCCGGATGCGCGCATGCGGGCGCTCGAGATGTAATGGAAGCAACAAGATAATGAGCTCCGGTAGACAACGGGCGACGACGTGCTGTCAAACTGGAGACGAGTGCCGGGAAAAATTATAAAATGGCCGCGGACGATTTGCACCACGCGGGGCAGCGACCTCTCCGGCTGACTGATACACAAATAAGTGGTCATCATCTTCCTGCTCTGTCATCCTCAGGTTATCTGGGGTCAGCCACGTATCTTCTTCCTTTCGTATCGGCCAAACCTCAACGAGTCATTTTAGGTACATTTAAAAAAATACGCATTTTCTCCTCGAAGGGGTAAAAGCAGAGGTGAATAACACCCACGTTTTGTCAATTATGCTATGTCCCAGGTAGTATGGCGAATGGCGGGTGTCGGGCGAGCCTATCATGGCCATCTATCACACATTATTGCTAGGTGGTATATGAGGAACGCTGCTGCCCTATTACTCATCGCTATCTTAATATTATAGCTTTTGCCTTATACGATATCAGAGGGAGATTGGGAGTGGTGACAATTGTATTTTCCTATGCCGCCACCACACGGCAAGCCGTTAATTTTGCAAACTGTGATAGTGATAGGCAGTAGAGGTGTATCGCAAATTATCTAGAGTTATTATCATCACATCATCATCATTATTACCAGCCCTTTAATGTCCCCACTGCTGGGGCACGGGCCTTCCCTATGGATGGAAGAATATAGGGAGATTGGGCGATAACCCACCACGCTGGCCCAGTGCGGGTTGGTGGGTATTAACGACTGCAGGTGCAGCCGGGACCACCGGCTTAACGTGCCTTCCGAAGCACGGAGGAACTCGAGATAATAAATTTTTGGTCACCCATCCAATGACTTAGCGAACATTCCTTAGTTTACGCAATCGCAGGTCAAGCGCCCTATGCCACTGCGCTAACGAGCTCCTCCTAGATCCTATGTAATGTGGTGTATTTTAGCATAAACGGGCTAATAGACTGCCGCCTTCCACATTCTTGGTTACGTCTGCAGTCCCGTAGTAACTTTGTACGAAACCCTAGCAGAATAGGGTGATGACTCTACTATCGTTATTACACCTCTATTTAAGATTTATAATTAGTAATTGAAAATATACTATTGAATTTTAATTTCAACATTATATAAATGTTAGAAAAATAGTACAAAGATTTTGGTGGTTAGAAAAAGAATTTCGAAAAATTATGGTTCCCGCATCAAGACCATAATTTTTCGAAATTCTTTATCTAACCACCAAAATTTTTGTACTAATTGAAAATATAATCAAAAAGCTTTCTAGCGATCATTAAAATATTAATTTGCTCTCATACTGGTTACTTTTAACATTCCCAATACAAATAAATAAACTATAAGTAATTATTTAAGCTAGCCCAGAATTTGTTAAACGGCCGCGGCGGCCTCTTTATCGCGCTATAATTTTCCAATAATCCCACTTCACTTTTTCTTATCCCTAATCTTCGTGAGATTTCAATACGTTTCCTGCCAAAAGCTGTCCGCAAGAAAATCATCTGGCCGCACTCTGAATAAAAAAGTAAAAAATTGTTTATGGTATCATTGTGCGGAACGCGCGCATCCTTTCAATGCAGCCAATATGACAAAACACATTTAAAAAAAAACTTTGATTCGTTTCCCGCGTTACAATTGTGTAATAACCGCGTAAAATTATAAGTGCGGTTCTTTCGGTTGGCTGAGTATTTTATTTGTGTGATGATATAATTCGTTGGGCATTAGTGGTTCGTGAATGGGGTATTTTGCTAGTATTGTGTGGGCGGATTAAGGGATAATGCACCTGATGCCTTCTTTGTCCGTCAGGTATTGCACATCGGGAGATCTGAAGGTCTTTGTCCTGTTAAGTGCATTAGATATGGTGTTTGCGTAGGTATATACAATGGCCGTGTGGTGACGGCAGAGTAGAATACAATTGTCACCACCCCAAACCTCTCCCGTGGGTGTCGTAGAAGGCGACTAAGGATAAATCAGCGATGAGGAATGGGCAGCAGCATTCCTCTTATACCTACCAACTAGCAAAGTACTGCGACTTTTGTGCCCGATAAATGGCAATAGGCTCGCCACCTATTACATGGGACCTAGCCTAATTGGCGAAGCGTGGGTGCTAGTTCACCTCTGCCTACCCCTTCGGGGATATTGGCGTGAATTATGTATGTATCTCTCTTGTTGCAACTATTATTAAAGATTAAATATATATTTAAATTACCCACGCTAACGTTACGTTAAGTAAGTTAATGCACCCTAATTAATCAGAGCAATATAGGCGTAGTATTGCTTAATATCCAATATGAAATAAGTATCATAATGTTTGGTAATATTCAGGAACTTGTAATGTGTAGTTTAGATGATAGTATTACCTAAGATTAAGTAATTTTAATCGAAACTAAATAGAGCATTTTACGTATGCAACAGGCACTAGGCAGCATACCAGACACATCGTACCTACGCACAGTACACTATAATTTTTTTTGTCCCAGGCCAAAGCAGTAGATACCTGTGCCTTCTGCACCAGTGTTGGTTTTAGTGGCAACCATACAATGAATCAGCCCGACATATTTGATCAGGTTCCATCAGAACCATCAGTTGTGGTAGGATAGTGCGGATCCTCTGACAAGCCGATGTCCTTTCACAAAAGAAGACATAATAGATGAAAAAAAATAATTACAGAGCGAAACGCATTTGAAAAATTATGATGCGGCGTGATATTTGAACTTTAGGATTGATTTTTTATTGTGATTTAAGAATTATTTTTGGTATATTTATTGAGTCGAAACTACGCACTGTTAAAGACAATAATATTTGTAACAACACAGCCACGATACCATTATTGCAATGAAAGGTCTTATTACTAAAGCTAATTTTAAAGAAAATAAAGTCAGAACAAATTTCTCCAGAACCCTCCCAGTTGGCCGAGTGGCATATGCACGAATTGAGGACGCTGGCGCTGGTTCGATTCCCCCATCATGACAATAAGCTTTCGATTTGTTTTCTGACTTTATAACATTTTTATAATGTTAAACAAAAATCAAATCATTATTACAGCTACTTTATTTGAGAGTAACTACTGCAAAAGGATGATCTTATACCTACGAAGAGCTTCCGATAAGCCCGCGTCACCCCTGCCTCCCGACCGTGAGCTCCCGCCAAATATTTACACAGCAATAACACAGCAATATTTATTTAATATTCGCGTATAGCCCCGCTTCAATACATACGATTTTAACATGTAATTATATTGCGCAAACAGTACTGTGTCAATATTGAAAAATATTACCTATACAGTCGACGTCGTAGCCTTTGGTCCACGGCTGTATGTTGGTCGAGCGAGACCACAATTATTATTGTACGTACGCCGTGAAATGACAAGGAACCACAATACATAAATCACGCCTTTTCCCCCTAAGAGGCAGAGGTATTTTAACATTCGCGTTTCGACAGCTTATTTCAGGTTCCATGGAATAGAGGCGAGGCTATTGTCATTCACCGGGAACTTTAATCACAGTAATTTATTCCTCATCAAGTCTTCTCGGTCAGACGTGACCTCAGTATGAACACCCCTCTTCCTTAATATTATGTCATATTTCACACCATCCATTTATCGTTTCTTCGGCCTTCCTCTGATTGTAGGTCCACCCTCATCCATACTTAACATACCTCAGTTACGTAATATTCATCCCTCGTCATCACACGCACCAATTAATATCATTGACACGCACACACAGAATAACCCAATATGAACAGTTATAAAACAATCCTTATACATCTTAGAAATATCTTATTGGTATCAAAATACAAATTGTTGATTCGTAGTTTTGAATTATAATGATACAATACTATATCTGCCACAAAACGACAAAGCCACCTGTAAAAACATCGAATTTCGACAACGTTGAAACGAAATATGGCGTCCGTAATTTATTACGAACACGCCAATACCCAATTTCAAATTCGATTTTGGAACACGGTCCGAGCGTTAGACGTTTCTTAGAGTTGTCTATGGTTATTTTTTGCTGGTAATATTTTTGTAGCGACTAAATAAATGAACCGCATTGACGAGCCGTCATCGTCAGCCCGAACGTGCGGTGTTTACTCAGCGCGCGCGCACAATAATCTGTATGAGGCCATTGTTGCGAGCGTGAGTGTCAAAATCGGCGTAGCCGATTTGTATTGTACCACGTTACTTTAAGCGAGCTTAACTCTCTGATTGAGACAGAGCTTGTACGATAAAACGCATGCAGCTGTGAAAAAGTTGCCAGCTAGATAAATAAAAAAAATATTTTTAGATTCAGAGCCCTTTAGTAAAAACTTCAAGATTTTCAATTTTTTCTTGCATATAAATGTAGTTTAACATTCATTATCCCAAACAAATCAACTCTAACAATTAAACCGCCATTGTCTCGCGACAGCTATGACATCTGTCAATAATTCCAACTACAGAACAAACAAGACGCTAAATAAAGACGAAAGCGTAGACTCATCACGAGAAAAAATTACTGTTCCAAATGAAGAGTTAAACAAATACGAGAGCAATCTTTATTTATAATAATTGTGGGCTACGATACCGCAAGTCACGGTACCCAGAAAGGGAACACCTACGCGCCTCGGCTACGCTGACATTCAACTTTAAACCAATAGAAATAAATCGAATTAGATGCAACCTCCTCCTGTCAAAGTTATAGGCGCCAAAATTGACTTGTATTGTCAGAATGACAGGCGGTCTGGGTGGCCGCCATTTTAAATTTAATGAGGGCGCATTTGATTTGTTTCGACAAATGAAGTGATTTTAATACATCGAGTTTAGTTGAGACCATAAATAATGATTGAGCCTCATCGGCTAGAATTACCTGAAAAGATAGCCAAATTATTGACTGAATATATTTTTCATCCCTTCTATTCAAAAAATTACCTTCTATTCGCTTTGTTCTTCTATAAGTAGTAGGTAAGATAAAAAGTACAGTCGGTATATGACTCGAGAGCAAAGCCTCCCTTCGCTCATGTTTGAAAGTAGCGCCCTATTAATACTATTTTGCTCCCTTGTCATACAATCTACTATAAATACTTCTAAAAATTTTATGCATATTAAAGTTACACGTTGGCAAATAGCACGAACAATCTAGCGGTAGCCAAGCAGATGTGTCTAAACAAACGGGGATCTATTAAAAAAACACACGCTCCCCGCTCGGCAGTTAAGTGAGTGTTAAATTCTTAAGCACGCAAGGTAAAGACTCTCAAACACACCCGAAATGTCTCATCGCCCGGCGACAAGATACAACAGCCGCTGAGATGCAAAACAAATAAGTGAATGGCGCTCTCGCCGGCGAGTGCGTGCATGGCAACACCGGGCATTATGCACAAGGAGATTGAAAAGAAAGTGCTCGAGACGAGAGCGTCCGAGCCCCGTCGGAGTGCCATAAGCGTCGCCCGCCGTTCATTAGGGCTCACCTAACTCCATAAATAACAGAGCGAAGTCACTGAGAGCGGGCAAAGACGCTTAGCTGCCAACAGCCAGCATTGTATATAGAACATTCGATTCAACCGAATTTCAACAAGAGTGAAATTGTCGCTACCCCTGGCTATCTCGTGGGTATCGTACAAGGCGACAAAGGTAATAATATAACGAGGAATGGGCAGCAGCGTACCTTATGCACCATCTATCAAGTTACTGCGATTAAAGTTCCTGGTGAATGACCTGGAATAAGCTGGCGAAACGAGGGTGTAAAAACACCTCTGCCTACCGCTAGGCCTAGCACGGAGGAAGACAAAATATCTCTCCAACACTTGACAGTGTTTTGTCTCGGGATTTAGTGGGAGTTAGAGCGAGAGGAAAATATTTTCTATTCCCCAGATATTCTCTACTAATAATAATTGGGACAAAGGCGTGATTATTTTTACAGTAGGTTTAAGTTAGGAATAACTTATTAATGGAGAGCATTCGAGCACAGTTAAAGTAAATAAATAAGATTGTTAGCGATTTTCTTCTCCCTGCCCTGTTCCCTGTCTATCTGGGATCGGCGCAGTATGTTTCCTCTTCCATTAATATCAGTAAGACGTCATCAAGCCATCCATTCCCTTTTAATTCATATCATCCATCACACCGAAAGGTGATATGACTGTACGTGACTCGTTAATATCGTCAACAGCCGTATAATGTCCCCACTGCTGGGGTACTCGCGTTCCATATGAATGGAAGAATATAGGGAGAATGGGCCTTAACCCACCCAACCCAAAGCCTTGCCCAGTGTAGTGTTGTATTAACGAATGCAGATGCAGCCGGGAACAACGGCTTAACGTGCCTTCCGAAGCACGGAGGAACTCGAGATAGTACACTTTTGGTCAACCATCAAATGACCGGTGTTAGCGACCATTGCTTAGTTTACGCAATCGCTAGCCGAGCGCGCTAAGCTACTGCGGTATCGAGCTTCTCGCGAGTGACAAATACACATACATACATACATAAATCACGCCTATATCCTAGAAGGGGTGGGCAGATGTGAACTAGCACCCACGTTTCGCCAATTATGTTAGGTCCCATGTAATAGGTGGCGAGCCTATTGCCATTTATAGGGAACAAAAGTCGCAGTGCATTGATGGGTGGTATAAGAGGAACGCTGCTGCCCATTCTTCATCACTGATTTATCCTTAGTCGCCTTGTACGACACCCATGGGAGAGATTTGGAGTGGTGACAATTGTATTCAACTCTGCCGTCACCACACGGCTATGGAGTGATAAATAACAGGAAATAAAGCGACCAGCGGTCACAATTGGAATTATGTTCCCCGTAACGGCCTAACATGGAAAACAAAATGGCCGTGTGCGGCTTTTCAGAACGCAACGGCGCGAACTCAGCTCGGGGCACACATCCATTCCAAAGAATAAACACCAAGGAAGCGCTCTCAATGTATAAATAATAAATAAAGTGTATTTCGCTGCGTTTCGTGCGTAGACAAAGACTACCCGCTCGGGGAGCAAACATTGAGTTGTGTTTATTCTTTCCTCATTACGGTGGAGTGTTGACTACGCCGTGCTAGCGCTAATTTCAGAGAGGTCACGCGGGTGACGAGCCCGCTATTGACTCTGTCGGGATGGGGTGACTACTCGACTACTCTCGCAATGGTTACCGCACGGTGGCTCGCGTTACTAACGCTCCGTCTGTCATTTGCTTGAAAGCTTGAAGACACATTTGTTAGGTACTGCTTTAGTTTAGCGTCTAAAGGCGGGATTTTACCAGTGTGCTGAACTGTGCGGCATAGCGTAAAACCAATACAATTATTTGTGTGCCGCACAGTTCAACGCACACAATCTCGCCTATACACCAACTGTGCTTACCCCCGAATACTGTAACGCTACTCAAATTTTGAACACTGCTTAGAAAGTTAAGCACTACTCAGAAATTGTATGGATAAACGTCAATTTTGACACTATAAATATTAAATCGGACTTAAACTTTGAGTAGCGTTTCAGTTTTCGGAGGTAAGTGGTCTGAAAATCGAAAATTTGCTTATTCATACTTAATATCGAATTGAATTTGTATATGTATTTTGAAAAATAATATTGAAATGGAACCTTGTAATTGGCTCTAATTTATTCATTTATTTACATCATGTAATAGCTGTAAGTTTTCCCAAAAAGTGTAACATAAAATAAAAATATCTGGGAGCCAAGAGAAGTGGCTATCTATTCGAACGAAGAGAATACAAATGCATGAAACCGACTTGTTACAGAGAAAAAAAACATGGCGGCCGTCGTGTCACATGTAAGAGAAGCTGTCAAAAATGGGCATTATATTAACACGCTATAGCGTTTTATTGATTTACTTGATTTTGACTTATTTAAGAAAAGAACCATCTAACTCAAAAAATACTTCCAAACATTGTGTATTTCAATTTAAACATTGACTGCCGCACTCAGATACGTCAATTTACTTTAATGAGTACTTAACGTCAAAAAATGACATTTCAATACTAGTCGCTATTCTTGCCGGGTCTATGGTCTAGATTTGAATGAAAATTTTTGACATTAAACACTCATTAAAGTTAATTGACGTCTCTGAGTGCGGCAGTGAGACTTATTTAATAAAACCTGTTTTGATTTGTGCCTCTATAATATACTAGAATCGTTATGTCCACGTCTGTATTGGTTACAGTATTTCAGTCAGTGGTATCGTAAGGCCGAAACGATAGAAAGATATTGATCGATCTACTAATCCCTTTTTTTTGTCACAGGTAAAAATATGGTTCCAAAACCACCGCTACAAGTGCAAGAGACAGGCCAAGGAGAAAGCAATGGCGGAGCAGAACCAACATAACCAGGTCAGTGGATATTCATCTCAAATTAATAATTACAATATACAAAAAATCTCAGTGTTGTCACAGTGTTTGTTACGAACCTCCGAAACGGTTTGAGCGATTTTCATGATTTTTTATTTATATGTGTAGGTAGCTGTGAGAATATGTCGAAGGTGATAGGTAAGGCTTTTCGGGTTTGCTAGTTTATAATAAACATTGCTGTTTGATGACGGCCTAGCAGATTACAATTCTCTGTTTCGGATTTGTTTCGGAAATAAACTAGGGAAAATCATGTAGTAGGCTTACAATATCCGGTACATAAGTTCATGTAGATACGCATACAATACCCGGTACATAAGTTGACATAAGCGCTGCGCAGAACAACGTTTTCAGGTATTATTTGAGGTTCTGTATGAGGTGCGACGTGAATATGTAACCATAGCAACATACCCACTGAGCAGTGGGTATCCCTGCAGTAATACAGTGCAACACTGCACTGTATTACTGCACTGTTCTCTAGATTGTAGTTTGACTATAAGATGTAGGATAGAGACCCAATAAAATATGCAGGACACCGTAGGTTCACCTGCCGAATTGTCCAGCAACCAAAACCAACGGTTGACATTAATGAATAATGTATTACAAAAGGCGATGAGATTTCGCTGACGCTACGCACTTCCCCTGTTTGCCGGGCCCTTGAGGCCCCCTGGGGCCCGATACGGGGCCCGCACGACCCCACGCCAATTACAATTATATTTAGCGAATTAATAAGTCTGGCCCTGAGAAAAAACGGAGATTTAAAAGTCGATGCAGATACAATCGACGAATAAGCATAGTTGTATCTGATCGTGTTCGGTATTGTGCTGCGATTTTCTATAGAACTAGCGGTTATGGGCAGTCATCTGATTAACTAGTGTTGCCATTATATTATTATTTTTGGTAAGACGTTATAGCGTTTTGGACTTTTTCAAAAATATAAAAGATTTTGTTGCTTACTAAGTACGAAATAAATAGATAATCTTGACTAAAACTTATTACAAGCATTTAAAAACAAAATCCACAATTAATCTTATGCCACGTGAGATCTTATAATGAGGTAATTTCGTTTTTTAAATCCGAAAATAATTTCTACCTTATAGATTCTTCTGTAGAGACATCAAACTAATTCCTATATCGTACCCAAGTCTGTTTGATCATGATAAAAGCTATTAAAATTTGTATCGACCATAACTGCGAATACTTATAAATTCTAAATTAAAAACCATCAAGAAAACAGTAAAAAGAACACAAAATAAAATAATGAATTATTCATTATTTTATTTTGTGTTCTTAAAAATAAAGAAAAGACTAATAGAAATACTAAATTATTACAATGAATATCAATATCATATTTTGGCCTTTTCGCATCGCCGAATTGCATTAACAAGGTAGGTACAACAAATAAAGTCATTAAATCACGATCCACGCCCACTGGTGCGTGTCGCGCAGACTCTCAAATTGAGGCAATCGCCTAGCCGACGCGGCGCCACGGGGTTGCCCTACGCAATTATATTTACCCTTAATTTGGGAGAAAACGAATAAAAACTACACACGGGATTTATTCTTTTATATCTGCTTTTATTTATTGAGGACATACAGTACAGAGAACGATAATATTATAATGGACTCTATTGCAAAATATAATTTGAGAAAAGTTAAGTAGGTAACTGAATGAGTATCTAGGTAGCGTGTTTTCTTGGAGGGATATTTTGTGTTACTGGGGAATGCAGCGCAGCGAGCGCGTCGCTAGCTGCTTAGCGGCGCGGGGAATCTATTTGTGTACAAAACTCTATTTCATCCATCACACCTTAAAGGTGCTAGTGATTAATGAATGTATAGAAAAGCGACGGAACTGATCATGTCGAGTGACAGATGAACAGAGAGATTGATTGGAATGACAACATTCCAATCCATACTGCTCAAGGTTTTGGCTTAGTTTGACAGCCGGCCGCCTGCCTGACACCAACCCTCTTAGGGTACGCTGTTGTTGGTGGTTTGCCCTCCACCATTTGGGTGCCTCAAGGTGCTTATTGGCCTACACCGGGCAATCTCCCTTAGTCGACTTTTACGACACCCATGGGATGAGTTGAGGCTGGCCTTTTGTTTGTGTAAGCAACTTTAAATGTTATCCACTAATTGTGACCATTGGCCAACAGTCGTCCTCGTCGCCTCGGCGGGTGGCGGTGCCAGTGCTGGTGAAGGACGGCAAGCCGTGCGGCTCGGGCGAGGCGGCCTCGCCGGCGCACAGCCACTGCGCCACACCCACCTCCGGCTACTCCGGCCCCCAACCTACACAAGCCGCGTGCAGCAACCCGCTGGTCTCCTCGTACCGGCAGCCGGCCGCCTACCAGCAGCAATGCTCCGGCTACCTCCCGCTGCAGGGCCGCGCCTGGTAGAAATTCCCCCAGCTTTACCACGAGACAATGTTCAAAGAGGAGATGTATTTTGATTGAGCCCTTCGTTCTTCTGCGCTTGGTTTACGCCGTATTCTGTTGTGAAGGTGTAGGTGTTGATTTAAGCAATGATATTTTGAAAACAGTACCTACTCGTAAGAGCGAAGCCACACTGGTGCGTTGCGCTGCGCTGCGTTCCGCTACGTCGTTGCAGAGTCAACGCTGTGATGTTTTTCATATACCTATTCTTTATTACGATGCGATGATCCGTTGTGACGACGCGATCCAACGCAGCGCAACGCACCAGTGTTCAGGGCTTCGCTCTGAGTCAAAAAGTTATCTCAAGAATAGGGAGTTCCAAGAAAATTTCACTTGTGTCATCATTGCTTAAAGTTATACATATACACTCATCAACTCTATTTTAGGATATTTTATTGACTTTACTTTATGTTGTATCGGCGAGCATTCTAAAAATACAGACGATTTCTATGCAATTTAAGTATTCAATGTTATGATGACGGATGGCCATAATTAAGTAAGTAATTGAAAACTACAAAGAATATGTCAGTATCATAAGAAAGGAGGCTGATAGGACATGAAGTAGGTGTACATAAAATATCCTTAGACATTGTTGATGAGTGTAAATATATCACGCCTTTTATGTATGTTACTTTTCATAAAGTATTGAGTACTGAATATGATATGAATCTAATACAAAACAATATAGAATTCGGCTGTTTCTATTTGCGCTATTCTGTATCTATATCATGATTCGCAAAAAGAAAATAAAGGAACATCGTTGACTCAGCTTTCCGACCAATCATTTTGCAGAAAAATATAAGAATTACAATTTCCTTCGCTGTCATTGGCTGACGATCAACGATGACTCGTCACTTTCTTATTGCGCAAATTGATGACATAAAAACTATTTTGTATTTTCTACTACTTTATTCCTTTTTAGGGCAGTGGTATATTATAGTTGCCATCACAATTCCAATCTTATTGATCTGTAATCAGATTAAAAACCAATGAAATAAATAAATGCTTTGCCCTATAAAGAGTTAAAGATTTTCTACTTCCGATTGGAATAGGTGTGGATTTAATTAGAAATTTCATTCATCTTATGTTTTTTCGGTGCCGTATTTATAGTGCGGGTGTTAGCTCCTTCTAGAACATTGTGTCCGGTAACGCTGACTAAAATGTGAAACCCTGACAATTGGTGTTTAGTGAATTAGTGAAAGTGTTAAAGTGTTGAGGAACAGGACAATTGACCTTTGACGCCATACTACGGGAGGAGGGTAATGTGTAAATAATTTAGTGATAGTTTTAAGCACGACTAAGGATTTGAGGTCATAATTTATTTGTGATATTATTTTTGACTAGAATTTGTCCCGTGGAAGAACTAAGTTCTGATAATAAATACGATGGAGTAGAAACATATAAACAGTACTTTTAAATTTTTTTGTGTCGATTTTCTAACGAATTCTTTGTTTCTAGCGAAATTATACTTTAATTGCTTTAAATTTTTAAATAGACGGCCTCCACTACAAACCTTTGTTTAGAAGTAACTTTTGTATGAATAAACTATTTTTTTATTTCTTGCTAAACGTGTGCCAAACTTTGAATAATGTAGAAAAGTAAAAAAATATGTGCATTACTAAATGAAATTGGAAACAACGTATTTGGTTGCCTAAGAACAGTAAAAAAACGAATACAAATACTTTTTTTACTGATCTAATATATAATAACGAAATTTTAAATACAGAATTGAGATCAGCCATTTTTAATGTAAATAACTGATAACGTAGTAGTAAATTGTTGTGTGAATAGTTTAATTTATGGTAACAATCAGTGTTTCGTGTGTGTAGATAGACCTCTTAACTGTATATAGTGTTCTGGCATTAAAGTAATTAAATTATAAGTTTACACTATACATTCCGTTTAGAGATTCATTATAATATATTTCAGAAACCAGAGCTGTTCTCTAAAAAAATACAGTCCTCTCTAATTCTTTCTTTTTTACATTTAAGTATACAATTATTTACGTCCCACTTCTGCATTTATATCTGTTATGCCTGTTTAGGATAACAAAAACAACGAATTTCTAGTATAAAAAGTTAAATCTTAGCTGTCTAATTTTACATCTGTCTGTGAAAACCTGTTTAAAATGCTTTTGGCCTGACCTAGGTATTTAAAATGACTTCATTAAAATATGCAACTGGAGATAGCAAACACCGTCTTAGTAATTATTTTGGTAACTTAATTGTACTTAATTGAATTTTTACACTTAACCGCAATATATTTGTGTAAATATATATAAATTAATTTAGAGAGGTTAAATTAAACGCTGGCGACGCCAGGGGGATGCCGCGATATATCGCGCAATCAAACATAGCAATAAGATCCCTTTAAATACTGTTAATTCTTAGATATTTTGTCGAATAACAAATAAACCCGACTCTTGTCTGAACGAGAATTCACTTTATACCTACGTTCGTGATTAGGTCGATGTAATAACACGTAGGTCTAGGCGAAGCTATTATTATAATATAAATAATAGTAATAATTATGAAAAGGAATTTGTAATTATAAAGAAGTGAGGTGTAATGAATTTCGATTTATAAAATTAATAAAATTTATGAGTTTTATAACATTTGTATTATTTGGTTCCTATTTTTAACCCTAATTGTATTTATTAACAGTAATAATAATATCGGGCTATAAACATCGTGCACGCAGGTATGTATTGAGGTCCATAGTTACTGTGACTATAACCTACATACGTGGAATCATTACAAAAGCCACGAGATCTAGGTACCGACGCTGACGGATTTTCTCAGTTTTTTGGAAATTAAAATAACAAAAAAATAACCAAACTAATAAATATTGATGGAGACATAACCAGCCCTAAGCGACATTCAAAGTATCATAGTGAAATATTACTAGTTACATAATAGATAAATATTAAAAACTATTCGATTTCATTTAAGAATTCCTCAGTATGTCTGTACAAGAACAATTATCTAAAACAAATGAATACTTGAGTAATCACTGCTCGCTTGCACGGCAAACAATCTCCCGGAACCTAAACAATAACGCTCCAATCATTTACCTTTGTGCCCTCCTCTTGAGTTGTAAGCTCATTTTATTGTCTTCAATATTCCCAGATTACCCGGTAATCCCTCATAACGTATAACAGTTTATTCCGCATGGCAACATCGACTTTGTCGAGCGTCAGTCACGACCCGCCAAAATGAAAATAATAACATCGGGGCGGGCGCCCGGAATAAGTTAACTCACACTTTTTGTCAGAGAATTTTGCTACGTAACGCCGTGATGTACGGTTGAGAATCGCTACGCATCAGTCTCAGTTGCGACCGTTCGTGTTCGCGGCGTAATTTTGATAGAACAAAGGTGGGGAAGTGCACGTGCGCGGGTTTACGGGCCCACGCTAATAAAATGGCGGATTAACTCGACGGACAGGTGAGGGTTGTGAGATTGCAAACTATTGGCCTCTTCACGGGAAAATTGGCATATCGCTCGCAGTTTCGGGTTACACAGGATTTGTTCCGATTGAGTATAATGAGGGCGTTTAGGTGTTGGGTTCCTGTTCAGATCACTGAGGAGGAACAATTACTAGTAATTACTGACGAACAATAGAATTCGTTGATGTCTATTGTTGAGAAGGCTACGGGTACCGTAGTCGGCGCTGCTATACGATCTACGAAATCGTAGCTACGAATACGCTGCTACGAAGAAGTCAGAGAAGGTAAAACAGAAATTAATTACCTACTCCGTGAAAATAATGAGTCATTTGTTAGAAACGGCGTTAATATAAAATAACGTTATCATCATCACCAGCCCTTTTAAAGTCCCACGGCTGGGGCTAGGGCCTTCCCCATGAATGGAAGAATATAGGGAAATTGGGCCATAACCCACCACGCTGGCCCAGTACGGGTTGGTGGGTAATAACGACTGTAGATGCAGCCAGTACCAACGGCATAACGTGCCTTCCGAAGCACGGAGGAACTCGAGATAATAAATTTTTGGTCACCCATCCAATAACCGGCCTTAGCCAAAATTGCTTAGTTTATTCAATCACAGGCCAAGCGCGTTATGCCACTACGCTAGCGAGCTCCTCATATAAAATAACTATAAGGTTTATTTATAAAAGGTAGCATAGCCGGATAGCAGCGGACGCGGGTTCGATTCCTGCATCAAGACCATAATTTTCGAAATTCTTTTTCTAACCACCAAAATATTTATATGAATCAATAAATAAATTAAAAAACATAGGAAAAAATTATGTCCTAATTTTTCTTTATCATAATTTTCTAGTCTAAATATTAATTGCCCTGTGTATACAGATGTAGTAGTAGATGTATATTGTTTTTAAGTTAAGTAGGTACTGTTTTTAATTCACTTCACATCAATTATGTCAGATGGAGATATTTATCATTTTTGACGATATTGTTCACTTAAATAGGTCAAGTTAGAAACAAGCTATCTCTGATCTAGATCACAATAAAGTATCCTAATTATAAAGGTCCTTACAAAGTCGTGTAGTAACGGCAGATAAGCTTACAATTGTCGCTGCCTCTGCCTCGTGGGTGTCGTACAAGGTGACGAAGAGTTATAATATAACGAGGAATAGGCAGCAGCGGTCCTTTTGCACCCATATGGTGCAAATTACATACATACATACATAAATAGGCAGAGGTGAACTAGCACCCACATTTCGCTAATTATGTTCTATCCCATGTAATAAGTGGCGAGCCTATTGTCATTTATCGGGCACAAAAGTCGCAGTACTATTGCTAGGTGGTATAAGAGGAACGCTGCTGCCCATTCCTCATCACTGATTTATCCTTAGTCGCCTTGTACGACACCCACGGGAGAGATTTGGGGTGGTGACAATTGTATTCTACTCTGCGGTCACCACGCGGCGTTGCCCTCACCACGCGGCGTGCAAATTACTGCTAATAAATTTCCTGGCGAATGGAAATAGGCCTGGAATAAGCTGGTGAAACGCCGGTATTACAACACCTAAGCTTATCCCTGAGGAGAGATAGGTGTGATTTGTGTATGTATGTTGTCATTGCTGCTGCTGCTGCTAAGGTTACAGGAGAGAACATTTTCACATTGCATAGGACAGTCACGCCATTACCAAATTAGCTGGCAAATACCGAAACCCTGTCCGTCGACAACACTTCTTCTTCTTCCTGCTCTTATCCCGCTCTAGGCGGGGTCGGCACAACATGTTTTCTTCTCCCACTCCTCTCTATCCTTCACCAATTTCTCATCCAACCTCTTTCACACAATACATACATACATACATACATAAATCACGCCTATATCCCCGAAGGGGTAGGCAGAGGTGAACTAGCACCCACGCTTCGCCAATTATGCTAGGTCCCATGTAATAGGTGCGAGCCCATTGCCATTAATCGGGCACAAAACTCGCAGTACTTTGCTAGGTGGTAGGTATAAGAGGAACGCTGCTGCCCATTCCTCATCACTGATTTATCCTTAGTCGCCTTGTACGACACCCACGGGAGAGATTTGGGGTGGTGACAATTGTATTCTACTCTGCCGTCACCACACGGCTATAATAACACGGTTTCAAAAAAATTTATTTTACCACTTTTATTACATACACAAACAAACTTACATTCGTACATAATAAAAGTTGTAGAGTATACATTTATAGGAAGCCTCGAGTTACAAAGGGCGCAGACATTTCTTGTATAAGACAAAGTCAATCTTTTTAGAGAAAAAATATACAGCACCGTGAAACTTTTTGCGGAGGCATCAGGAAATCCCTCCCCAGTTTACCCCATTGGGGAAATCGCGAATTGTGCGCACACGATCTGTAAACAAATTTGAGAAAATTATTCCTGTTTATGGGGTCGCTATGAATATACCCCCGGGGAAGGGTACGCCTTAAGATTTTCCATTCATAAGCCTCGAGTTTTGCTTTAAATGCATGGGGGAGTAATTCAAGACAAGAATACCAGCCACAATTTATTACTTGCGTTGCTAAATGCATCGAATTGGTATGGAATCATTATGACCAGTTTTACAAAGAAAATTACGTAACTTAAAAAATAAATTGTCGGTACATACATACATAGTAATTAAAACACGCCTATTTATCCCCGAACAGAGGTTTTTTATGCGATAGATAGGGAAGCTCTTGGCCTTCATCTAAGTGGGTGTTAATTATATTGGGTCCCATGTAATAGGGAGCGAGCCTATTGCCATATATCGGGCACCTAAATCGCAGTAGATAATAATATTGTTAGCTGGTATAATGGGAATGACATCCTTTCAAAATTATTACAACTGCCGCCTATTCCTCATCACTGTTTTATTTTAACCCTCAGTCGCTCTGTACTACACCGGCGGGAGAGAATAGGGGTATTAACTTTCCTAACGGTATATTTTACAAGAACTTTAGGTAATACTTATGTAATAGTTACAATCACAATTTTGAGTGGAGGCAGAAACACTCGGGGTAATTGTGCCTCGCCGTCTATAGTGTCACTGCCATGCCACCACCTGTCTCTACTCGAAACACAATTTTACAACAAATGAACGTAAAAATTGTAACTACACGGCTGACTGAAGTGTCGCGAGACAGTATACAGGCGCAGCGAAGGTTGAGGGTCTGACTAATTAGAACAAAAAACGCGGCGAAACACAAGTACGCTTCACAGCGGGCCAGAAACAAAGAGCGTCACGCTCGACACGGAAAAGGTTCCAAGCGACCGGCGGACCTTCCTCGAAATTTGACATCTATAGCTGCGGCCCCAGAGTTCTAATTGTCCCACTCCCCAACGGGAGCCGGAACATTTATTTTTGAGGATTCGCAAATGGAACGCCGTAGCATTTCGCTTTGCCGAACCAATTGACAGTTACGGGTGTGGAGCGTAAGGTTTAAATTTGCATTTCGCGAGTGGTCGCTTGATGCCGTTCGGATCCGCCGGCGGTTGCGTAGAGAAGCGCCATCGCTTCGATTGTCTGTGGCACGTTCGGCGAAGAGGCTACAATCGATAGAGCACGGGCGTGCGTTGTAATGAATTTATTAGAGAACTAGCGCTTTGGCGCGGTTTTATGCTCTTCCTTTCGGCATTTGAATAACAAACGCTGAGATTCTCTATCGGGACTGCAGTCTTTTGTGGCGGCACCACTGTTTCCCACTATTTTTATCAAGTGGAGAGATAACATTTGACTCACTAACAGATAACATTTGACTCACTCATCAAGCCCGTCACAGACTTGCTATTCCATAATTTTAATTAAGGTAGGTATAGCTTGTGGAGTATATAGAAATAAGTTTTTTTATGTCGTCAATTATTACGATTCGTAGCGCCCAGCGAGGCTAGAGAAATCCTCTCAGGGAGTGCTCGATTGCAAGGCTCAAGAGGAATTGTCAAGGTTTTCGCAAAAAACCTGGTAGATACTGTAAAGGCAACTCGGCCAACTGCTTAGGTCCTTCAAATCAGTTACAAACGGTTGACCGCAGTTCAGACTACCCAAAACTGTCAATTTCTTCTATCGATTGTCTATCCTTTGTAGTAAAGCACAAAGTGGATTGAGAAAGGAGATGTTTTAGACTGGTCCATTTACTTGTACACTATTTAAAAAAAATGAGAAAAAATTATGATTCTGGGAAAATTTCACCATGGGAGCAACTCCAATTTCACGGAAAAAATAACAGCTGTTTCATACATTTGGGTCAAGTAGGTTTTATCATTTTGTATGAAACAGCTGATATTTTTACGTGAATTTGGAGTTGCTCCCATGGTGAAATTTGTTCAGTTTGATGGTTTGACAAGTTCCAAAAATTTTGCCAGTGACCATAAAGTCTCCTGGTATAAAATTATGTATACTTTTTTTGCTTAAAAACCTTTGAAAATCATTATAATCACATGCATCTGTATGTAGAGTACCCGTCTAATGTCAAATAAAATACCCTACATTTACCTTCCGCCATGACTAGGCTGTTGTGTTGCAATAATAAAAGCCTAAACATAGGGTACAACGAGCCAAAACACAGAGCTTAAAAATAGGAATTGAACACTTAAGAACTGTTGTAATTTTGAATAACTGCAAGTATATGGGCCAGGCTCCATACGTTCTGGAACATCTCCTTTAACGTTTTTTTGGTAGCCTTACCTAGTGTTGACAGTACAGACAGAACCCTGTCAGTTGGACGTGGTGTGTGGCGGGCGTCGCTGCTAACGAGGCGA
This sequence comes from Cataclysta lemnata, assembly GCA_963931975.1. Taxonomy (NCBI): domain Eukaryota; kingdom Metazoa; phylum Arthropoda; class Insecta; order Lepidoptera; family Crambidae; genus Cataclysta; species Cataclysta lemnata. The sequence goes on along the minus strand of OZ008355.1, from coordinate 812,727 downwards.
GGCGAGCACCATGACTCGGCACATGCCGGGCGCCTGCGCAGGTATCCCAAACATCTCAGTAATGAGCTCTTCATTCATAAGCCTGCCTACATGTTAAACGCAGCTCAACACGCATTAACTGTCGATTAAAACCGCATTGAGTTTTTAAATCGACACTGTAATTGCTTCAATTAATTTTGGAAATCATGTTTTTGACGTTTATGCCATGTGGTTGACGGCAGAGAAGACGGTATTTTTAACGAGGGTGTCGTATTTACCTTTCTTCAACTAGAATGAGTTCTGTGACAGCAGACAGCAAATTATAACGAAAGGGTATGTGTGAAAGGGATAGATCAAAATATAAATGAATATGATAGCAGTCATGCGTATCATCCTACGGTGAACAGACCATAGGAGTACTTAATAATATAACGAGGAATTGACAGTTCTACAGAGGACGATTCCGGTGCTGCTATAGATATTATGTTATTTTGCCCTGTCAGGTACAAAAACAGGACCAAAATGGGTTGAATCCCAGCACATCACATCACCAGCCCTTTTTAATGTCCCCACTGCTGGGGCACGGGCCTTTCCTATGGAAGGAAGAATATAGGGAGTCGCGTTATTTTAATAATATAACTGTACGCGGTATTTTAATGATATAAATTTTAATAATATAAAATCTTCTTATTCTTCTCCCTGTCCTGTTTCCAGTCTATCTGGGGTCGACGCAGTATATTTCCTCTTCCATTCATATCGGTCAGACGTCATCAAGCCATCCACTTCCTTTTGATTCATATCATCCATCACACTGTAAAGGTGCTAGTCATGAATTAATGCATAGAAAAGAGACGGAACGGACCATGTCGAAGGACCGATGAACGGAGAGAGTTGTTGGAATGACAACATTCTAATTCATACTGCTCAAGGTTTTGGCTTAGGTTTTACAGCTTTCTACCTGACACCTGCCTGACCCTCTTTGGGTAATAAATAAATTAACCTTTTCTCTCTCTCTCTCTTCTCTAACTCTTCTTTGGGAAAAACTTTTTTATAGAAAATTTTGAAACCATATTTACTCTATAGGTTTATAATTATTATTTTATTGGCAATCGGAAATGTCTCTATAGATGCAGCTGCTGTGCCACCACTGTAAGTTGAGGTCAAGTGCGTTGACACAATTTTAATCAAGCAACAGCAAGCAATAAATAAAATGGGCGTGCACCTCAAGTGCCATAACATGGCTCGGCGATTTGTTTTCTTTCTGCGCTGAGAGTCCAAGACGGGTATGGTGTCCAGCGAGTCTTCTCACGGCAGTCGTACAGGCTTTTCTATTTTCCAGCTGATCACCATTGCTCAAACAGTAAATGAAAACACACAGGAGGCCTTTGCGGATGGAACAGTTGAGGGTTTTTTCGTGCGTGCAGGTTCGTCTTTAGCAAAAGGTGGGTAAATGGAGCCACGCGTCTTTTGGATTATCTTTTGTACTAGACAATCTAATTTTAATTTTGTACAATTTCAAAGGAATTTGTGGTTAAAAAAAGTTCGAAAAACTACAGTCTTGATGCGGAAACTAAAATTTTTCGAACTTTTTCTAACCACAAACTTCTCTGTGATAATTTTTCTAACGTTTATATATTATAAGTCTTCTTCTCCCTGCCATGTTTCCAGTCTATCTGAGGTCGGCGCAGTATGTTTCCTCTTCCATTCATATCGGTCAGACGTCATCATGCCATCCACTCCCTTTTGATTCATATCATCCATCACACCGTTAAGGTGCTAGTGATGGATGAATGTATAGAAAACAGACGGAACGGACCATGTCGAGAGACCGATGAACGGCGAGAGTGATAAGAATGACAACATTCCAATCCATACTGCTCAAAGTTTTGGCTTAGGTTTTACAGCCGGCCGCCTGCCTGACACCAACCCTCTTTGGGTATGCTGTTGTTGGTGGTTTGCCCTCCACCATTCGGGTGCCCCAAGGTGCTTACACCGGGCAATCTCCCTTAGTCGACTTTTACGACAACCGTGGGATGAGTCGGGGCTGGCCTATTCTACGTTATTTGTTCGCTCCCAGGCCAGCATAGAAGAGTAACATTTATATATTATAAGTAATTTGTACAATTTATCGTTTACCCAATATTTTATTGCATTCCATCATGTATTCATAGGTCCAATCAGATGGTAAATTAAACTATTCGATTTTAATTTTAACATTATATAAATGTTAGAAAAATTAGTACAAAGATTTTGGTGGTTAGAAAAAGAATTTCGAAAAATTATGATCTTGAGGCGGGAATCGAACCCGCGTCCGCTGCTATCCGGGCAGGTGCCTGGCCGCTCGGCCACCCAAGACACTGATTCTGATTCTTTTTCTAACCAACAAAATCTTTGTGGTAATTTAAATTTAATTAACAATTTGAAACAAATAGAGACCCTGTCGGACACATCACAAATTGATGGGAGACAGGAAGAGTTAAGGCATACGTAAATTTTAATTTGAACCTATCAACTTGTATAAGCCAGCTTGGTAGTTTACAGCCCCTTACTTCCTATATTCTTCCATACATAGGGAAGGCCTGTGCTCTAGCAGTGGGGATATCAAAACTGGAGATTAAGCATCTTTTGAGACGAGCTCGATAGCACAGTGGATTAGCGCGCTCAGTGCTGATTGCTGAAAACGCTGAGGCCAGTCATTGGTGGCCAAATATTTATTATCTCGAGTAACTCCGTGCTTCGGAAGGCACGTTAAACCGTTGGCCCCGCTACATCTGCAGTCGTAAATAGGGCATATTCTTTCATCCATAGAGAAGGCTATATGCCTTCCCTATGGATGGAAGTAGTCCCTAGCAGTGGCGACATCAAACAGCTGGTGATTATGATGATTACGGAGCGATTTCAAAAACGCGCCAGAACCGTTCCGAATACGTTCCACTATGTTTCCAGTTCCAAGATGAGTCAACAAATCAACTCTTATACAAATACCTTTTATTTCAATCCGGCCTATGTTCATTTAGTCAGCGCTGCTCACTGACAGGTGACCTGCAATCTAAGTCAACAAGATCTTTGTTATGCATCATTATAACGATTCGGACACTTTTGTTGCTTAATGGCTCTAATCTCCCATAATATTATGTAGCTACGGCTTGTGCCCGAGTACCTACACGAAATATACAGTCGGAAACACAAAATCGGCCAGTCGATATACATCCTTAAGACATTTACATAATATGCAAAGTTATTTGCAAAAGTTCTTTCGTTTGTGGTAATTTAGTGATTGTTTGCGCAAATCAAGACTCAGTATTTTTGTATTTCAACTTTCAATCTATTTGTTGTTTTGTAATTGGTAAATATTTGTAATCCTTACAACGAATAAAATGTGATTCATTGCTTATAATTGTGTAGTTATTAAGTTTTAGCTAAAAATAGGGGTTTGTTGATTTCTTTTTAAATATATTTCAGTATTTGTAAGTCAATGGACATTTTGCCAAGGCACGGCATGATTTAGCAAAAAGCGAGTGGATAATTACGGAATACCTACTTCTTTCATCGGTTACGGTATAATTTTAAGCACTTAAAACATTAAATAAAATCTTTCAGGTGTACTTTGTGAATAAACGACTGCCAACACAGGCGCGGTACTTGAGAAAATGGCGCGCGATCTGTCAAGCGATTTGCCGCGCTTTCATTTTGCGCGATTGTTGCCGCCTAATGGCGCGTCCCGAAACAATGGGAAAAGCGCGATCTTTGCGCACAAAGGACGTTTCCGTTTGATGTTGCTACGATTATGACTATTGCAGTGTGCAAGGTATAATGTCGGGATGTGTAGAAGTATACGATAAGCACTATGTACACACACACATAATTTCTATAATACGTCTGCATTTAGGCAAGGTGAGGTACTATTGTTATAAAATGTCGGCAGCTTTCGTAACAATATTTTAGTAAGTACTGATGAAAGTATTTAGAAGTTTCTGCACTTTTTGTTAAGTACTATATTATTATATCAATATTTTGTAATATACAAGTTTGCTGTGATTGTGTGTAGTGAGCTATTATACCTACCTACCTACCGTGACGCGTATAAACTCAATTAACAAATTAATTAGCTACTTATAAACAAATTAAAGCTCTTTATTACCAACTCAACTGCCCTTAGGTTAAATAAAACACCCGCGAAGTTTTCCATTTCTTAATTGCTCTAACAGTTCTAGGATAAAGGAGATTGACCATTTTTGTATGGACGTTGGACCAAGTGCGCCCAACATTGAATCATAGTGCATACTATTCCTTAGACTAATACTTGTCTTTAACCCAAAGCGCTTCAGGATCTGAAGAAAATAACAATCTATTTTATAGATTTCATATTGACGAAAATCATAACCAACAGCTTGTTTTTAAATAAAAGACGGTATATTATAGACAATGGAATAAATATTCAATAGATCATTAATTGTGTGTGTGTTAAAAGGGGGTTGGTCAATCTCCTTTACTACATACTCTCAGTTAAACGTGCTAATAGTACCTTTCTAAATTAACCTCACTCACTTTTCGTATATGTATGTAACTACATATATATGTCTTTGTAAACGCTGTGTTCGTGCAAAGGGAGGGTTGCATTCAGCCTCATTTCATAAAGTATATAAAGTTGGCACCTTGGCACATGCGTGCTTGTAGCACTCGCTATAGAAAATTTCGCGCGCTCAATAGATCGACACTCAACGCCGAGGGCCGGGGGATTACGAAACAATGGATTTTTTCCAAAATACATAATAATGCGCAACGTCAAATGGTGCGGTTGGGGTTCCGCACCCAACGGCGGTAATGGTTTTAATGGCACTCACGATTTCCCAACATAATTGCGCAGCTCAATCACTGAAATCCAGTGTAATATTTCACTCTCTAATAAAAAATACGGTAAGAACGTAATTGCGATGTATTTAGTCAAATTGAAGTTGGTATAATCATGAATCTCTGTCTCGAATTCACCCCTATTCTCAAATTCTTTTTTATTCTCAAATTTTAATGTAGCAAAAGATGCACAATATCACGTCAGGTAAATATTAAGAGAACTGAATCCTAATTCCTATTGAAGTTATCTTTCCGATTGATATTTTAATGTACGTGAAATGGTGATTTAAAGTTTCTTTACACCTATCTATTTACTTGTAGAAATGTGGCATTAAGCAACTAAATGAACGTTTTAACTAAATATTTGATCGTATAAATTCACCAGCACATATTAAGTGCCCGTTGTTATATCAGCAAATATAAAAAAAAAACTAGATGATCACGTATGCAACAATATATTTTTTCACAAAAAAAAATTGTGGTTAGAAAACTTCGAAAAAGTATAGTCTTGATGCGAAAATTGAACCCGCACCCTCTGCATTCCAGGCAGAACATAAAATAATTATTTTAATACTGAACCCTTGATATATTTTGTGAAAGTTATGGCGTACATGGGTTGATTTTCGAGAATTTTTCGGGTCCGTGCTCGAGTGGCGCGCGGCCGTTGCGCGAATTACTGGCAGAAATAAAAAATAAAAAAATCTCTAGAGAGCGCGGTCGCGCGTAAAATGTAACGTGTTAGCTTTATTGGGGACACATGGCCAAGCAATTTTAGGCACTATAAAAGTATAGGTCAACAATACATGGCGGCCGCCATTAAGAGGTCTGCTATCGGAAATTGCTAGCTATCTACTAATTATTATTTTCAATAAAACAGCGTCGCTTTGCTCATAACACTATCAAGTGGAGAATTTATGGTAATTAGGTACGTCTGAATAGTCTTTTTTAGGCAAATGTTTTTTGCCTGTAAAAGACTGACAACATTTCGGATTTAGTAACTAATTTAGCCAACGTCAACTGCGTAAATTAATGGTTTTTCTATTAGAAATTTACCAAAAAACAAAAGATTTGTCTTGAGGTATTTATTTGTTAAATTATTGTAATTTTTATAATAGGAATATCATAATGTTGTTACCAAATACCTAAGTGTCATTAATCCTATATTTAAGATATTGACAAACCTATCAAAACATGCCTAAGGATGCTTAAATCACAAAACCAAGTAACAACACTACAAAACTTAGAAAAACATAATTCACGATGATATCGCAAGAACAACATAAAACCATTTAAAAACCGGTAGCGGTGAACAAAACGCTTCCAATGAGTTGGCTCACCCCAGCGATAAAATCTAACCAACCGCATGACAAAGGAATTAGTCAAAATAATAAAAAAATGTTACACAATAGCTTTTGAAGCGAGTCGTGGGCGAAATTGTTACTAAAGTGTAGCAACATCTGTCTAGAGGGGAGAGCGTTCCCTCTAAAATCCATAACTACAGAATCTTTTGCTATGCGATTGTCGTCATTAACCCCTCGTATTACAGTCGACATTTAGACGTGTTTCTCGTCCTGTACGACATTTTACCGTCCCGTAATGTTGTGTTAACGCCATTACTGTCAAATCGTGGGCCAATCAACGCTTAGAAGCGCCGACCAATCAGAGGCACATGCGCTGCGTGTTCCGAATGCAATCCGAATTTGGGGCGAACTAGAACAATTTAGTAAGTTTTTTATTTGTTCCATCCAACCTAATTTATGTTCGGTTTTGGTAGAGCGCCCTTCGTTCAATTGTGTTTGGCTATAGTAGCTACGTGGCAATGTATATGTATAGAGAATACAGATAAATCTCTTTAAACCACCGGCAGATTGCATGCCTGCCTGCCTTAACTAACGCGCTCAGTGACAACAATTAACTTTAATGAGTAGTTAATGTTAAAAAAATCATTTAAATCTAGACCTAACTAGAGTGAGTGGACTATCTAATCTAGACAAGAGCGGGTGAACACCCACTCAAATAACCGTGGTTTATAATTACTATTGTCAGCAGTTATAAATAGTTTTTCGACGGTAACTTAAACCCAACTTAAACCTATGGCGACTACAGTGCGTTCACAGTTCACCTCTGACGTTTCCATTTACGTTTCAAGTGAGAGAAGGATACTAATATGACATTTCCTAGAGCAGGATGATGAGAAGCGTCAGAGGTAAAATAACTGTGGACGCACTGTACGACTTTGTACCTTAGGTACCTAGGTGCTACAAAGAAATTAATGTTGACAATCGATTACAGATAGCTTTGTGTAGTATGACGTTATATTTACCTACCTACTACCTATTCGATTGTAATTTTAACATTATATAAATGTTAGAAAAATTAGTACAAAGATTTTGGTGGTTAGAAAAAGAATTTCGAAAAATTATGATCTTGAGGCGGGAATCGAACTCGCGTCCGCTGCTATCCGGGCAGGTGCCTGACCGCTCGGCCACCCAAGACACTAATTAACTTGCCGAAATTCTTCTAACGTTTACACTTCACGTTGTAAGCCAACGGGTACCCTCGCAATGTAGAAATAAATTTCAATCATTCCAAAGCAGATATTTTTACAAATACCGTGCGTTCGGTTAATCTTGGGTTTGCTTTATAAACTATTCGATTGTAATTTTAACATTATATAAATGTTGGAAAAATTAGTACAAAGATTTTGGTGGTTAGAATTGGGTGGCCGAGCGGTCAAGCGCAGACGCGGGTTCGATTCCCGCCTCAAGATCATAATTTTTCGAAATTCTTTTTCTAACCACCAAAATCTTTGTACCTACTACCTGATAAAAGCAAGTGTAGGTATCTATTGCTATCTATTGGAGCAACAGAGCCGTCATTGCCGTTCATATCTCATAGTACTTACCTACAATAAGCAAAAGCCACCATTCACTGTTTAGAATTAAAGTTTCCAAACACATTACCTAAGTTTAAATTACTACCTAAGAAAGAGCTGTGGATTTATGATAAATCTTCTTCTACCTGCCCTGTTTCCAGTTTATCTGGGGTCGAAGCAGTATGATTCCTCTAATTCTTCCTTTTGATTCATAATCATCCATCACACCGGAAAGCCTTTCCGGGAAAGATGCCAGTGCTTTGAGAATTAAGGGAAATTGCCCGGTGTAAACCAATATGTAGGACCTTGGGGCACCCGGTTAGTGGTGGGCAAACTACCAACTGTCAGGCGGCTGGCTGTAAAACCTAAGCCAAAACCTTGAGCAGTATGGATTGGAACGTTGTCATCCCAATGACTCTTCGTTCATCGGTCTCTCGACATGGTCCTTTCCTTTCCAGTGTGATGGATCATCATAATCATCACCAGCCCTTTAATGTAAGGCCCCATGGATAAAAGAATTAAGGGAAGAATGTGCTATAACCCACCATGCTGGCCCATTGCGGGTTGGTGGGAGTGATGGATGATATGAAGCACTGGAAACGGTACCACAATTCTCTTCAATTTCTTCTAGAATAGAAATCACAATATTTTTCGCCACTCAAGACAGACCCAAGTCACACAAATTTTAATTGAGCTGCTCACGCGACGCAGTCCACACTTGACTCCGAGCAAATTCTCATAGGCACCTACCAACCTATACACGTCAAAAATATTGTTCCCATCGCCTCGGAAATTGCTCGTTCACACTCCGACGGGCGCGTTGAAAACGTCACGTCACCGCGGCTCCTTGAGAACGCGAGAAATCAAATGCATCTGTCAAATGAGATTTGAATTCGTACCGAGCGCGGCGCGAGCGCAGCGTGACGTCATTGAGCGTCACGCGAGCGCCGCGGGCGGCCGGCGTCACGCTGCCACCGCCGCCCTTGCGGAGTCATTACCTCGACAAAAGACAAACCTTTGACACATTAGTTCACGGTGAAACGATCGTTCTAGATCTTGCAGTTTATGGGAAGTGAGCAGACGCAATGGTCTGCCCAATTCGACTTTTCACGGTTGATGTCCTACATGATATTGTGACTTGTGTGGGAATTTTGCCGCGTTCTACTGACCTTACTCGTGTCGTGACGGTTCACTGAATTAGACAGTTATTATAATATGCATTGCTTGACAGAAAATATCTGCCCTAATTTAGGCTACAAATCTTATGAGAAACACAAGTCAGAATTATTACTCAATCAATCCGTCAAACTATTTGCTGTTATGCTTGATACAACTCGGTAGTCGCCCGGATTTCGGAGGACGCGGGTTCAGTTCCCGCACCAGCAACGCAATATACCTAATGCTTTTTTCATGTTTGACAGCCGTACTCAGAGACGTCAATTAACGTTAATGAATGAATTAACGTTTAGTTGGCAAAAAAGAAATACCTATAACATAAAAAATAGTAAACACAAATATTAAGAGTAACCTATGAATTTGACCTGACAAGAATAGCGACTAGTTTTGAATTAATGACAAGCACGTTTAACTTAAAGTCATGTCTCTGAGTACGGCTGTTAATCAAGTAGGGATAAACAAATATGTATACCATATTCTTAAAATAATAAGCGGTTTTGGCAGTGTCAATGTGGCGGTCTTCGTGGGTATCACACCCACCACCATCAAGTCTCGTGGGGCCGCCCCCCGGTAGAGCAAAATACAATTGTAACCAAACCTCTTCCGCACATGTCGTACAAGGCGACTAAGGGAAGACAGCGATGAGTAGGTAATGGACAGCAGCGTTCCTCATAAATCACCTAGCATAGCATACCTATATATGTTTACCTATGTAATAAAATCTACTGATGCTCTTTCGTTTCTTTATGCAAGCTGCTGATAGTTCATCAATAGATGGTGTAGCTTTTCTCATTAAATGTCAGAAATCCGCGTGTCAGTTTTAGAGTAGGGCGTGAGGTGCGTGGCGTTTGGTCTGCCGGATCGACGAGTAGGCAGATAGGCAGTTAAAGTCGAGTGCGACGAACGTACAAGGATTTGTTTACGCATTAGGTAATCTTGGGGGAGGCCTATGTCCAACTCTCGACCGAATGATGATAGAAATGATGCTTAGGTAATAACTCTTGTAAATTTTTCGTCTGTTGATGTTTTTATAAATACTTACTGCTATCTTCAAGTACTTATAATATGTCGTCTTTGTATTCTTGTTGTGTAGTGACGGCAGAGCAGAATACAATATTTCCAACACACCCGATATATCTCACTGTTGGCGTAAAAAAACAAGGCTAGGTACTCATGCTATCAAATGGGCAGCAGTATTCCTCTTACCACCATCTCGGAAAAAGCGTTTTTGCTCTTCGATATCTGAGTGCAAAAGCCGTTTTTATCCTCTAGAGGTTAAAGTAAATTTGAATTTAAAACATCGTGTGCAATGAGTTTGTGAATTCAAAACATCATTACACCTATTTATTTCTACCTCCATGGTGCCGAAATTATCATGCAACCTATTTTAATTTGATAAAAACTCAGACTCGGAACCTTCTTGGTGTACTTTTTTTGTAATTTGCTTTGCGCGCGCCATTTTCTTTTCACGTCATAAAGTTAACCTAGGAGTTCCGTGACGGTCAATCAGCTTGGCGTCAATCTTGCTTTAAACATTTTGATCGTCTACAACGCTTGCTTGATGCTTGAGTCAAGCATACGGAACAAACACATACAGAAAATCAACGTGCTTGACTCAAGCTGATTGACCGTCTCGGAACTCCATTAGGGACGGTAATTTTTATTAGGTTACTTACAAGTGTGCCTGGATGAATGTTGCGCGTGTGGCTGGGTGGATGGGTGTTTTGTGGGTGTGTCTAGGTGAATGGGTGTTTTGTGGATGTGTGTGGGTGAATGGGTGTTTTGTGGGTGTGTCTGAATGGATGGGTGAGTATTGTGGGTGTGACTGGGCAGATGTTGTGGGTGTCTGAATGGATGTTGTGGGTGTGTCGGGGTGAATAGGTATTTTGTGGGTGTTTCTGGGTGAATGGGTGTTATGTGGGTGTTTCTGGGTGAATGGGTGTTTTGTGGGTGTTTCTGGGTGAATGGGTGTTTTGTTGGTGTTTCTGGGTGATTGGGTGTTTTGTGGGTGTTTCTGGGTGAATGGGTGTTATTTGGGTGTGTCTGAGTGGATGGGTGTGTATTGCGGGTGTGAATGTTGTGGGTGTTTCTGGGTGGATGGATGTGTGCTGTGGATGTGTCTGAGTGGATGGGTGTTTTGTTGGTGTTTCTGGTTGATTGGGTGTTTTGTGGGTGTTTCTGGGTGAATGGGTGTTTTTTGGGTGTGTCTGAGTGGATGGGTATGTATTGCGGGTGTGAATGTTGTGGGTGTTTCTGGGTGGATGGATGTGTGCTGTGGATGTGTCTGAGTGGATGTTCTGGGTGTTTCTGGGTGGGTGTTGAGAGTTGGTTTTGGTTGATGGGAGGGTGTTGTGGAAGTTTCTGGGTGAAAACAGAAACTGTTGTGATTGTATTTTTTTTTTGTATTTTGCAATTTCCTCGTTGGGGCGGATGAAAAGTTACGTGTTGCACTCGAGTGCAAAGATTTTTCACCTTGGGCTCTTTTGATTCCCTCGCTATCGCTTAGGATTCTAATTTTTCAATTTTAGAATCCTTCGCTAGCTCGGTCATCAAAATTGAGCACGCGGTTAAAAAACAACTTTGCACTCACGCACAACAATAGTTATTTGTTGTACGTGAGTGCAAAGTTGTTTTAAACCCAGAACATCAACTTAGACACATCCACAGCACACATCCGTCCACACACCCACAGCATACACCCAGACACAACCACAACACCCACTCATCCACCCAGAAACACCCACAACAATCACACCCGCAATACACACCCATCAACTCAGACACACCCAAAAAACACCCATTCTCCCAGAAACACCCACAAAACACCGTTTCACCCAGAAACACCCACAAAACACCCATTCACCCAGAAACACCCACAAAACACCCAATCACCCAGAAACACCCATTCACCTAGAAACACCCACAAAATACCTATTCACCCAGACACACCCACAACATCCACCCAGTCACACCCACAATACTCACCCATCCATTCAGACACACCCACAAAACACCCATTCACCTAGACACAACCCCACAAAACACTCATTCACCCAGACACACCTCCAACACCCACCCATCCACCCAGCCACACCCGCAACATTCATCCAGACACACCTTTAAGTACCTAATAAAAATTACCGTCCCTAATGGAGTTCCGAGACGGTCAATCAGCTTGAGTCAAGCACGTTGATTTTCTGTATGTTTTTGTTCCGTTGCTAGCGTAAACAAATTAAACAGACCTAAAAAGCTTTTAAATGCTTGACTCAAGCATCAAGCAAGCGTTGTAGACGATCAAAATGTTTAAAGCAAGATTGACGCCAAGCTAATTGACCGTCACGGAACTCCTAGGTTTTATCAAATTTATAACATGAAAAGAAAATGGCGCGCGCAAAGCAAATTACAAAAAAAGTACACCAAGTCGGTCGAGTCTTGAGTTTTTAACAAATTAAAATAGGTTGCATGATAATTTCGGCACCATGGAGGTAGAAATAAATAGGTATAATGATGTTTTGAATTCACAAACTCATTGCACACGATGTTCTAAATTCAAATTTACTTTATCCTCTAGAGGATAAAAACGGCTTTTCATAGAGGATTATTGTCCTCTATGAAAAGCCGTTTTTATGCCGCACTCAGGATATCGAAGAGCAAAAACGCTTTTTCCGAGATGGTGGGATGAAAATACCTCTGGCTACCCCTTTAAGAAATAAATAGGCTTGATATACCTATATTTAACAAAATATTTTAAGGAAATATATTTTTTAAAGTAAGACAGTACATGTATAATAAAAGGTAAATAAAAAACCGTAAATCCTTCGTAAATTGCGTTTCAAAACAGAAAACCAACCATTATTTATCTTACCTGTCGTATCCAGGCGACTGAGGGTTGAGACCTAAATCCTTTTTGAAGGATTTAATTATTATGTTGAAATACCAAACAAAAAGGCGTGATTTGTGGCCGAGTTTTTATAAAATGTCCGAGTTGCCCTCTAAGTGAACCTGCTGTTTTTTTAATTTTTTTTTTGCTAGACAGGGTAGCTCTTGCCCTTCATCTCACCTGATGGTAAGTGACGACAAGGGTCAAAGATGGAGCGTCGCCTGGAACCTGTTACGTTAAGACAAACTTAATTTTGACTTTAATTAAAATTCAGCAAAATGGCGGATGTCCGTTAAAATTAATAACGGCGATCATCTGCTAGCGCAATGAATTATTAACGGCCCATTTAGCGCTTACCTGGACAAAGCAGCTCCGTTAGGCTCATTCAGTGTCGAGTGGCCTCCAACCAGCGCCCCTAATTTCCTTTCATGTCGAACAATTTGGTGCCGAACCTTCGATTGCGGAGCAAAAAAGAAATCGCCAAGAAAAAACTATTGATCGCGCACCACTTCAGTTCAGACTGCTTTGTGTCCGCCATGTTGGAAAACCGTTTTGTTGACACGTTACATGACATTCATTAAATTATTAAGCCTGAGGGCTTATTAGAGTAGCGATAGTGTTAAGACAGACTGTTATTAGTGCGTAACAAAAACTATGAACGCCGTGTGTGACGGCAGACAAGGGCAGATCTAGGGGGTCATGACCCCCCCTGGGCTGAGTCCAGGACCAGGGAGCCTACCGCCTAACTCGATTGCTAAAGCAAAAGCTATAGTTTATGTCGTCATGCTGTAATTTCACACCAAATGTACTTAAACTTTTAGCGATAGCTTTGAACGAATGATCACCGAATGAGGCCTCCAGGACCTAGGTGGACCACTAATTAATATACAAGGTGTTTGGTACATGGTATATCAAGCCGGCACCTACCCATGCTAACATAGTCACATAAATACTATGGTGTGGTGATAAAAAATTTAATTTATAAAAAAAAAATGAATTCTCCATACAAATAGTTCGATCAGAAAAACAAAATGTATGAAAACTTAAAAAAAATATTTTTAGAATTTTGAATTTTTACTATGGCCGCAGTATTTTTATGACTATGTTAGCATGGGAAGCACAGATATATCAATTTACTTATATTGATATATCTGTGATGGGTAGGTGTCGGCTTGATACCCCATGTACCAAACACCTTGTAGTTATTTACATACATACATACATAAATCACGCCTATATCCCCGAAGGGGTAGGCAGAGGTGAACCAGCACCCGCGTTTCGCCAATTATGTCAAGTCCCATGTAATAGGTGGCGAGCCTATTGCCATTTATCGGGCACAAAAGTCGCAGTAAATTGCTAGGTTGTACGAGTATAAGAGGAACGCTGCTGCCCATTCCTCAGCACTGATTTATCCTTAGTCGCCTTGTACGACACCCAGAGGAGAGATTTGGGATGGTGACAATTGTATTCTACTCTGCCGTCACCATACGGCCAAATTGTAGTTATTTACCTTAGGTTTTTATATATTTTTTGCCACAATATAGATTTTATTTAAGTCTTGAATATTGAATTAGTTTAATATATACCTAATTTTTACATGTAACTGTTTTTATCAAAATAAAATTATAATGTCTTGTAACTTGACCATGACTATGTGGCACCCTTCCCCCTGGCGCCAAAGTTGTATCCACCCTTGACGGCGTCCCGTGGATGTTGTTCAAGTCGATTAAAGGTAAAGAAGGCGATGAGTGAATGGCAGCAGCTTTCCTCTGGTCACCTAGCAATATACTACTATTTATGTGCCCGATATGGCAATACGCTCGCCACCTTGATTGCCGAAAAGTGGGTGTTAAATTCACCTATGACTACCCCTTCGGGGATATAGGCGTGATTTATGTTACTTAGTAATAAGGCCGCAGTTCTGTGCTGTGTGTCAGGCTTGATGTAGACGACGCCGGAACCGCATCGGCGCCGGACCGCCTGTTTGTGTATACGAGTGAAAATCGCGTACGTATCGGGCCGCCTCACCCAAAATTGTATCTTACGTTAATGATTTTTTTTCCGTCTACATTTATATATTAAATACATAAGTAACACTTTTTTTTTTAGCCAAAGGTAACATTGTAAAATATAATATTTTTTAAATGAAATGCAGACTTCTGTACAGTTTCGTTGGCAATGCTTTACTGAACTGTAACCGCCGCTTCAAAATAAAACACGCGGCGTCGGTGTGGTGCCGGTTTTCATTAGTATACACCAATATGAGGTCCGGTGCTGGTGCGGTTCCGGCGTCGTCTACATTAAGCCTAAAGCTGTCTTGTTATTTGTTATACTTGTCGTTGCTATTTTTATAAATATGTAAGAAAAAAGGTGGTATGTAGTGGTATACGAAAAATATAAAAGTTGGTCTGGTCCATTTTTTTTATTTTTGTACTGATTAATTTTATTACATTTACGGGCTTAATATATACATAAAAGACATCAATTTCAAAATCTGCACAGATCGAGTCACGTTCATTGCACATCAACTTTCCTATTAGAATTCTGGAGAAGAAAATAATTATTTCATTCATTGTAACATCATATAATATTAAACTAAACTTCAATTAATTAAATCACTAGCTAAATTAATGTGTCGTTAGTGTAAATACACTTACAATTTCTTATGTTGAAACATCCAACGAAGAGTAGCGTTAGTTAAGAGTAGAGTAGAGTAGAGTTAGGAAGAATGTTTTCCCTTCTCTTTACAATAATCATATAGAAGAAGAGACGTGACACTTCTTCATTCCCAAAATAATACTCTAATCTATGACAAAATAGGGGAAGGCGGCCCAAAGAGGGTATAGTGCTTAAAACGGACACTTTCGTGAATAAAAAAGATCTTGGTCCCGTAAGCCTTATAATCAGTTCCTTGAAGACCAGTGGGGTTATTATGTAAGCTGATTTCAATTGCTTGGTCGACCCGTCACTCTCACACTTTGCTATTATTCTCAATGAGTGAAAATGTGAGTTCTCACATACCCTTGAGTGTGAAGAAATTAATTTTAATCAGGAGAGCGCCCGCTTTAGTCAGTATGCCCGTTCTGGGGCCACCTTCCCCTATTTCTTAGTTTTTAATTGACAAAGATCATTTTTTAACTATGTCCGTACACATACAACTACATATTTATAAAGCGTACTATGTAGCGCATTGTTTAACAATATTAAAATCGTAAAAGTATAAGGTCTATCAAATTATACAAAAAAAAATTGCAAAATAAAGCCTATAAATCATAAACGACACGCCTATATTGACAGTCATTGTCGTCAACCGTTTGCAGTCACCACTGCTGAGGCACAGGCCTACCCTATGGATGGGCGAAATATAGCGTGAATGGGCCTACAACATCTAACGCAGGACCCATGCGGTATTAAAAGCGAAGAACCTAATTTCTAATTAAAATTACCGGAAAACATAATGGGTATGCCGTCCTACATAGGCCAATGTCGTTTATAAAATCATTTCTAAAACCGATATTATTCCAGTCAGCTTTGTTCTCATGCTCCCTTGAGGGGAGCATGTGGAAATTGAAGTTTATCGTTTGTAAAAACAATCTTATACACAAAAGCAGCCGCTATATGTAGCATGCCCGATTTGAGCCACCTTTATACCTTTATACCCTATGAATAAACCCAAAATTCCAAAAGAGGTATATCAGCCAGGCGGCCGGCTGTAAAACCTAAGAAAAAACCTTGAGCGGTATGGATTGGAATGTTGTCATCCCAATCACTCTTTCCGTTCATCGGTCTCTCGACATGGTCCTTTCCATCGCTTTTCTATACATTCATCACTAGTTTTCTCATGGGACGGATTATTATGTATCAAAAGCGATTGGATGACTTCAGGACGTCTGATCGATATGAATGGAAGAGAAAACATACTGACATGATATGAAGATGATGAAACAAAGTTGTATGATAATTTTTACTTTTGCAGTATAATAATAATTTATATCTAGTTTAGTTCTTTATTTAAATATTACATAAATACAAAGGCTATTGTGGTTACAAAAAGTCCGAAAAATTAGAGTCTTGATGCGGGAAACGAACCCGCGTCCTCTGCAATCAGGGCAGATGCCTACACTCGACTTGCCTATAATTTTTCGAACTTATTATAACCACAATATTTTTGTACTAATTTTTCTATCATTTATTACACCTATAATGTTCAAATTAAAATCAAAGTAATATTACATAAATGTCAAATTAAAAAAAATATATTGTTAAGGAAACTTATGAAATATTTTAATTTATTTTTTCTTTGTAATATTTTTCTAAAATTTTCCAATAACATCCAAAATAACATCATAGAAATGTTAGAAAATGACTACGAAGAAAAGGCGTTAAAAAGTATGTTTTAACGACTTCTTTTTTGTAATAATTTAACACATTTTTGACCTGTGGCCTTGTTGGCATTCAATATGCGATATGTCCAATTAACTGTATACAATTTGGCCGCGTTAACTTCTGACTAACGGCGGGTCATCTACATAGTTAAAGGTAGGCTTATTAAAGTTTATTTATTGTTTATTTTTTTTATAGTACGATAAATAACAGAAGTTGCTAATCAACTAAGCTATAGGACGTCTATCTTCAATGAAGATAGAATATTGGGACCCGCCGTAAGGCGATTCTCACACTGCCCCGCACCTCGCAGCGTAGCGCGGGAGTGCATGAAGTAATGTTGCTAGTGGCGCCGGGCGTGAAGGCATTTTCTGTATGTGCCACTAAGAAGGCCCAAAGTCAATCAAAGGGCAATGGTCAGGGCTATGCTCAGTGTTTCTCTGCGTGGTCCTATCAGAAATGATGAGGTCCGCAGGAGAACTAAGGTCACCGACATAGCATGAAGAATTGCGGACCTTAAACGGCAGAGGGCAGGGCACATTGCGAGGAGGATTGACGGCTGTTGCTGACGACTATCTGGTGAAGGTCGCGTGATGGATGCGGGTATCGCAAGACCGACCGGATTGGAGATCCTGGGGGCGGCCTATGCCCAACAGGGAGCGTCTCTCGACTGACTGGCACTACGCGTGTTCTCAATACAAACGGTGATACTTTACAAGCAACATTACATCACGCACTCCTGCGCTACGCTACTGCTATAGCTACCGAGGCAGTATGAGAATCGCCCAAACTGTATTATTCTCTAAGGGCGAAGGTGGAAGAGGAGGATTCGTGTAGACATCATTCATTCTGCACGTTAACGAATAAACAACAAATTATCTTCAAGGACACGGACATCAGACTGGGACTAAAATTTTCCTAAAAATCTAAACTCCAAGGTTCTTGACGATCAGCGCCATGAGCCGCCTTGGTTACTCTGATACCTCCTGTTGGAGCCGCCTGAGCTATCACCATGCCTGTTCTGCTGGTTAGAGCTGTAACCCTGCGAGTTATACCCAGAACCGGACTGGTATCCTTGTCCGCCCTGGTTCTGGTACCTGGTGTTCTGCTGGTGGGCATTGTAGCCGTGGCCCTGGTTGCTGTGGTTCCGGTTGTAGCCCTGGTTGCCGTAACCGGAGCGGTTGTAGCTCTGCGTCTGGTTCTGGTTGTAGCCCTGGTTCTGGTTCTTGTACGGTGTGTACCCCGTGCGCTGCGGTCCTCCGTAGGAATGTGAGCGATCTGTAACAATGCAAATTACACTGTTGAGTTATCTAATTATTAAACAAAGATATCGGTATAATTAACAACGGAAAGTAATTTCATCAAAATTTTCGCCATCTGTGTCGTACAAGTTATGATATAACAAGGAATAAGCAGTAATGTGCCTATGTGAGTGTAAGTGAATAACAATAGGCTCGCTTGTTATTAAATGGGTACCTGCAATAAGATGGCGAAATGGGGATAATACGCCTCTGACTACCACTTGGGGGATATATCGTGATTTATATATTATGTATGTAAAAGGCCAGTAAGTAGTCAAACAAGTGGTGGACAAGTATGTCGTTTGATTTCTGTCACGGAATAAAAATCATTTAGAAAGAGTACTCCCCCGGTGCCTTACGCACCAGTTATTTGCTCACAGATAAACCTAAGACGCGGCAAGAGCGCCATCAAATATTGGACCAAAAATCGGAGGGATTTTTGGTCTGGTACTGTATCCCGTAGTCAGGCGGCGCTGCAAGGATTATTTCAAGAGGGTAAGGCCGCTTGTAGACGTCCGCCTTTTTCACCGGACAATGGACCGTGTTTTTTACCGGATTCGCGGATGTGTCCGGCATATAATGAATGTGTGTAGCGAACAATTTACTCCGGACGTACCACCAGACGATTTTGACGCACGGAAGCCACGTTAAGCCGTTTGTCCCGGCAGCATTTGCAGTCGTTAATACTAATAACCCACACTGGGCTAGCGTGGTAGGTTATGGCCCAATCTCCCTATATTATTCCATCATAGGAAGGCCTGTGCCCCAGCAATGGGGACATTACAGGGATGATGATGATGAAGGATATCAACCTCAAGGACTATGTGCCTGCAATGTTATACAATGTACCTGTAATATCATAACTCGCTGACAATGGTTGGTCTCTCTAGCCTACTTGCGCGCCACCGGTGCGTCAAGGTCATCACTTTGTTGGTAGATCGGGGCGTGGGTGGGTTTTGGAGACCTATCATTTCAAAGCGCACTCCCCCATCCTCCCTTGGACACACGGATCATCGATATCTAATGTATTGACGAATCATGAGTGTATTGTAATCATACCAGATACGAATAAACGAATTTTGACTTTGACTTTATTCGTTTAGGTAAATGACGGACCGTTGCCCGGTGAAAAAAAAGTACCTACATACGTCTCCAATCGGCCTTAACTTGGGCAGGGCGTGCGTAGGCAATCGTCTACGGACAAAACGGCACGGATTGCGGCACTCGACACGGTGAAACCTCGCGGATCGCGTCGCGCGAAACGGTCGAGTGTTTAATCGCCCTCTTCGGGGGGGTCTAGCGGGGATGGCCCGGAGTTAGTGGCCCAAGGGGACCTAACTCCGCAGTTAAACCGCCGTTAACTACTATAATGTAAGGTGTCATTTTGGGCAAACTTGTATCACTGCCGTGTGGTGACGGCGGATTTTGGGACAATTGTCACCACCCCTTATCAGTGCGAATAAAAATAGAACTTTGCCCTGCCCATTGGAGTACCCCAAAGTGCTTATTGGTCTACACCGGGCAATGTCCTATAGAAGACTTTTACGATACCCTGAAGTGAGTCTGGGCTGGCATATTCTAGGTTTGTCACACCCAGGTGAGCTAGGGCCAGGAAGTTGAGGAGAAAGGATCTCTTTGGTAAAAAGAAGTGGATAAAGTCTGACGGATATGAATGGTCAAGAAAACACATTCCACCGACCCCAGACAACCTAAGAACAGGCAGAACGATATATACTTAACATAATTATTCATCGCATTAACAATTATTTATTAGCACTACCATGCTGTGTGGTGACGGCAGACTAGAATACAATTAATTGTCACGACCCCGTGTCTCCCGCTGGCTGACTAAGCCAGGTGGTACAGCGTTCTCTTGTATCCACCTAACAATAATTTAACAATAATAATACTGCGAATTGCGTGCCCGATAGATAGCAATGGGCTCGCCACCTATTACATTGGACAATTGTCGAAACGTAGGTGTTAATACACCTCTGCTTACCCCTTCGAGGATAAATAATTAAGTAGGCGTGATTTATGTATGTATTTACTACCACCAGCCAAAAAACGATACCGCCTCCATTCGCCTAGCACCCCCGGGGCGTGACGTAATCCGCGGGTTGTAGCAAAGCACCGCGGACCCGCTTAACCGTTTTGTACATCAAAGTTTAGACTTAAAAGGATTCCATTGAGCCGAGCTTTGAGCCATCGATAACCACTCGCGGCATTAAAGCGGCTGCAAACAGAACCGGTATTTACATGGGCACTCGACGCTGCGCTAATGTTCCTTTTGAGCGCGCCTAAAAACTGCGATCGGTGTAGGAGGTACCTCCTTCAACGGAGAACCGACTTTTCTACTCACGACTTCTGACATAATCTTCAATCCACATTCTGTTAGCAACACTACGGTCTTACTGCCGCACTCATAGACGTCAAATAACGTTAATGAGTACTTAACGTCGAAAAATGACAATTCAAAACTAGTCGCTATTTTTTCCGGGGCTATGATCTAGATTTGAATGAAAATTTTTGACATTAAATACTCATTAAAGTTAATTGACGTCTCTGAGTGCGGCAGTTAGCATTTAAGACAAATACACTTCGTTTGTGTCTTCCATATTAGCCTGGGAGCGAAAAAATAACGTAGAATAGGCCAGCCCCAACTCATCCCATGTGGTGTCGTAAAAGTCGACTAAGGGAGATTGCCCGGTGTAGACCAATAAGCACCTTGGGGCACCCGAATGGTGTAGGGAAAACCACCAACAACAGATACCCAAAGAGGGTTGATGTCAGGCAGGCGGCCGGCTGTATAACCAAGGTTAAAATTTCTCTGAGTGTGGCAGTAAACGTCATTTAAGCTCAGTAGTGGTGACGGTTAATGTATTACCTACGGGTCCCTTAATCTTTCACCTGGGTCGAATGTTACAGTAGTTATGTGCAACGTTCCTCTTTTATCTCACTAGAGACATAATATCATCGGCACCCACACCCACACACACACACGCACGCACGCACGCACGCACGCACGCACGCACGCACGCACGCACGCACACACACACACACACACACACACACACACACACACACACACACACACACACACACACACACACACACACGAGGAATCCAAGTTATCTAAGCAACCACATAAAACTGTTACAATTGAAAACATTTTGCACACCGTTGAGTGAAAATGCCTGTAGAAAAAACTAGTTGCACAGCGAACCCACCCCAGCCAGCCTACCAGAAAGTCAAAATCGTTGAGGAGCATTGAATCACAAGGCACATCATTACGCTCTTTATTGTGTGACGACTATTGGCGCCCAGCGAGGGGCCGCCGTTCAATCAGTACTTTTTCTCTAATCGGACCTGTTTCATGGAAAATATAGTACATTATATACCAAGGGCGGTAAAACAAGGAATGTCTCAGATCACAAGTATTTGACGCTCGAGCTAAAGGCGAGGGCGTTTGAAATGCGATATGAGGCTTCTTTTTTATCGCCAGAGGTAAGACCAGACATGAAAAAAGAATTCACCGCAGGGATGTCGTTAAAGTCGTCGTAAGGGAAATTGCCCTGTGTACACCGATAAGAACCATGAGGCAGACGAATGGTGGAGGGCAATATCTCTCCGTTCATCGGTGTCTCGATTGTCACTTTTCAAAATATTCTACATTGTTAGCGCCTTATTCATTTCTAGAATCTTCTGGGTATGATGGCTGCATTAAAAGATATTTGGATGGATATGAATAAAAAGGGGTGTATTGCTAGATAACTAACGCCTTTACGAACAAATGCCGAGACTCATCGCGTTAAATATTGGAAACCTTCACTTCACGTTTTCAATGTTTAACGTTGGTTGGCCGAGTGGTATAGGCATTTGCCCGGGTTCGATTCCCGCATCAAGACTATATAATTTTTCGAACTTTTTCTAACCACAACTTTCAATGTTTCATTAACGTATTTCTTTGGCGATTCATTAGTGTTTGAATGCCTTATATGAATAAACCATAGTTACATTTATTATTTCTAAAACCGATACGAATAGCACAGGAGCGGTATCACGCCGAACCGATATAACTTAGAACAGGACAGGCAGACATGTTGATGACATAAAAAGCGAACAGTCTCGTGTAACGCGACAGAAGCCAGTAATTTTAATTATATTCTAGTCTAGCCTCGCATTCAGAGAATCGCAAAGCGGCGGCGCGCCATCGCCATAATAACACATACACATGTATGTGCATGTTTCACGAAATAGCACCTCCGCGTTAGGCACTCTGAGCGCTCGGCTTTCAGCCGTTCATTTTGGGCGTGCAAAAAAGAGCACAAAGGTAGATCTATGTGTCGCGAGGGCCAACCCGGTGGACGGTGGACGTAATAGGCTTCTAATGTGCGCCGGCGCGACACATTCACCCGAAGTGTCGCAAATAACATGGGTACAGTGGCGAACTGTGCGCCCGAATCACAGCCAAGAGAAGAGAGACGCACGGACTACTCTTTCTTTATGCTCTTCTTCTTCTCCCTGTTATTATCCTACTCTAAGTAGGGTCGGCACATATATCTTCCACTCACACTCTTCTCTTACAGACGCGAGCTCAGCATAAACTCGCCACTTCCTGTTCCTTCCATCGTTTCGTCGGCCTTCTCTTTCTAGGTCCCTCCACATCCAAATTTAACATACAAATTTTATTTATTTTATACATACATAAATTACACCCATTTACCCCTGGAGGGTTAGGCAGAGGTGCCCCAGAAACCCACAATTCCCCAACTATGTTAGGTCCCATGTAATACGGGGCGACTCTATGGCATCTCTAACGGGCACGCAAATTGCAGTACATTGCTAGGTGGCTTAGGTGGAACGCTGCTGCCCATTACTCATCGCTGCTTAAACCTTAGTCGCCTACGACACTCGCGCGATGAATTGGGAGTAGTGACACTTGTATTCTGCTCTGCCGTCACCACACGGCCAAGAAATATACAATTTTATTTATTACATTGCAATTCCAAATCAGACGTCTCCAATTCGTTCCGCGCGGTCAACGAAGCAGGTCAGCGGCGACCTTCGGCAGCGTCTGGAGAGTGCTCACGAGTGGGGGGGATGAATAACAGACGGTGCCGCGATGATTAGAGAGTCAGGCGACGTCAGAGTTTTATCTAAGCCGAGGGCTTCCGCGTCGGCTGCCCCGCCCGCCATAACCCGGGCACTTGAGCACGCGCCGCCGGCGTCGCCTCTAATTATTACTGCTCGCGACAATGTCGAGTGGATGCCATGCCACCGGGAGACAACTTTGCGCTCGGCGTGTTTTCCCCGATCTACCCGCTTTCCTTTTGACCTGACGAGTGAACGGTGCGTTTGTATCTGCCGACATTGACGCGGCAGACACGCACCGGCACCGTTTATTTACTTCTCTACAGGCATGGAGCGTGCCGCTACGACATAGGCAGCTACGGGCGCGGCCGCTCTCACTATAGTCTGACAAGTTCGTGCGCGACCCTTCTGCGGTAGGAGATGGAGGCGGGGACGGGGCACTCTAGATGCTAGCGGGGTCGTTGTCGTTGTTGTATGTTGACGGACTATAGCACCGAACACTGACGTCTGTGCGGTTCCGTTACTTTATTCACACTGCCCGGCAGGTAGCCGACACGTACCGACATGAACCGCGCATTCCTTTCGCTAATACGGACCGGGCACGGCCCGTGTCTGATGTTGTCTGCGCGCGGCCACGTCACGATAGATACGTCAAACGTCAATACACACTGTATTGAAGGATATAATTTTGTCGGACACGGCACGTGCCTGACACGTTCAATGTCGGTAGATATAAATGGACCTTGAACGGTGCGTGGCCACAGGCGACCGAGTGGAGGCCGACACCGTCGCTTAACCTGTACAGCTCTCGTGACGCTCTCATTCCTTTTCAGTGGCGAGTCTCGATTTGTCAACAATCGGAATGGGACAATTTGCAATCTTGAAAGATTTTATTTTAATGAATGACCGCGGGTTTTGGTCTCCGTAAGAACCAAGGCAGTGTCTTGTAGTGGTATTCGTGGTTGTCATTATGGTAGGTTCATTAAGCCGTGTGGTGACGGCAGAGTAGAATACAATTGACATCGTCTCCAATATCTCGCGCGGATGTCGTACAAGACGACTAAGGCTAAAAGCAGCTGAAAATAATGGGCAACATTCCTCTGAGGTGTACCATCTAGCAATATACGGCAATTTACGCACAAGATAGACGGCATAAGGCTCGCCCTCTCTTACATGGGAACTAACATACTTGGCGAAACGTGGGTGATCACCTCTGCCTACCACCTCAGGAACAATTAGTCGTGATTTATGTACGTCTGATTTTGGAGACCTATCATTATGGACTGAGGTATGCTGCGCACTCTCCTATCCTCCCTAGGACACGCAGGTTTTTGATGTCAAGCGTCTTGACGATTCATAAGTATATATTTGTATATTATTTGTATTCCTACCAGGCGGGCCTAGACAAGTTTCCAATCTATTAAAACGAATAGAATACAAACGTCACTGACTTCTCTTAAATTTGACAGGACGGTCGCCATGCTGTTTTCTATGTAACACGTCAGTTTCAAACAAACACTTGTATTCTAAACGTCCGAATAGATTGGTCATTGGCTAGAGTAGGGGCTGATATGGATAAACGAATTCTGACTTTGACTTTATGCATGCGTTGCGAAGTGGGACGAGTTCGTCCTAGCTTCGAGTGATAAGGTAGAGACAGTAATAATTGGCATCTAAGCTAGAGGTGTTCCGGTCTCAAATTTCCAATTAACGCACGTAGCGAGCGCCCGCCGTGCCTCTCTAGTATGTTAACGTTTTATTTGCACAAACGCCAATCGAAAAATCAAATGGGCATATTCAATTAAAAAATGCCGCGTTCGGGGGCGGGCAGGGCACGTGCCGCCCCCGGCGACCAAACAAACACGCACGCGAATCGTATCGCAGTAAAGTGATCTGTAATAAATCGACAGAGGGACGCCTGGTACGGCACAAACGGGAAAGATTCGACTAATTATCAATTAATTGGAACGCTTGCTACAGGGGAAGGCAGCTTGTAACGGGCATACTCCCTTTTTTTGTCGGAGTGGAATGCATTTACGCACCATACCAGCCGCAAGCTAGGCGACTGACATGTGTGGGACTTGCCCGGCGCATGAAGCGCCAGCAATACCCACTAAACCACTCCGGTGTTCCTCGTAGCCCTTTAAACGGGGAAAGTCTGGGATCTGCCTCGCTGCAATTGCCCAGTAACGGACATGCTCCCTAGAACGGACGCTTTTCTTCTTCCTGCCCTGTTCCCTGTTTGGCTGGGGATCTCAGTATGTTTCCTCTTTCATTAAAATCGGTCAGACGTCATCAAGCCGTGTGGTGACGGCAGATTAGAATACAATTGTCACCACCCCAAATCTCTCCCGTGGGTGTCGTACAAGGCGACTAAGGATAAATCAGTAATGAGGAATGGGCAGCAGCGTTCCTCTTATACCTACCACCTAGCAAAGTACTGCGACTTTTGTGCCCGATAAATGGCAATAGGCTCGCCACCTATTACATGGGACCTAGCATAATTGGCGAAGCGTGGGTGTTAGTTCACCTCTGCCTACCCCTTCGGGGATATAGGCGTGAATTATGTATGTATGTCATCAAGCCATCCAGTCACTTACATACATATAAAAATGAATGCCTAAATCCCCGAAGGGGTAGGCAGAGATAATCAACACCCAACTTTCGCTATAGTTGCAGAAGTGGAATATTGAAGACATAATTTGGATGGACTCCTCTACTAATACTGTATCTCAACGCCATACTTGTACCAAGCTAACGCGTTACTGTCAAAAAACTCCCTTTGATATACCTATTCGTCCCAATTTGGTCCAATAACAGTCATTCCACACATCTTTTTTTTACGCATCTCTTTATGCATCAACTACCTATAGACATGGAATTTAATTTACAAATGTATTAAGATAGATAGATACGAAAATTAAAATAATTATTGCAATACACTATAAAACGTGCGGTACGCAGTGATCAGGAAAAAGCTCGTACCGTTTTTATTACAAACTGAAAAAAAAACGTTATTCCAGCCTCTGAAGTGCCACGAAAAAATACTTTTCGTTTACAGATTAAGGGATATCTTATAGGATTATAATAGCAAGCAGATAAAATACGCATTAGCACACCTCCGCGGCCACCTGGTTAAAGAACACAAAAAAAATCGATAAAAAGCTTCCGACATTGTAGCCGTAATCCTCTCCCGGATGAAAGGAAGCACTTCAGCCGATCGACCCGTTATTTAGAAAAAACCCGCCCCATTGTGCTGGCAACCCTCGATAATTATTATTTTCGTAGTTGGCGACACTGCATCGGACAATGGCGTCCCTTCGTACTTCCTGTTTGCTTTCGCGCGCTATTACACGTCAATGCCTCGCGGGACGATAGGCCAATTTGAATTTCGAATTTGGAATAATGGATGCCTTTCAGGAACCTTTATTGGCTGTAATTTTGTTTTTCTTATAGTAAATGCTATACGCTATCGATGCAGAATGCCAGTGTTAGTTGAGTTCAAGGTGATTATCAGAACATAAATATATTTTTTGCAGTAATTTTTCTGTCCCATTTTTAAAAGGAAGGTAGACCACTGTCCCAGCTAAAAACACACGTATATAAATATTGAAAATACATGACCGACATAGGTTCTCGCTTACAAGACAACCCTAATCCATCGGGTTCATCACCTTAGCAAACCGGATGTCCGATGAAAGATTCTCCTCTGCTAACCTTTTTTGGCGATATTAAATACGCAATGTATTTAACAACAATTGGTATGTAACGTTGGATGTGCCGAGATTCAAACCTTCGCATAGAGACATACTGTAGAGCGCAGTGCTTAGGACAGAGTAATACGTATTACTCCATCGGTCACTAAGCGCCCGTCTTAAAATTATACCTAATTCATCATCAGAATATGCCATAACCTATTACACTGACCCAGAGCGTATGAGTGAGTGTTAACGACTGCGGAAGCAGCCGGGCGGGACCAACGTGCCTTCCGAAGCACGGAACAATTGGAGATAATCAATATTTGGTCACCTATCCAATGACCGGCCCTAGCGAACATTGCTTAGTTTACGCGTTAAACCACTGCGCTACTGAGCTCCTCCCACAGAAAGCGTGAGGAATACAGACAGGAAAAACAACAACCAAACACATTTATACAGTGTAGTTACGTACGCTACACAATAAAGTGACTTTTCCGCATAACAAGCCTCACATGCTGGGCACAAACAAATTGACGTCAGGGCTGTCAACCGTTCGTTAACAATGAAAAGTCGTCGCCCCCACTCTCCTCTAATTAAACGCAGCCCTGGGACAAAGGGGCGAGGGCTGGAGGTGCGCATTGTCCCATTAATTGGCACTAACGATCGGCGAAATATTCCGAAAACCCCCGCGGCCTATCCGGAACACTCGGCGGAAGAGATAGGAAGTAGGTACTTTGGCTCTTTTATTTCCGTGGGAAATAGTCGACTAATATTTTTTTAACAGCCGTGTGGTGACGGCAGAGTAGAATACAATTGTCACCACCCCAAATCTCTCCCGTGGGTGTCGTACAAGGCGACTAAGGATAAATCAGTGATGAGGAATGGGCAGCAGCGTTCCTCTTATACCACCTAGCAATGTACTGCGACACTTTTGTGCCCGATATATGGCAATAGGCTGGCCACCTATTACATGGGACCTAACATAATTGGCGAAACGTGGGTGCTAGTTCACCTCTGCCTACCCCTTCGGGGATATAGGCGTGATTTATGTATGTATGTATGTATTTTTTTAACTGGAGTGAATCAACACCTACGTTTCGCCATTTGTGTTAGGTTAGGTCCCATCTCTATATGTGGCTAACCCATTGCCATCACGTAATCAGGCACGTAAATCGCTGTAGGCATTCTAGATGGTACCTATAAAAGAAACGCTGCTACAACTCATCGCTGTTTTAACTTTGTTCTTCGCCTTGCACGATTCCCGAAGGAGAGATGGCGGATGGTGACAATGCAGTCACCACACTGCACAATAACAGACGGCACGTAGAGGCTGTACCTCTACGTGCCGTAACAGCAAGTAGCAACCTACCACAAAACGTCAAATTTTCTCAATCGACTTTGTGCTTTGACACCAACAAGTTAAGGTCGACAAACGTTTAAAAAAATGTCAGTTTTGGGGAGTCTGAAGTGCCTTTCTTGATGTAAATTCCATTAGCCCCTTCGTACACTAGGTTACGTAAATCTTCGATATTCGACTATTTCAGTCTCCAAGCGACTACCGCCATACAAATCGAATCGTGGGACGAATGTCGGCGACGCGAGTCATGTACGAACCTCAATGGATTTGTATGGCGATAGTCGCTTGGAAACTAAAATCGTCGAATATCGAAATTTTGCGTAGCATAGTGTACGCAGGTGCTTAGTCGGCTCTTACGACATCCACGGGAGGAAAAGAAAGGGACCATAATAATATCCGGCAACATGACTAAATTAAAATAATCCTAATCGGTTCTTTATGAACACCAATAAAACCAACCCTCCGCTGTCAAACGTACGTCAAAACTCCAAAACAAACCAACAGTCGTTCGAATGCGGACAAATCGAAAATATTAAAATTTAATCCGGCGACGGCCGCGTGCGCCCGCGCACCGGGTTTAATTGGACACGTGACTGCATGTGCCGCTCGCATTTATTTTTGCACCGATTTGGGGTTCAGTTATCGGCTGAATGGTTGATTTTTTAAATTAATACGTTGAACCTGCCGGGCTAGCAATGACCACCGAAACACGATATGATCTATAGCCATTTATCACTTTTTCGACATGCCAGGTCAACAGGTCAACGCGATAAATGGCTTTACGGTGGTCATGATAGCAGGGCTGACTCTTATATTTCTTTCTCTGTATGGACCGGAGAATTGTCTTCTATGCTGGCCCGGGAGCGAACAAATAACGTAGAAATGGGCCGGCCCCGACTCATCCCATGGGTGTCGTAAAAGTCGACTAAGGGATTGCCCGGTACAGACCAATAATCACCGTGAGGCACCCGAATGATGGAGGGCAAACCACCAACAACAGCATACCCAAAGAGGGTTGGTGTCAGCCAGGCGGCCGGCTGTAAAACCTAAGCCAAAACCTTGAGCAGCATGGATTGGAATGTGAATGTTCATTGATCTCTCTACATGGTCCGTTCCGTCTCTTTACTATACATTCATTCATCACTAGCACCTCTACGGTGTGATACATGATATGAATCAAAAGGGAGTGGATGTCTTGATGACGTCTGACCGATATGAATAGAAAAGGAAACATACTGCGCCGACCCCAGATAGACTGGGAACAGGGCAGGGAGAAGAAGAAGACATTGAACCTGACTCTTATATTTGTATCTATGTATGAACCGGAAAACTTTTATAGCAAGATCGACTAATAGGGGGACTAATATAGGGAGAAGGGGCTATAACAGAATTCTTTGTTAGACATTTCATTAAATTATGCTCACACGGTAAATCGCGAATAAAATTGTTTACCCCTCACAAATATTATTAGTACGGTTAAAAACTTGGCACTACACTAGTTTGTGCTGATTTCATCTATACTAATATTATAAAGCTGAAGTGTTTGATTTTAATTTGTTTGTATGGTTAAACGCGCTAATCTCAGCAAGGCTCAAATTGAAACATTATTTTTGTGTTGTATAGTTCATTTATCGAGAAATAAATAAAGGCTATATAATAACCGACATTAACGCGAGCGAAGCCGCGGGCGTCCACTAGTTAATAATATGGCGTATTACAAAAAAGACTATTGCATTCAGTCTAGATTTTGTCAAAAGTCATTGTTTTTTTTTATGAAAACAAATCTCCGGTGAATATTAATGTCGCAAACTCTTTAGTTTGCGACAATAATATTTCAACCCAATAAGGAATTAGACATTGACACCTGTCTAGCAACAACTCCCTTTGGGAAACCTGCCTACTGTTGTTGGTGGTAGTTTAACCTCCACCAATCGAGCCCGAAAGATGCTTAAAGACACAGAGCAATAATTTCAATAACTTAGTCGACTTTGACGACACCCCGGGGTGAGATAGGCCTGACATATTCTATGGTATTTATTCGCTCCCAGGCCAATATGAAAGTAATAACTTTATTATTATAATCAATATCAATACCGGCATGCTATAACAAAAAATCATGAGCGCCATCTATTATCCGTTTGTAACATTACAGAGCTACAACAACTACTTTGATGTAAGCATCTAAAGCTTGCTTTTTACGTTCAAGTGCAAAGTGATACAAAATCTGTGAACGACTAACCTTTAGATTAACGTCAGTTGCGGTAGTTTACTATGCACTCGCAGTTTGAAACAGTCCATCCTGACTGCTTCAAGCTGTCCGTGTATGGCAGCTCTAAGGCAGATCTATGCTCGGACAGTAATTGTCCCACTGACCTCTAATATACAAGTACGCTGGACTGTAGGTTGTCATCCAAAAAATGAAGCCAATTTGAATATCGCCATCTTGGCGCTGATGGCACTGGTTTACGAAGGTGATCGTCCACGGAACTATTATAGAGATGCATTTGTGATGTGAAATAAAAGCAACAAACGTCAAATTTAGTACCCATGCCGCTTGACGGGGCGCTTGAAATCGGCACAAGAAACGTTTGCCATGTTAGTAGTAGTATTCAGTCTAGCGTATTTATATATTAGAGGTAAGTGAATTTTCCATGTCCCTAAGATGGACCTTCTTGTCCATTGCTAGACGGGTGCTATTAAAGTGGTACTCACTATGCTGATGGTGCTGCTGATGCTGCGGTGGCGGCACGTTGGAGAAGGAGCGGTCGCGTGGCAGGTGGTGGCCCAGCATCCGATGGCCGGCCTCCTCCAAGTTCGCTCTGGTGGTGGGTCGCACCATGCCTACGCAACGAACAATCAATCAACAAGTTGGTATGACCAAATGTATTAAGTACTATTGACAAAATATGTAACAACTTATATTGTACACTTAGGGCCTGTTTCACAATCGAAAAGTAAAGTTCGAAGTAAGCTACTTCGAACTTATCTGCTCAGTAAACAATTTTTTGCGTTTCACAATCTCTGAGTAGGGTTAATTACAACGTAATCTGCAGTTTAAATTAATCATCAGATGCACTACCAAGTAGCCGTATACTTGTGAGAAGTAAATCTATTTATGACAAGATAACCTCAAATACGACATTTCTAGATTCATCAACAATGTTTATTATTGTCATTTAAAATGGAAATTTTTGATCTTATTGAAGATGAATTTGACGATTTTTTCGGTCGCATGACGGGACCGCGTAGGGAACCAATATTTCGGTATCGTGTAAACAACATGGAAAAATATGAAGATACTGACTTCAAGATAGGATTCCGACTTTCTAAAGAGGGTGTTAATTATAGGTTTTCTCTAATAGAGCATTCAATAACTGCTCCTACGTCGAGGTAAGTTGTTATGAATTCCTACATCTATAGCGACAGTACGTAAAATTTACACTTTTCATTATTTTTTGCATCCTAGTCCTACTACTTACCTAGTTTTATTAATATATTATGTCCTTGTTCTAGGAATTATGCAGTTAAACCTTTGGATCGTCTATTATTAACACAAAGATATTATGCAACAGGAAGTTTCCTTAGCGTAGTTGGTGACTTCACTGGTGTAAACAAGGCATCTGCTAGTCGAATTGTTAAATTAATTTCACATGCGATTGCACAGCTACTGATCAAGAAACATCCAAACATCAATAGGGATAATGATTGGAACATACCACCTCCATCCCAACACCGTCCTCATACTGCCAAAAACAATGATACCTACTGTAAGCTCTGTTTGTGTAAATCGGAACACCTACAATTGTGTAGTGCTCGTGCAAATAATATTTGCATGAGCACTACACAATGGAATGTTTTATTTATTATAAGAAAACATTATATAGTTAGTTAAGAAATTTATTTAAAATAAAATGTTCACAAATTTTTATCAATTTTATTTTGCAACCAGTCTTCTTCTTCAAACAACCACTGTTTCCGTTTATGCTCTCATTCCTCTTCTATAATTTGTTTCTGCGATTTCTAGTTTGCTTTCCGCCACCTTTTCAAAAGGTCTCATTGGTTTTTGTTTACCTAAAACAAGTAGGAAATTATTTATTTAAAGAAATTTTCATTTGGCTAAAGTATATGAAAATATATCCTCGTGAGGCCCAGACAGAGATAGACGAATCACCGGAGTCAGATATTTGAACGCATCTACTGCTTGGCGTGAATTTAATTCTAGTAAAAGTTCATGATGACTGATGAGGTGGTGAAAACCACTATAGAATTCTCAACATAAAACACATCACAAGACTTATTTTCAATGATTCTGCATAATTGCACATCAACACGGATGTTTGTGCAGCAAAATAACACCACTTTCACTGCACAAAATCCACTCTGAAACAATTATTGAAAATAATCTGACTGACACCATTGAAACCTATCTCACTGACAAACGTTTGACATGGATCTTTTGTTGACAACTCGTACGTTCCATTCTTACAGAAACATTGATTTTAGAAAAGGTGAAATCACTTAATAACCTCACAATGTACTATGTTTTTCATGTGAATACATCTTTATTTTATGTGAAAATCATAACGAAAAATATTTGTAATTTGGTTGCTGCATTTACTGTACTTATTACAAATACAGAAATTATTCTTACCTTGAAACGAAACGGTAAACTCTAAAGTTGCCAGCATACTCCTAAGTACGTATTTATTAGTTAATCTTCACTTTAATTTACTAGTTGGATGATTGTGAAACGCAAAGAAAGTTACCGGAAGGATTTAACCTCCATGTAATTTACTGGCTAAGTAAATACTTATAACTTTACTTTTCGATTGTGAAACAGACCCTTAGTAAGCAAATTATAAACATTTGATTTCCTCTGATATGTGTTAACAGATATTAAATAAAAATAATTAACATATTTTATCACACAGAGACAGACCACAAACAAATCGCAGTCCGGATGAAGTTTCAGGAGCGCAATGAGCAGAGTCAGCATGTGACACAACGGGGACTGAGCATAGGCCACCGTACGGGCGACAGGGCGTGCGAAGAGCAGAGGACGGCTACAAGCGCGGCGTCTTAGGTGATTGGCCGGAGCGTATAACCTCGGCAACTTCGCAAGAAGCTCAGGGGAGTGGATATCGCCTCGGAAAAATTTGATTGCAATCTGCAACTGATGCTTCTCTCTTCTAACCTCCAAAGAATGACAGATGGCAATAAACATAATTAGCGAAACGTGGGTGCCAATTCACCTCTGACTACCCCTTAGGGGGACAGACAAAGGCGTGATTTATGGCAATGGCGACAGGGTGACCAAAAATGTATTATCTCGAGTTCCTCCGTGCTTCGGATGACACGTTCAGCCGTTGGTCCCGGCTGCATCTGCGGTCGTAGTACCCACCACCCGCACTGGGCCAGAGTGGTGGGTTATGGCCCAATCTCCCTATACTCTTCCATCCATAGGGAAGGCCCGTGCCCCAGCAGTGGGGACAATAAAGAGCTGATGATGATTATTATTATTATGGCGACATATTTTGATACCAGACGTGCTAGTTCACCTCTGCGTACCCCTTCGGGGATATACGCGTGATTTATGTATGTGTCGGAGATCAATGAAAACGTAGTGTTAAATACGTTTTGTATCATTGTTTATCAGTTATTAAGATGGCAGTTTGTTATTTAAAAACGTTAATGTTTTAAACGTCAGGCTAGTGTTGCCTGAGCGAAATCATAGATGGCGCGGTAGTTGGCAATGTTCGTTTGAGTGGAGGGAGGTTATTCTAGACGAGGGAAGTCAATGGTCTGTGGTTGAACGACATTCACGGCCGAGGTGGCCTATCGAGCAGCAGACCTGTGCAGAGCACGATTGTTAACGAGCGGGCGCTGACGTGGGATCTCGAGTTGGAGAGAACGTATTACGCCATCTTAACGTATCGAGCCATAATTTCCCTTGTGTGTAACTGCCGGACTCAGAGACATCAATTAACTTTAATGAGTATTTAATGTCAAAAATTTTCATTCAAATCTAGACCATAGACCCGGCGAGAATAGCGACTGGTTTTGAATTGTCATTTTTTGACGTTAAGTACTCATTTACGTTATTTGACGTCTCCGAGTGTGGCAGTAACTGCCGCACTCAGAGACGTCAATTTACTTTAACGAGTATTTAATGTCAAAAATTTTCATCCAAATCTAGACCATAGCCGGCAAGAATAGCGACTGGTTTTGAATTGTCATTTTTTGACGTTAAGTACTCATTAACGTTATTTGACGTCTCCGAGTGCGGCAGTTAGAGTTGGTTTACTTGAATAAACGGCCATCATTGTAATTATTATGCAACTAATTTCTGAGAATGGAACCCAACGTTACGGAAAATCATTACGAAGATGCCCGCACAATCCGACATCAGAAGTGGGGATGTCCTACGATGCCGTACGTACACACCGACATGTGCATGTATGTCGATTTTAATGTGATTTATGTATGTACAAAATGGCAATGGCGCCAGGGACGCACCAATCTGCGGCCGCCAGTTCCTGTTCTGCTGGTGCGACAGGTCGCCGGGCTTGAGCACCCTCGGGGGGTCCTTGGCGGTGCGCAGCCGCCGCGCGGGGAACACGAACTCCTCCGGGTACTGCGGGTCCTCGAAGCGGACGCACACCGCCGCGCTGCCCAGCACCGGCGGCAGGCCCACCACGGGCGACGGCAGCTGCCTGCCGACCAATTCATTTGGTCACTTTATCTGGGGCGGCGAACTGCCGAGCTTACGGAAAACGCATTATCTACCTTATTACAACTTCTAAGAAAAACGCGCTTATAGTAGATTTTTCAACAAGTGCACAAAACGAATCGACATTACTATCTATGCTAAAAGTCTCGGATGAAAATGGTTTCGTGGACGAGTTATAAACTCTGCTTTTCATTTCGATTGCGAGGAAATAAAACGGTAGTTTCACATAACATTTCTTAAAATTAAAATTTGAGTTATGAAAACTGAAGGAAATTGTTTTTCTCATTGATATGAGGCTTGGGCTGCAGACCTACATCCTGCACAAATAAACACTTTCAGAGCATGAGAAGTGAAAAAGATTTTTTTACTTAGTTTACTTGTATCGCCGGAACTAAACTAATTGATGGGAAATTGGAACTAGGAGTAATTTTATTGAAACGGTGTTCATGGGAAAGTTATAGAACTCGTTTTCCTGATTTCAAATATCAGGAAAACGAGTGCTATAACTTTCCATACATATATACATATATTTAAAAACATATATGTATAACTCAATTCATGTCTCAGAGGTGGTCAATTTATTCAAACGAATAAAATACAAATGTATGACACTGGAAACTGACGCATTTATTACATAGAAACCAACATGGCCACCGTAGTGTCAAATGCAAGAGAATCTGTCAAAATTGACATTTATATTGTACGTATTCGTTCGAATAGATTGACCACCAGTCTAGGGTTAAATCACCCGCCTATGACCTATTGATCAGCAGTAAGCAACATGTGACCAAGCCACTCACCCGCCAATGACGACGTGGTCCGCGCTCAGCATGACGTCGCCCCGCACCCCGTCGCAGCGGAAAGGATACCGCTGCCCGCGCTCCTGCAAAGCCCTGAGCTCGTGCCCGGCCGCCTCGTACAGCCCGAGCAGGTACGAGTAGCTCTTGTTGCCTGGCGCCACGTACAGCCGGTCGTTGCCGCGGATGTTGCGCTGTTCTAAACAACAACCAATAAATTGAATAGAAAATGGAAGAAAAATCATTGTATATGAAAATATGGTTATTAAAAAAAAAATCTATAACTTAATAAATTCAAAATTAAACACAAATACTTTGGCGTTAGATTCGGCGTATCGTACATGTCTTCATTCCATACTGACGGTTGGAGGAGACGGTCGTCTGTTGATACCACTTATAAATACGAGTGAGAATTACTTTTTTTTTTAATTCAATTCAATATTTATTTGCATAAAAATTGTCTACTATCCATCATAACAATTACATTTTACTAACTATATTTTTAAATATACTCAATGTATATTTAAAAATATAGTTAGTTATACGTGATGGAAATCTGGTGCTTCATTTCTTGGAACCCCGACAGGGCCAGACGTACCGTTCCGCTAGAATCCGGGCCAGATAAGTCCGCGCGGGGTCAAAATTGGAACTAAAATTCCGCCTGCTATTTTGTTCGTCTAGGAGTGTCAATGTGAGCGAGCAGCGCCACCCATCGCGCGCAGACTTATCTGGCACGCACTCTACAAGCTCTATCGTCGCCACACGGCACGACAGAAATTAGATAACTGTCAGTTGGATCTTCACAAAGGGCACTTACTCTCGGCCTGCGTCAAGTCCTTGTAGTAGGGCTCCAGCGCCTTGAAGAGCCGCGCCTCGTCCACGAAGGGCAGCAGCGCGACGCCCTGCCACGCGAACTTCTTCCCGTTCAGGTCGATCTTGAAGTCGATCGGGTAGAAGTCTATTATCGGCGAGTACTGTACGAAAGAGAGAACAGTTACAATTATTCGTTTAGTGATTTTGGTGACAATTCATTTTGGTTCTTAGGTTAGTATTAGATTCTTCTTCTTCTTCCTGCCCTGTTCCCGGTCTATCTGGGGTCGGCGCAGTATGTTTCCTCTTCCATTTATATCGGTCAGACGTTATCAAGCCATCAAAATCAAAAGGGCCACTCCCTTTTGATTCATATCATCCACCACAACGGGAAGGTGCTAATGATTAATGAATGTATTGAAAAGAGACGAAACGGACCATGTCGAGTGGCCAATTAACGGAGAGAGTGATCGGAATGACAACATCCATCCTGCTCAAAGGTCGGAAAAAGTTTGAAACATTATAGTCCTGATGCGGGAATCGAACCCGCGTCCTCCTCTGCATTCCGGGCGGTTGCCTATACAACTCGGCTAACCAAAAACTCTTAGTTGGCGAACTTTTTCAGATCTGTTTTTCTTTGTACTGCTGCCAGTGCTTACAGATTAGTCTAAGTGTAGGTACTCACGGGGTCGCTCATCAGCGTGGCCCACGGGCTGGGCACGTGCTGCGAGCTGGCTGCCGGGAACACGCCCATCAGCTGCTCCAGAGGCCGGAACTGGTACACACAGAAGTCATCCATGTAATCAACCGTAATAATATTTTACACCATGTAAGAAATAGTAGATTTTCCATCAAGTGCACAAAACGAATCATTTTTGTCCGAGACTGATAGTAATGTCGAGGATAAAAATGGTTTTGTAGACGAGTTAGAAACTCTGGTATTCACTTCGATTGCGAGGAAATTAAACAGTAGTTCATCCTAACATTTCTTAAAATTCATACTAAAATTAGTTCAGTTTTGAATACTGAAGGAAATTGTTTTTCCCATTGATATTAGGCTTGGGCTGCAAGTATTAAATTAATTTTGAAATAATAATTTTCTTAAATTTAATTATACCGTACGTACTTGGATTAAAATTTTAATATCTTTTATGTCTTAAAAAACACATTAGGAAAATAAATTTAAGTAAATATTAAAAAATAACAAATTCTATCTCTGAATTTCTTATTGTGTTTGGCTGCATGGCTCATGATCTTTGCCTTAATATAGACACATTTATGAGTAGGTATTTATGCTTTTAATTTATACTTTAAATGTCGAAATCGCCATACGCCATATTGGATACGGACGTCACTAATGTAAACAAACTAGATTTTTGTCGTGTTTTGTGTTGTTTCTAATTAATTTAAATTATACGATCTCGCTATCTATAAAGTGGCACTAGGAGGTATGAAACTTGCTGAGATTCTTGCCCGTTATCCTTAGAACCCTGGTGGATTGCGAACGGATGGCATAGATATGTGACACACAAGTTAACAATATTCAACGTACTCACTTCTTGAAGATTCATTAGTACGTAACTGTAACTTGTATGTCACAATCATACCCCAGTGAGTATATAAACCTACCGGCTTAGTGCCAGTCTCGAACTTGGTGGAGAGGCCGCAGACGTTGACGAAGTCGGAGGCGAAGGGCGCGTAGTGGTAGGGGAAGTACCACTTCCAGCTGGCGCAGCCCTGGTAGTAGTAGCGCAGCACCCAGCACAGCCCGCGCACGTACTGCAGCGCCACGCGGTACCTGCACAACAGTGTACCTACTGTACCCGCCGAATACAGAAACGCAAATTTTGAGCACTGCCTGTAAATTTTGTGTGTGGACAATACCTGTCAGAATTTGTATGGAAAAACATCAATTTCGAAAATAGGTA
This sequence comes from Cataclysta lemnata, assembly GCA_963931975.1. NCBI lineage: Eukaryota > Metazoa > Arthropoda > Insecta > Lepidoptera > Crambidae > Cataclysta > Cataclysta lemnata. Next base: position 773,868 of record OZ008355.1, on the reverse strand, counting down.
GGTACTTAAATGTAAAGCAGGACTCAAACTTTGATTAGCCTTTCTGTATTCGGGGGTAAGCCTTAATCCCAATATCTAAACAAGGATTTATTTGCCCTTCATTTGACCTTTGTGCTGTATACAATTTAACCAGAGATGGGCTTCCATGCGAGGAGCTCGCTAGCGCTAGCACATTAAAGGGCTGGTGATGGTGATGATGATAGGGAAAGCTTGCTGCCTTTATCCTCATCGCCTTTTTAATGCTGCCCCAGGAGCATTAAAAAGGCAATGAGGATAAAGGCAGGTAGAAGCTCAGGCTATAGCCCGACAACTTCGTGCGCGACCTTCCTGCGAGGTGAGAGACGTTGGGGGGGCACGAATTTTCCCCCTCCCCGCATCACCCGCCCCCGCTAGCATCGAGAGTGCCGCGTCCCCGCCACCGTCTCTCACCCCGCAGGAAGGTCGAGCACGAACTTGTCGATTATTATTATAGTACTCACCGGAACTCGAGGTTGTCCCGGCCGACCTCGAACTTGCTCTCGTAGTAGCGCTCCTTGAAGCCCTCCTCCCAGAGGCGCACCTCGTCGTGCTTGTCCTCGTCCTCCTCCTCGAGGCCGGCCTCGTCCGCCGTGCGCTTGCGACCACGCCTCTCGGACTGCTCTTGCTGTAGCGCCAGACGCATATTTCAGTCACTTCGCTCGCATTAATTTTGACTGTTATATAGCCTTCCTCAACAACTGGACTATCCAACACACAAAGAATTTTTCATTTTGAACCAGTAGTTTCTGAGATTAGGGTGTTTAACCAACCAACCATACAAACAACCAAACAAACTCCTCAGCTTTGTAACATTAGTATAGATGTTTCTATGTAAAATTATTATGTATATTAAAATCTGTCCGCCATCTAGTAACCATAACACAGGTGGTTATGCTACTTACTTTGGGCTAGATGATAAGTGTGAATATAAAATAAAAAGAATAAAAAATACAATCACACATGGTAATCTATATAAGGCTGAAGAGTTTGTGTGTTTGTTTTGTTGAACGTGCTGATCTCAGGAACTACTGATACAATTTGAAAATTTATTTTTGTGTTGGATAGTCCATTTATCGTTCATCCATTCATGTAAAGGGAGGAACAAAATTTACAGGTTTCTTGCCAATTCTTCTCAGAACAATGCCTCCAGCCCGTCTAAAATGACCACCGAAACACGATATGATATAGCCATAACGGATGGCGTAGCTTAAAACGTCAAAAATTGGAACCCTTTTACTTTAAAAAATACATACATAAATCACGCCTATATCCCCAAAGGGGTAGAGGTGAACTAGCATCCACGTTTCGCCAGTAAGTTGAGTCCCATGTAATAGGTGGCGAGTCTATTGTCATTTATCGGGCACAAAAGTCGCAGTACATTGCTAGGTGGTCTAAGAGGAACGCTGCTGCCCATTCTGCATCGCTGATTTATCCTGTCGCCTTGTACGACACCCACGGGAAAGATTTAGGGTGGTGACAATTGTATTTTACTCTGCCGTCCGATAAAAGGGGCATCTCATTCGAATATTACCTCAGCCACGGCCTGCATGCCCGCCTTCCTTATATTGGCCGCCTCCTGCCTCGCGTTGGCCACCGTCTGCGCCTCGCCAATCGCCTTGGGCGCGAACTGCGTCTTCTCCAGCAGCTCAAAGTTGACCTTGGCCTGTCGCTTCTTGGCCTTGTCCCTCGCCTTGAAGTTGAGCTCGTTCTGGTGGCGCCGCTTGAAGATCTCGTCCTCCACTCGGCCCAGCTCGGTCATGATCATCTGCACGCGGTCCAGGCGCACGTCGCCGGAGTCCGTGATCCAGCCCTGGAGATAACGGGTTTGCTGGTTACTTAAAAATGTTTTACGTGGCCGAGAGATGGCAGTAGGGTCGCCACCTATTTGTTTATGCTAGACAGGGAAGCTCTTGTGCTTCATCTCACCTGATGGTAAGTGAAAATAAGGGCCTAAGAGGGAATCGAGCTTCACCGAGGGTCTGGCTATGTTATCACACATTTTTTTTCTCTCTTTATTTGGGACAATAAACAACTGTACAATATATGTTTATAAACTAAGTTTACAGCAGACCTTAATTAATTGTACAACCAGCATCATTATCCACAGATTGAGTAATAAAGGTACCTTAAAAATACATAAAATACTTTTGGTTTTCCGCTAACCTCTATGAAATTTATTCAATTACTTTATAATACATGAACAAATAAATATATAAATAAATAAATATGCATATTACAACATAGCATATATAAATACATGTATAATGCATATATATATACATATGAATAATATAATAATGACAAAATTAATATGAACGTATATAGTAAATAAAAGTATAGTATAGTAATTTCAGTTTGAAAGAACTGGCCACATTTTTCTTGAATATATTACAGGACTGTGCAAATATGTCTAGTTCGTGTAATTCGTGTGTATTGTAGGATGATATGATTCTGTACAGCGGAGCGCGGCGACCTGCATTGCTGTTGACTTTTTTTGTGTAGAATAATTTGTGAGCATGGTATAGACGAATTCGCTCTGATGAACTTGGCGTACGATATTTAATATAATTAGTTAAGGTAATGCAGTCAAAATTACTATGGATAATTTTGTACAACAATAAGACATCCATCATAATTCTTCTCTTTTCCAAGCTAAGCATAGAATTTTTAGCTAATGTTGATTCATACGACGACTTAGGTTTTCTACACTTATAATTTACACGTTTAATATACCTTCGTTATACAGATTCAATTATGTGGCTGTATTTGTTGTAAAAAGGGTTCCAAATAACCGTACCATATTCAAGTTGAGATCGAATCAAGCCTTTAAACAATAGGAGATACTTACTTGCCTAAATTGATTACATGTACGCATAACAAATCCATACATTTGATATGCCTTGTTGACAAAATTAATAAAATAAAATACAATTTAATATCCGTACTCACCCCAGTCTTATACACGCACTTCTTGTACAGATTGACCAGCCTGTCGACGGCGCCCTCCCTGATCTCCAGGCTGGGCAGATGCGGCAGAAAGTCGTTGCCCACAAAGAAACACATGAACACCCAGTCGTCGAGGGCCCTCTCGAAGTCGTACGCGAACGGCAAGTTTGGCATTTGGAGCTCCCGTTCTAGGTACTCGCGAAGGACGCACAGCCGCACGAATATGAAGTTGTCCTGGTTGCCGAAGGCGGGATCAGAGCGGACCAGGGACGCGTCCGGCGTGCTGCCCGTGCACTCCTTCATCTCGTGGCCTGGCAACAACATACATTACATTTTGAGTGCGGCGTTATGAATGCTGCGCACTCCCCTACTTTTTCTTGGACACACGGGTTTTCGGTATCTTGCGTCTTGACGATTCTTAAGTGTATTGTAATTATACCAGATATGAATAAATGAATTTTGACTTTGAGTGGAACGGAACGTGCACTGAGTGAAAGGGACGAATGAACTGGTGAGTGAGATAGTTATGACGAGACGGGGTTGGTTACGGCGGCGTGAGAAGACGGACGAAAAGTGGAAGACGTGATTTTTATACATTTAATAAAGAACTCCTTGCCGCAGAAAATCTAGTTTCTCTGTTCCCACATAGCTATGTGGGAACATACATACATAATTGACAACATTTAAAAAATAATGATACGATAGTTACGAAACCATTTGGAGCTTCGGTCATCATCATACTTATATTTTTTTCAGAATTTATTACTAGCTAAAATAAGCGATATTTCAAAAATAAAAAATAATGTATAGGGCACGTAAATTGCAGTATGTTGCTAGTACGACACCCTTCTGCACTTTTCCCAGTCTCTTCCTTTCATATCAGCCGGACGTCATCAAGCCGTCCATTCCCTTTTGATTCATATTGCAAGGAAGATTTCCGCTCCTAGGCCAGCATGAAAGACCATGGAGGACTATACCTACTTGATTAATGTAACATCTTGAATGTCTAATTTTAACATAATTTATGCATCACTTTCGCCATCTCCAGTCTAGCAACCATCTCCAGTCAATAAAACACCTAAAAGATACATGTATAATCCGACAAGTTCGTGCGCGACCTTCCTGCGGTATGAGACGGTGGCGGGGACGGGGCACTCTAGATGTTAGCGGGGGCGGGTGATGCGGGTAGGGGGGAAAACTCGCTCATACCGCAGGAAGGTCGCGCACGAAGTTGTCGGCCTATAAGTCTATAACCAATCTTACCCAGTTGTCCGCATACGTCGCAAGGGCGCGGCTTGTTGGGCTTGAACTCCTCGCGGATGATGGTGAAGTTGGGCTCGTGGGTGGCCAGGCCCAGCATTATGAGGTCAGCGTCCGCGCCGCACAGCACGTGCTGCGTGTTCGGGTCGTGGTCGGGCTGAGCTGCAATTTTTTAATTTAAGAGGCGTTGGTTAATAAAAAAAATAAAAAAAGTGGCATTGAAAAGATGACATGAGGAAGAAGGGAGTTCATACCGAGCTCACGTCTGATAGAGGAGAGTGGAAGAAGATATGTTGTACCAACCTAGAGTAGGATAAGGGTAGGGAGAAGAAGAAGAGGCGTTTTGAACGATATTCCGGAATTTGTGGTGAATGGAAGAAGTCATTGTGCACCAACAAAAGATGCACAAGTTATGCCACTGCCACGCCATTGGACATGAACCCCTTCTTGCCTTTTAGCTTAATTCCAAATTTTTGTAACTGAACAGTGTAACAGTAATACACTTTCATTTAAACAAGAATAAACATATTTGTTTAATAAACACATTTCTTACCTCTTTGCCTTCTTATGTAGTCCATAATCTTGTGTTCACCTTCACCCGGCACATTAGCATCGGATAATATCACTTTAATGCCCTTCCAGCCAGGATCACTGTTTAACCTGAAGGAAAATATAAAATAATCAATTATGGGTCATGGATCAATGGTCACCATGTTCAAATCAGTGAACACATTCATCATCATCACCAGCCCTTTAATGTCTCCACAGCTGGGGCACAGACTTTCAGTGTGGTTTGGTGAGTTGTGAAGAGTTAGTGAACAAGCTACAACAATAGGTTCCAAAAATCTCTCCAAATCCCATATCTTTTCTCTCAATACTTTTGACTCACACCCATGCTTCGATAATTATGTTAGGGTCTTGTATAAAAGGGGCCAAGCTTATTACTATCTTTTTGACATTATATTGCTAGATACAAATCCAAATTGCGTTGTTGTAAATTTGCAAACTTAACAATATTTTAGGCCATTCAAGATCTGAGTGCAGGCAATTTATTTTCTTCAGGTACCTCATTTTTAATGTAAATAACAATCAAACCACACTGTTTTAACCCTGGGTTGAGTGGGGAGTGAAAAATTATATCAAATTTTGCACTCCCATTCCAGCATGTAAGACCATTCATACATAAATCATGCCTATATCCCTGAAGGGGTAAGCAGAGGTGAACTAGCACCCACGTTTCACCAATTATGTTAGGTCCCATGTAATAGATGGCGAGCCTTTTGCCATTTATCATGTAAGACCAAAGCTTGTATAAGCTCTATACAATAATATCTATATTAGTCCATTATTAGAGTAGATAAACATTTATAATAAGATTTTACCTTTCGTGTATGTAATAGTGCAGACATTTGCTTAAACGGTCCATAAATGGTGTCCCTGGGGTAATACAATTTGAGTCAAAGTGGGCCTCTTTGGGCCTCTCTGGTGGCAAATATGCACCCTTTGCTTCCAGTTCTGAGCGGATTCTTGCAATCTCTTCAATTTTCTCTTGAGTCTCTTTGGATGCACGGAAACGACGTGAGCGCTGCTGGTTCATTTTTGCTCTTGGTGCCTAAATTGATAATAAAAATTAGCATAGAATGGACCTAGCCTATATTGAAAAGTGCTTAATAATTATTGAATCTGGATAAAATAAAATAAATTTATAATAATTTGTCTCATTATAATACACAAATCCTATTGAATCTACTTCAAGTGCTCCAAATATTAAGATCCAATTAACTTGCTTAGTCTCTGGTATAATTGCTAATGCATCTCAAAAAAATTTCAAATTTCATACATACATACATACATATATCACGCCTTTCTCCCACAGGGGTAGGCAGAGATCACTTCTTTCCACTTGCTACGATCCTTACATACATCTTTCGCTTCATCCAATCTCATTAATCTCTTCATGCATGCCCGTCGGTTTCGGGTACTCTTGACCTGGCCCTTATTTAATAGACTTTCAATTTGATTATGAAAGATCCGCCTAGGCCTTCCCCTTCCCATTTCTCCATTCACTTTCGCCATGTATATCCTTTTTGTCAGTCTCCTTTCATCCATTCTTTCTACGTGACCAAACCATGCGAGCATCCCTTTCTCAATCCTTGTCATTACATCTTCTTTCAAACCACACATTTCTCTTATTACCCTGTTATACAATCGATCGCTCAGCCTTACCCCAGCCATGCTCCTCAACGCTCTCATTTCTACTGCATTTATTCTACTTTCATGCTTCTTCTCCCATACCCAACTTTCACTTCCATACATTAGTGTCGGGACCAGCACTCCATTATGAACAGCCATACGAGCCTTTCTGGACACGCTTTGGCTGTTCATAAAAGTGTGCAAAGCCCCGTTTATCATATTCCCAGCTTTCACCCTCTTTTCAATATCACTATCACATTTTCCATCTCTCGTAAATACAGATCCCAAATACACAAACTCTTTTACTTGTTCAACATTCTCACTCGCAATCTTAATTTCACACTTCGTCATTTGTTCATCCCTTTCAAAAACCATGACCTTTGTCTTGCTTACATTTACTTTCATACCTTTCTCTGTCAAAGCTTCATGCATGACTGTTACCATCTCCTGCATATCTGTTTCTGATGACGCTAATATAACCTGGTCATCAGCATACAGCAGGCATTTGATAAGTAACTCGTTCATTCTTAGTCCACGATCAAATTCTTTCAGTCGGGTCAGACAGTTGTCTATGTATAAGTTGAACAGCCATGGTGACGCTATACATCCTTGTCTCACACCTGTTCCGATGCGAAACGATTCTGTGTATGCGCCATTTATCCTAACACAAGCATTGGAATCTTCATAGAGAGATTTCAATGCTTGGATCAGGCTACTGCTCACCCCATACATCGACAAAATCGACCATAGTTCATTCCTCACCACACGGTCATAAGCCTTTTCTAGATCTACGAAAGCGCAATATACTCGTTGGCTTTTAGCCAGAGATTTCTGAGTTATGCATCGTAGAGAAAAAACTTGATCCGTACAACCCATTCCCTTTCGAAACCCTGCTTGCACGTCCCATATTCTGTCATTAGTCTCTTTCATAATCCTTTCAATCAGAATCTTTGCATACAATTTGCCGACAACACTGAGAAGGCTAATACCACGGTAATTTTTGCATTCCAGCTGCGACCCTTTACCCTTGTATAGTGGCACAATGACAGCTTTACGCCAGTCTTTTGGTACTTGGCCACTTACCCAAAAAAGGTTCAAAAGGCGGTGCAGCTGCTTAGCAATGGTACCCTTACCAGCTATCAGCATCTCGACCGCCTTTTTGTAATTAAATAAATAAATAAATAGGTAAACAAAAAAACTCACAACTCCATCAATGGCCATGTACAACAATTTCCTCGGCCTGACAATACGGAAAAGCCTATCAATGCACTCGAAGATAGCAACCATCATTTCATCTTCATCCTTGGGTGCGGGCTTGTCTTCTGGATGTGTACAAGGGTGGATGATACCGTTCATGTCCAAGTAAAGATTATCAAACTCTATCCCATTGGGGTTAGGGAGTGATGAGTCGACATGTACGAGCTGGCCATCTACGTCGGTTGGCTGAAAAAAATTGTTTAGCAAAAACCTGTTAGTTCATTTCAGGTCAGCCTGAGCTAAATGAGATTATGACAATTTGCAGAAATAAGTTGAAGTTATTAACAATCAATTGGAACTGGTTACGCTTATACAAGTTTAATGTGAACTTAAATCGCATTAGAAGAATCAAGAATCACAACAATATATTCCTCTAAAAACATCGTAATGCAAGCATTTATAGGTTAGACTATGTAATACCTTCTGTTCAAGACATTCTACAATTACACTCGGATATTTCCGACTAAGCCATCGGAAGAAGGCTGGGACTCCCATTGCTAATCACTTTTACCAGCAAATTTTCAATTTGTTTAAATTTTGTCACGTAAGTATTAAACACAAACAAATCGACGCAGGTGCCATCAATGTACAAGAAAGAAAGAGACAGAAAACAAACAATATGTATTTAGTCTATGGAATAGCCGAATGAGCGTTTCGTTTCGTATTTTTACATCATATTAATAATTTGGAACATTATAAAATAATATATCGTATAATTAATATATGTCATCGAATGAATAAAATATTACAGAAATAATAAATGTTAAATTATATCTAATGATAATACAAAACACATGATTAAAAATACACGAAAACTTTTATAAAAATTAGACATCCTTCACCATCACTAATTTAAAAAAAAAAATGTCAATGTCAAAATCAGATGGTACCTAGAATTGTAAACATAAAATTAATTTTCAAAAATGAAAACATTTTGCTGTTTAAATTACTACAAAAAACTTTTAAAAACTAATACGTTTCGAAAGTTTTGTTCTCAATCCGACAAAAAACACATTGACATTGAAAATATTCGTAACATTGGTATATTAGCACATATTGATGCAGGTTAGTTTATGCTTAAACATTAATGATTTTTCTATTGATTTATCGTTGTTGACTGATATGTATGAAAAAGGAGATAAAGTTTATAGAACATGGCAAGAAGAGGTCGTGAAATTGGTGTAAGTGAATTCATTAATAAATTTGGTTTAATTGTCCTATACAGGTAAAACAACAACAACAGAGCGCATGCTCTTTTACTCAGGGACTATCAGGTCTATGGGAGAAGTTCATCATGGAAACACAGTTACGGATTACATGGAACAAGAGAGACAGCGAGGGATTACTATTACATGTAAGAAACTTTTCTTTTATTATTTTACCAAACTTAATCTATCCTCACAATCCTAATGCAATAGATGAGTAACAGATACTACATAAAATCATAAACAATACTATACTTGTGAATTCACTAAGCTAAGAGAACAGTGAAAGAGGTCAATGTTGTCCGCGATGGTACACACACTCTTATAAGTGATTAATTCTCAGATGGGGAACCACTAACAAAGGTGGGAAACCTTGCCGCCTTTGCTAGTGGTCCGGTCCTATCTTTGAAATATAATTACTACATGCCCAAGAATAACTCAACCCTTTGATTTAAACCTTTTTGATTTATCGATTTAGCTGCTGCTGTATCATTTCCATGGCGAGGAAGTCAGATAAACCTCATAGACACTCCAGGACACATTGACTTCACAATGGAGGTGGAGCAAAGCCTGGCCGTGCTTGATGGAGCAGTGGTAGTCCTTGATGCATCGGCAGGTAAATATATCTCTGTTATTTTTGTAAGCTAATTCCAAATAGGTAGGTTTCTTACAAATATTATTTTACATATTAACAGGACCAATAATGAGAAATTTTGTGATTTTGAAGCAAATTTGGATGAAGCTATTCAATTTACAATAGATTTATTATCCCACATACCACCATTGTTTAATAAAAAATGCCCTCCATAGCACTGCCAACTCTATTTCTAGTAAATACTGTGCAAATTGTCTTAAGTTGTGGAAATGTGGACAGACAGACAGAATTAATTTCTCATGAATGATATAAGAATTCCACTTGGAAATAAAATATTTTTTGAACAACAAATTTTCCCATCACCTTTAGGGATCAACTCATTAAGAACTGTTATTTTGGTGAACAAAGTTTATTTATTTGTAAAATATATAGTTTTTCATGAAACCTTTTTCATAGGAATGCCATTTTTTGTGTTTTCTCTAATATTCTTAGGAGACTTTCGTTGTTATAAGGCGTGGAGGCCCAAACGCTAACGGTGTGGCGGCAGGCGGGTGGCTACCGCGTACCACGCCTCCTGTACCTCAACAAGATGGACCGTGCAGACGCCGATGCGGCCAGCTGCGTGCGTGCTGTAAGGGAGAAGCTACTAGCTTGTCCATTACTAATACATGCTCCAGTGCACTATGAGGGCAGATTTATAGGTATGTACAATTTTACAAACCTCAGATGTAAGGCATCTAGTTATTCAAAAACGTTTGATATGGTGTTTTAAATAGCCATCCATATACATTATTTTTTTGCAAATTATCTTTCCTTTCTTTCTTAGTAATAATTTTTCTACCATATTATTATAATAGTTTAGTTATAATAATTTAGTTATTATAATAAAGCCGTGTGGTGTCGGCAGAGTAGAATTAAATTTGCCATCACCCCAAATCTCTCCCGTGGGTGTAGTACAAGGCGACTGAGGATAAATCAGCAGCAAAGGGCAGCAGCGTTCCTCTTATACCACCTAGCCTTATAAATGGCAATAGGCTCGCCACCTATTACATGGGACCTAACATAATTGGGGATATAGGTGTGATTTATGTATGTATGTATGTAATTTAGTTACTATCTAGTTCAAATAATAATGGAAACGTTATCAAAAACCTTTTATCTATCTCCATCTTTTAAGAATTCCTGCTGTAAAGATTCTTATAAAATAAACCCATACACACTGAATCACACTGCAATTCATTTTTTTTCCGAAGGCGTAATCGACTTAATATCCCTAGAAGAAATTGTATGGACACAAGGCAGAGGCCAAAACTATACGCGCCGAAAACTGACGGAGCAGAGAGACGGCAAGAAATGGGAGGAGGCCATGGCCAGCCACATAGAGTTGGTCGACACGTTGTCATCATTCGACGACCAGTTGGCCGACACCATAATAAATCAGGACTCTTTAGATAACATTGACAGTAAAGACATTGAGGCTGCTGTAAGGAGAAGCACTATAGACATGAAGGGGTTTCCAGTGTTTTGCGGCAGCTCGTACAAGAATCTTGGGGTTCAGACGCTGATGGACGGCATTGTGTCATACTTGCCTTCACCCATCCAGTGTAACAGCCTTTACAAGTGCTTCGGCGAAGACCTGGCGGCGCGGGCCTTTAAGGTGCAACACGACGACCAGAGAGGGGTCCTCACGTACTTGCGCCTGTACGGAGGCGAGATCGGTAAAGCCCAGAAGATATACAACTTGGCTAGGGAACGAAGCGAGCAGGTAAATCAATGGACATGTAGCCTTACAGGAATCAATATAATCATTCCTATAAGGCTGCATGCCCATTGACGCGGAGCGAGGCTTCGCAGCGGTGTAAAGAGGAAATATTAAAGCCGGATCCAGACGAGTGTAGCCGTCCTAACGTAGAATTCGTGTTACATTACACGTTACACTCGTCTAGATCCGGCTTAACCAATAGGATTGCATAAAATATCGGAGCGAAAATTTTATGCAATCCTAATGGCTAATATTTCCTCGTTTCTCCGCTCCGCAACCTAGCTCCGCGTCAATGGACAGGCAGCCTTAGAATCAAATTCAGTTAGTAATTGTCGACGTTGATATTAGGTTTAAAATGTGTCCTTTAAAATAGACTGGAGCTCTGTACGTGGCGCTAGCTGATGAATACAAACCAGTAGAGAAGGTCACAGCAGGAAATATAGCTGTCGTCAGCTCTCTCAAGGTTAGTACTACTGCTGTCTTTTCAGCTTAGATTGGAATGTAACCAATGTGTCAGCCGTGTGTGGGTGCTATCATAGTCTTTTACTCCGCTCCGCATCGCAGAGCCCTGCGAGGCTCTAAAATGCGGTAGATGCTGTAAAGGCCTCTCGGCCAATAACGGGCCTGCATCATTACCAGCCCTTTAATGTCCCCACTGCTGGGGACGGGCCTTCCCTATGGATGGAAGAATATAGGGAGATTCGGCCATAACCCACCACGCTGGCCCAGTGCGGGTTGGTGGGTACTAACGACTGCAGATGCAACCGGGACCAACGGCTTAACGTGCCTTCCGAAGCACGGAGGAACTCGAGATAATAAATTTTTGGTCACCCATCCAATGACTGGCCTTATCGAAATTGCTTAGTTTACGCAATCGCAGGCCAAGCGCGCTGTACCACTGCGATAGCTAGCTTCTCAAATAACGGGCCTTAGAGCACATATAATGTACTATCATGTGGGCAGCAGCGTTCCTCTTATACCACATAGCAATATACTGAGACGTTCGTACCCGATAAACGGCAATAGGCTCGCCACCTATTACATGGGACGTAACATAATTGGCGAAACGTGGGTGTTAATTGTAACACACAGTGAATTAACACCGTGAATTAATGTATGTATGTATGTGCATATAATTAGAGTAGATAAGTATGTTATTAGATTATTGGTAGTAGATATGTGATTCCCGCATCAAGACCAAAATTTTTCGAACTTTTTCTAACCACCAAAATCTTTGTACTAATTTTTCTAACATTAATTTAATGTTGAAATTAAAATCGAATGGAAATGTTATTAATGCGACCCGAACCCCGTTTATATAAGCCTCTTTCAATCGCTTTCGTCTACCTGTCACTCTTTTAATCAATTATTCTCAATGAGTGAGAGTGGCATGTAGACGAAAGCGATTGAAAGAGGCTTACATAATAACCGCGCAGGCCACCATGACGGGAGACCTGGTGACGTCGAGCCAGGGCGCCGCCAGTCGCGCCAAGGGGCGCCTGGCGACCGAGGTCCGGGACCCGGCCCGCGCCGAGCTGCTGATGCTGCCCAGCGCCAGGCAGCGGCTGCAGGCTGCCGATACAGAGCAGACGCCCGAGGAAATGGCCGACTTGCTGCTCGGCATCGGTATGGTTCCAATTTTGCTAGGATTGCTCAGCACCCTCCGTGGTACGGGATTTGGAGAAAATCTCCTTATCGTCATCATCAGCCAGAGTTCATTGACGTCTCTGAGTGCGGTGGTAAGAGTTAAAATATAACGAGGAATGGACAGCAGCATTCCTGGTACACTACCTTGCTAATTACTGCGATTAAAGTTCCCGATGGGTGGCAATAGATTATATTAATGGTTCATGGGCGAAACACGTCTGCCTTAAAACACCTCTGCCTCCTTCAGGGATAAATAGGCTTGGTTAAACTACCTAGCAAATTACAGCGATTAAAGTTCCCGATGAGTGGCAATATAGACTCGCCTCCTATTAATGGTCCATGGGCGAAACGCGTCTGCCTTAAAATACCTCTACATTAGGTACATTATCTCGCAAATAACTACGAATACTGGGATTGAAGTTCCCGGTGAGCGGCAATGGATAGGCTCGCCGAGACGCGTCTTAAAACACCTCAGAGATAAATTCAATTTATCTAAAATGGCATCTGTAAACGTTGCCCAATGTGTGGACAAGGTATACCTATAGGCGTGACGTGTGCGTGTACCAGGCACCACGATCCCCGAGCCGGTGTTCCTGTGCTGCATCGAGCCGCCGGGCGCGGCGCAGCAGGCGGCGCTGGAGGCCGCGCTGGCCCAGCTGGCCCGCGAGGACCCCAGCCTGCGCGTCTCCGCCGACGAGGACACCGGCCAGATCGTCTTGGCTGGTCAGTGGATATCTCAAAATATACGATGATTGGTAGTGCGCAGCATGTTTCGGTTTATGTGATTGGCGAGTTGTGGGATTGTATTTGGTGCATAATTTACAATGTACCTGCAATGTCATAACTCGTTGACAATGGTGGGTTTCTCTACAGCCTACTTGCGTGCCGTTCTGCTAGCGGAGCGTTGGGCCCTGATGCGTTTAGTACCATCTTGGTATTGAACGCGGCAGGGTCGGCGCTTCGTTGCGGACCGGGGCGTGGGCGGGTTTGGGAGACCTATCATTACAGACTGAGGCATGCTGCGCACTCCACTGTTTTTTTTCTACTATTTTTTTTTCTTGGACACACGGGTTTTCGGTATCTAGCGTCTTGACGATTCATAAGTGTATTGTAATCATACCAGATATGAATAAATGAATTTTGACTTTGACTTTGACTTTACGCTCGCGGTCGCAGAATGTGTACCACCTTAAGGGACACAATTGCATGCACACATTTAGGTCACAAGTTCTAAATGCCGATTTCATAATAATTCGATAGACAACAGATTATCTTTTTTCAAATGATCTGACAATCAATCGCTCTTGGAGATGGACTGACTACTATCAAGGTTTGTTATTAGAAAACTTTCTTTCGTAGAATTTTGCTCTTGTCCAAATGAAGTTCAATCAATAATTTTTGATAAAATGTCATTCCAACAAATATAGAAATGAGTTTGATCAGCAAAAACCTCTGATAAATTATCTTTGTTATTCTCGGTGTGTCATTTTGCTTATTCAAATTTAAAAGATAATAGTAACTTGATATGGCATTTTTGACTTTACTGAAAAAAGTGTGATATAGAATGTAATTTCAAAACTGGTTAACATATTCTGACCGCGACCGTATGTACAATTTCTCAGGCATGGGCGAGCTCCACCTGGAGATAATCAAGGAGCGCATCGTCCGCGAGTACAGGATCGACGTGGAGCTGGGCTCGCTGCAGATCGCGTACCGGGAGTCCTTGGTGGGCGGTGGCCGGCACACGCTGGAGGTGGACCGCAAGATCGGCAGCGCCAGGCAGCAGGTTAAAGTCACCATGTCCGCCAACACCGCTAAGGTAGCATACGACAAAGTGCTCAGGTAAGCCTCAACTCTTATGTATAGTGCGTTTCATCTTAAAGTTCCTATGCCGTGATGATGGCTGCCCTGTCTGTCAACAACATCACCAAGTAAGTCATAGTTGCAGGTTTTTTATGTTTTATAGACAATCTTTGAAAAATTATGTCCAATACATAGAAAAGTGATGAAAGATTAATTGTGTTAAAAGCTAAGGTGTTTTGTGAAGGTGAAAATCATAAAGTGGTGCCGCAGAATCCATATTAGTGTGTACAAATTCGGATTGCCGCCATTAAATTGGGTTACCAGTATCAGTTTTATTAAGTGTTTGATTAATAAATAAAATATATTTATTTCAGTTTTATAACTGTAAATAAATAGTACTAATAACGATTTAACGACTGACAAGAGTGATGTAGACATGTTAGATGAACACAATTATTGTTAATGATAATAAATATAATATTTTATTATAATTTAACCTTTTTTTACTTAATGAGTCTATCCTTCTTACGTCAGTACAATCTATCTAATTTCTTTCATACTAATAATGCCATTAACTAACTATTCTCGCAAATTTTGACGAGCTTTGGCTTATAACTTTCATAAAAAAACTAATATGTAACTACTACTTAGTACCGCGAGTAGCTATAAGTAACTTAATAAGATAGATGCATAATTAATTATATAGTTAATTGAAAAAAATCTCCCTGTATTAAAGGTAAGACAATAAAGTTGACATGGTATCATTTTCTTGCAATACTACCACCATGACGGCATAGGAACGATAAGATGAAACGCACTCTAGGTGGGTTAAGTCGGTGCGAGTCCTGCACACCCACTAGGATTTGGCTTGGTTGCCCTGCACATACATAAATCACGAAGGGGTAGGCAGAGGTGAATTATTATTAAGTAAGAGGTGAATTAATATTATTAACACCCACTTTTCGCCAATTAAGTTAGGTCCCATGTAATAGGTAGCGGGCCTATTACCATTTATCGGGCACATAAATCGCAGTATATTGTTTGGTGGTATAAGAGGAACGTCTGCCCATTCCTCATCACTGATTTATCCTTAGTCGCCTTGTACGACACCCACAGGAGAGATTTGGGGTGGTGACAATTGTATTCTACTCTGCCGTCACCACACACTAAACTCATACGACCTTATTAATAAACACGGCTTAAGTATAGACTAGTTACTCAGTGTTTTGTCTCTATTCCTCGTATTCAATATCACGTTTGTGAGACGGTAGACAAAACGCGCAATAGCTACACCATATTTACATACATACATACATAAATCACGCCTATATCCCCGAAGGGGTAGGCAGAGGTGAACTAGCACCCGCGTTTCGCCAATTATGTTAGATCCCATGTAATAGGTGGCGAGCCTATTGCCATTTATCGGGCACAGAAGTCGCAGTAGGTACATTGCTAGGTGGGATAAGAGGAACGCTGCTGCCCATTCCCCATCACCGGTTTATCCTTAGTCGCCTTGTACGACACCCACGGGAGAGATTTGGGGTGGTGACAATTGTATTCTACTCTGCCTCTACACCATATTTACTACCAGTAAATATGGTGTAGTAGTATAGACACACGGGTTTTCCGTATCTAGCGTCTTGACGATTCATAAGTGTATTGTAATCATACCAGATAAGAACAAACGAATTTTGACTTTGACTTTGTGTTCTGCAGGCTGGACAAGTCCGGGGACAGCGCTGCCAACCTGTCGCACGTGTACCCGCGGCAGATGCAGGCCATCCGCCGCGGCGTGGACTCCGCGCTTCGCCACGGCCCAAGGCTCGGCTGCCCGGTATGAACGTCTCGGGCTCTAGATACTTTAGGTAGTTCTACTTAAGTTATTGTAGGTAGGTATAAGCCGGGAGACCCTGGTGAATTGCCTCGCGACAGATCCTAGACTCTCCCCGCCAAAAGGGCTGGAGGTTTATTTTTCTTTAGGTAGGTATTAAGGTAACCTGGTGTAGACCAAATACTACCTTGGGGCACTCACATGATGGAGTGCAACCCACTAACAACAGCATAGGGGTCAGGCAGAAGGCCAGCTATAAAACCTAGGCCAAAATCTTGAGCAGTATGGATTGGAATGTCTTCCCAATCACTCTCCGTTCTTCGGTCTTACAAACATAGCCCTTTCCATTCATTCATCACATGAATGGTATGAATCAATACGGAGTGGATGGATCATGACTTCTGACCGATATGAACGGAAGAGAATACATACTGCGTCGGCATATTATCTGGGAACAGGACATGCAGGGAGATGAATGTTTTCAACACTCAATACAATATCTTTATTGCAAACCATAATGTACAATGAGGTGGTAGTATAAAATATCATGCAAGATCACTATGGGCCCCGTCGGGCACAGATGTATTGTCACTTAAACTTTATAAATAACCACTTTGACTTTCAAAACACAAGCTATTTATATTTCTTTTCAATTTAAAATTACGGAACTATGTTGTTATCGCGAGAGCAGCGCCCTCTCTCCTCTGTTTTATATTTGTTTATCAAGAAATAAATTGAAACATTTATTTTAGTAATTTGTTCCAAGAAATACTATAGACTTATGATGATAACTCATATAAAAAGATTTTTTAGTTAAATAGTACCATTATAAAACTTGTGTGTGTGTGTGTGTGTTGTGACAGCTGGTGGATGTGCAGACGACACTGCATTGGCTGGAAGTAGGCCGCGGTACCTCCGATTCAGTTCTCACAGCCGCAGTCGTGCAGTGTCTGCGGAAGGTAAGCAATCAAGACCCTGTGACCTTGGTAGCGCTAGTTTTTTGATGCTTTTAACTTTTAAAGCGCCATTGACTGAGAGACTGCGAAGTAATTTGGATAGCTTGTCGAGGCTCGCTCATCGTTCATGAGGTCGTCACTAAACAATGGCAGATTTACGAAAAACGTTTAAAAACAGGCATAAATCATCTCTTTTTTCCTATGCAATAGCCATTTTTTCCACTTAATCGCTTAAATTTTGACTTTTGCGTTGTCTTTTTTCATTAGACACTTGAAAAATAGTAACATGAGAAATGTTTCTTTAGTTGGAAACATTGTTTTCACGCCAAGGATTTCGACAACATGAGGCTTGCACGTACTTAACTATGCTGTGTGGTAAGGCACTGTGTTCAGCTTTTTCGTGCAAGACGCTTGCGCAGGGGCCTTACCACCAACTCTAAACGCGACTCAATTCCTATTTTTAAAGTGAGACTAGGCTATAAGTCGAGTAGAGCGCTGTCCAGTTTTGTCACCCGCGTTTGGATCGCACTAATACTTCATGGTACGGCCACATGTCAGACTGTGGTGAAGCTTCATCATTATCATCATCATCCGGGTCATCCGCCTGATGGCGGGCTGCGGGCATCGAGCGGTAGCTCACGGCCGTGGTCAGGGCCCCCTCCCCTTCGCCCCCCTGTACTGTCTCTTGATCGTAACGCACAACGCTGCGGTGTACGGTATATCAAAAACTACTGGAGTGGTCTCTTGTTCCGTCGCAATATGCGTCTGCGGCAAAGAGCAAACGCCGCATGAATGGGTGGCGCTGCTCGCTCATATTGACACCAAAATAGCAGATGGAATTGATAACATTTAGAAAATGACAACCTCGCAAAATAATAATACCGTTTCTTTATTTTCCAATCGTGACTTCGAAAATAATTTTATTAAATTTTTTTACAAAGATTTTGGTGGTTAGAAAACGAATTTCGGAAAATTAGCAGCGGACGCGGGTTCGATTCCCGCCTCATGATCATAATTTCGAAATCAAATTTCGTATCAAATTTCGTTCGTATAATCGAAATTTTTTTTCTAACCACCAAAATCTTTGTACTAATTTTTCTGACATTTATATAATGTTAAAATTAAAATCGAATAGTTTTAAATTTTTTTATTACTTGATTACAGGGAAAAAAAATAAAATGTAAAAAACATGCGATGACGTCACGGTCGTGGATGTATGAATTGAAACGTTTGCCTTCCTAGATGTAGGAATAAAAAGTTATCATAGACATGATAACAGACGTCAGTCATATATCAAATCCAATGTCATAAATTGTCATCGTCGAAATTAACATTATTAGAGTAGGAATAAATTGAAATCCTTCATAAACTTTAATTTAAACAGTATTTTACTTTGAAATAATTTCACACATTTCAGATCAAATGTTTTTATTTTCGACACCGGAAACGCCAGTTCGTTAATTTTGACAAGTGATCTTTTTATTTTTCGCGTCAAGAGTGATTTCGCCATTCGTCCATGACAGTTAGGTCATTTGGCGCTTACGTCTGTTTAGAATGACCGGTATTTCAATCATGATTTTTTTGTATGAAAACGACGGAATTCAAAAACAATTAAAAATATTGGTGTCTTCATTTTCGGTTTAATTTCATATAACATCATAATAATAAAAAATGAAATGAAAAGCCTTATCTGGCGCGCACTCTACAGTGTACCGCAGCGTTTTGCGTTACGATCAAGAGACCAAAGCTCTAGACTTTAGATAGACATCAGGCGTGTGGAACTGTCCCCGTGGGAGCAGGTGTTCGAGCAAGCGGAGTCGGTGCTGCTGGAGCCGGTGATGGCGCTGGAGGTGGGCTGCCCCGAGAGCCACTCGGCGCCCGTGCTGGCCGACCTGGGCCGGCGGCGGGCGCAGCTGACACAGGTGCAGCTGCGGCGCCAGGTCAAGGTATGTGCACAAATCACGACATCTCTATTTCTAAATTAACGGAACATTTAAAAGCTGAAAAAAATTAAATAAATTTGTAAAAATCCTTAAAATATTCTTAGTAAAAAAAAGTTACTATTCTATCACTGAATACCTAGAAGATAAAAAAATTATAATGGTGCATGTGAAAATTAGTACTTGTACATTTATGTTTAGTCACTAAGTAACTTGTAACGCAATTATGAAATAAATAAAATCTCTATATCCTCGAAGGGTAAGCAGAGATGTATTGTCTGGCCACATACATACATACGCCACGCCTTTCTCCCACAGGGGTAGGCAGAGATCACATCTTTCCACTTGCTACAATCATACTTCTTTCGATTCATCCAATCTCATTAATGTCTTCATGCATGCCCATCGGTTTCTATAATCTACTTTCAACTTGATTATAAAAGATCCGCCTAGGCCTTCCCCGTCCTATTTCCCCATTCATTTCCGCCATATAAATCCTTTTTGTCCTTCTCCTTTCATTCATTATTTCGACCTGACCAAACCATGCGAGCATCTCTTTCTCAATTCTTGTCATTACATCTTCTATCAAACCACACCTTTCTCTAATCACACTGTTGTACAATCTATCGCTCAGCCTTACTCCAGCCATGCTCCTCAATGCTCTCATTTCTACAGCATTAGTCTACTTTCATGCTTCTTCTCCCATACCCAACTGTCACTTCCATACATTAATGTCGGAACCAGCACTCCATTATGAACAGCCATAAGAGCCTTTCTGGACACGCCATCACATATCCATCGCATTAAATTCCTTGATGTGGTCGTGTCGTCATCATCACCATCATCACCTGCCCTTGTCCTCACTGCTGGGGCACGGACCTTCCCTGTGGATAAAAGAGTATAGGGAGATTGGCACATTGTGGTTAAGTTTGTATTGATGACTGCAGATGCAACCTTGACCAACGGCTTACCGTGCGTTCCGAAGCACGGAGGAACTCGAGATAATAAATTTTTGGTCACCGCTGACGGCATAGTTGACAAGTATTGACAGGAATTGAGCCATTTTAGTTGCCCCTTTAGCTAATGAAATGCCACGTCACAGATGATCGAGTGTCTGGTCCCGCTGTCGGAACTCCTCGGCTACTCTTCGGTTCTGCGCTCGCTCAGCTCGGGGCTGGCCACCTTCAGCATGGAGTTCCACTCCCACCAGCAGATGGCGCCGCACGACGAGGAGAAGGCGATCAAACACGTCACCGGCTTCTGAACTACCCGCGGCCCCCGTGGCGCGGGCCGTGGACAAAATCTCCCCGGGGAAAAGAAGATATGTTCCTCTCGCTCGAACTCCTAATCCCGAGAGAAAACACTGTCAAGTGGTGGAGGGAGATTTTGTCCACGTCCCGTGCTAGGCCTACAGACGATGCTAAACATTGCCGGTTGTTTTTCTTTTAGAGGATTTTTGGCTTGGTTTTGAAAACCTTTGAGCTTGACCTTCTTCATTTACAAATGTCCATTCTTCGACCTCATTGACAGTTGTTTGTGCGTAAACTATAGGTGGCCAATTTGGATTACGACATTTTAATCACTATTAAAACATTACTTATTGTCACCTTAAATCAAAACAATCCAATAGAATCGACTTGCTGTGATTTTTGTGAGAAATTATATAATAAGTTGAAATAAAAATAGTTAAATTGGTGGTGACATTTTATTCAAATCTGTACAAAACTGACTACAAATTTTAACGACGTAACAGATATCGATATTGCTCTCCATTTGCATGTGTGGGCCGCGTCCAATATTTTATTATTATTATTATGAACGAGTGCATAATATGCTGCATTATAATAAATATTGTTGTCTGAAACAATACAATACAAAATCTAATTGCCATAAACACTGACTCCTCGCTCGAGGCCCGAGTCTATAATAACCACATTATTTGACATTCTTTTGTTCCTAAGCTGTGATGTACTTCATGTTACTGAAGTCAAATAACTCAATCGGACGTAAGTTCTGTATCAATCTTACCGTTTATATCCAAACAAAAAGAGCAAACAATTTTAAAAAGTTCTAAAAATTATAGACTCGAACGTCCTTTGCATTCCGGGCAGATGCCTATACCACTCGGCCAACCAAGACGTTAGTTAACTTGCCGAAATTTCTCTAGCTTTACACGTAGAAATAAATTTCAACATCTAAAGCATCAAGCCTTTTTTTGCGAACTTTTTCTAAGGACAAAACCTCTTTGAACAAAATATTGAAGTTTATTCGGAAACTAAACCTTAATTTGAGTGTGGTACTTACACAGGACGCATTGTCCCTTTCGCTCGACTTGGTTGGTTGGTTAGTCTGCGTATACTTTGAACAGATTCCCCAGCTCGTCGAGGTGAGTCTCGTGCCGGAAAGAGATGCGTATATCCGGCACGTTGGTGCGCGTGATATCGTTGCCCTCTGGGCCCTCCTGAAGGTAGTCCGCCCCGATCCAGTACTGCTTCATCTGCTCAATGGAAAAGCATATTTTTTTTGAAGGACCCTAAGCTGTTAGACGAAACCCCTTCACAGCATCTATCTCTCGGTTTTTTGGGGAAGGCGAAGGAAGACCTTGTCTACACACCTCCACAGCAGGCCTCCCCCGTGGGGGGAGGGACGGCATCTCCCGGGGGAAATATACTAAGCGGCACGCCTGAGGGTGCCTCTAAAGGCGGGACCTCGGCTCAGGCGTGCCGTGTAGTGGAGGGGAGGGGGTGAGACGCGCCCAGGAACACGAGTGTACCTGGTAAAAGCAGCTAAATGAAACCACCACTTTATAACCAACTCCCTATTACCACGCAGAGTTGTGGACTATTATAGGTTTTCGCAGCACATAGCCTAAATCTTAGGTTAGATAGCATATAAGTAGGTATATAATGTAAATACATACAATATTACGTTTCGTTACCTCGTGCGGGAACCCGGACATGAGCACGGAGTTCCTGGCCAGCTCGCACATGTCGCACGAGCTAAGTTTCCACGCTTGCGCCGCGATGCTGTACTCTTCCATCAAAGGCTCCTGGAAGTATTCATTTCGATGGTCGATGAAAGTATCGTGGCTCAAATAAGATTAAAATAATTAATTTACCCACTGCTGGGACACAGGCCTCACCCATTGATAATGAATAAAGGGATAATGGGCATGACAAACTACCACGCTGGCCCAGTGCGGATTGGTATTAACCACATCCACCCATCCAAAAATTATGACCGGCCTAAGCGAATATTGCTGAGTTTACGCAGTCGCAGGCAGGAGCGCACTTAGCAACTACGCTTTACTGGCATCACGTGATCGCAACATTAAAACCTAAAAGTGATGTGGATGTGTGAATGGTTCGATGGCTTTTACCGTTATGACCCCAGGGTGCCTAATCAAGTGGCCAATCGATTGCATCGAACGTACTTATAACGAAAAGAATATAACATATTACTGAATAAACATCATGGCGACCGTCGTGTCAAATGTAAGAGCGGGTAGTTGTCAAAAATTGTCATTCGGTTGATAGAAACATCGTATCCTTTGCCACTAGGCTAAGCACCTTTATACCCTAGGAACCGGGCAGGAAGATCAAACTCACCCTGGTGTAGTGGAACTGAAGTGGGTCGTCGGTGCTGAGCGTGACGCGCAGACCCCGCGCAAAGAACTCCGGAAGGGGGTTCCGGTGGTAGCGCAAGAACAGGGAGTTGTTGCTCAGCGGAGACATGGCGATGAAGATCTGCGCTAAGTAGTACATATACTGCAGCACGGGCACCTTGAGAAATATTGAACGCCTTTATAATGGTACATGCATAATTCACGCCTTATTGTCCCCGAAGAGGTAGGCAGAGGTGAATTAACACCCACGTTTCGCCAATTATGTTGCTGTAAAGGGATCCCGTGTAAACCTACTCTTGGTTCTAGCTTCCATTTTTGCCACATTATGAAAGCAAAGCGTTATCGTCTCTCTCCTATGTAATGGGGGGCGGGCCTGCTGGGCGGGCACGTAATCGCAGTGTATTGATAGTAATAGGTGGTATAAGAGGAACGCTGCTGCCTTAACCCTTAGTCGCCTTTTGCGAAACCTGCGGGAAGCATAGGGTGCGGTATCAATGTTTTTCTGTTCTGCCGTCACCACACGCCTAATGATTTATTCTGAAAACTTTATCTTAGTCAATGAAATAATAGATGATCGAGCTATAATAGCTTTCCTTGCCTTTCGAAGCATCAGCCCGTGAGATATATTATCTGCTAGCAAGAATCCCGCACACATATGCACTGGAGGGCCTGCTTCGCCACAATGAGGCCTCAACACGAATGTGTTTAGGCCTTGCTCTCTGGAATAAGTCGGGAAATTAACGCGTGTTCTACGTTATAGAACACTACTGACCCTTTACGGTTTTAGAATAATCAAAGTTAAACTAATCTCATCATTGTCCTACTGCTATGGAAACACTGTATTACCTGTTAATTCCTTAGGAATACTATTTTAAGTAACGTCTGCTAATAGCTGGGCGTCAATGTCTGTTATTATATTCCGGACCAAATGCCTAGTTTTTATTTCTAATCCCGAGAAATTTTCACCACCCATCAGGGAAGAGAAACAATCTTTAGATCCCTAAAAAGGTTTAGTAGTGCATTGGATTCAATACACACTATAATATAGTGTACCTAGATCGTCCTACCTTAAATATCTCATTGAAAATTTCAGAACATATGAAGAGCTCGATAGCGCCACCCACTGGTTAACACGTTCAGCCTGCGATTGCGGAAACTAAGGAATGCTCGCTAAGACCAGTCATTGGATGGGTGACCATAACATGATTATCTTGAGTTCCTCCGTGCTTCATAAAGCAGTTAAGCGGGTGGTCCCGGGTGCATATGCAGTAGTTAATACCCGCCCATCCACACTAGGCCAGTGTGTTATGGTTATGGCCCATTCTCTTCCTATATTCTTTCATCCATATGGAATGCCTGTGCCCCAGCAGTGGGACGTTAAAGGGCAGGGTGATGATAAATATTTCCAACTATGCAAGTGTTACGCATAGCTAGCAAAAAAGTCAAAATTATCATAAAAGTGATACGCACTTCCTGAGTTGGTTCAGCATGACCATGTTGGCGTACATGTAGTAGAGGTAGTAGGCATAAGGCGGGTTCTCTTCATCATCCCACTGCTCGGGGGTCTTCATGCGGTCGTGTAAGTGTGGGTTGCCCGGCTTCGACTCATCATCCACGCTGTCGAATCCAATCATTTGCTGCAAATAATAATGATAGTAGATTAGTAGGTAGATCTGAATCAAGAGTGGATATTCCTGAAACTTCCAAGTTGCAGAAAAGCAATGGTAAAACACAAAAGATACAAAATGCTAAATCAACTTTTATCAAGTATTCTGGCGAAACTCTTTTCACTGGAACTAGGTGGAATAAATAAAACATACGGGTACGAATTAAGTAACCTATAAAATTGCTATCTTAAAGCTATGGGGGCACTTATTGCTTTTAGGAACGAAAAGAAAGTTTACCGTTAAAAACTTGTGCAGTTCAGGGTTGGAACTTGGGTCGACAGAGACTTGGAATAGAGGGTCGAAGAGATTGTTCAAGAACTCTTGGAAGTTCTTCAACAGCTTATTGATGCGGTAGATATCACTGTAAATCATTACAGAGATCCTCATTTGTTATGATCATACCTCAGTTGTTATGATTTGAGGAGGTGATTGGACTGATAAAATCCTATCAGGGTGTAAATGGATTGATGTTTTGAATTTGATTTAGTTTACTTTTAATCATAATTACAGAAACATAGATACACATCGCCTTTAGACATGCCAGAGCATCTAAAAGGATTGCTGGCATGCATTCTTAGGTCATGGTTCCAGTGAAACAAATGCCGCTTTTCTTCAATGATCAATCTGCAGCAGGCCTAGCACAGGACGTAGACAAAATCTATCTCCACCACTTGACAGTGTTTTGTCTCAGGATTCAGTGAGATTTAGAGCGAGAGGAAAATATTTTCTTTTCCCCGGGAAGATTTTGTCCACGTTTAGTGCTACGGAAGCCGTGGGTAGTTCAGAAGCCAGTCACGTTTGATTGTTTACTTCTCGTAATGCGGCGCCATCTGCCGGTGGGAGTGGAACCCCATGCTGAAGGTTGCCAGCCCCGAGCTGAGCGAGCGCAGAACCGACGAGTAGCCGAGGAGTCCCTTCAGCTGGACCATATGACGTCACATTTCATTAGGACCACTGCCCTCTAATATACAAGATCGCTGGACTGAATACTCCTACTAAAATGTTTCTTGTGCCGATCTGAAGCGCCCCGTCAAGCGGCAAGGGTACTAAATTTGACGTTTGTTGCTTGTATTTGACATTACAAATGCATCTCTAATATTAGTTCCGTGGACGTTCACCTTTGTACACCAGTGCCACCAGCGCCAAGATGGCGATAGTCAAATTGGCTTATTTTTTTGGATGACAACCTTCAGTCCAGCGTAGGTACTTGTCTATTAGAAGTCAGTGATTACGACTCACTAGAGGCGCGGCACCTGCACCAGCCAGCGCACGTGGGGCGAGTGGACGTCGTTCTGCAGCGCCCAAGAGGCCAGCTTGTTCCACTCCTTGTTGCTCTTGCAGTAGATCGAGATACGCGGCTCCACGTGCGTGTACTTCGTCTCTTGCAGGTCTGCTATCACCTCCTGCACGTTCGGTGCCGTCAACAAAATATTTACGAACACGAATCGTCTTAACTGTACTAGGTAGAGAATTACGCATGGATGTCCTTTCCGATAATACTATTATGTAGGATTATTACGCATGTCGTACATGGCGGCTAAGGGTTGAGACAGCAATAAGTAATGGGCAGCAGCGTTCATCTTGTACCACCTAGCAATACTGCAATTTACGTGCTCGATATAAATAATTAAGGCTATAGGCTCGCCACGTGGGACTTAACATGACTAGCGAAACGTGGGTGTGAATACTTCTCTGCCTACCACTTCAGGGATAAATAGGCGTGAATATGTTCAAGACCTTAATAATGCTGGCGAAGTACTTCCCGTTGATGTAGTTGTCCGTCTTCAGGAACACCTCCCGGAGCCTGCTCTCGCCCACCGGGTTGTATTTCGCGTTGAACTTGTCGAACCGGTGAAACGTGTTACGATCCTGTCAAAGTGGAAATGGGTTCTCAGACTTTTTTTTCTCAAAGACCAATTTCAAAATTTTGTTGGACCCAAACGGAACGCTGCTAATTTTTTTCAATGTTTCCAAAACTCGTAAACATGCAAGTTCTTACAAGTAGGTATCTAACAGTCGCTTAGCTTCTTGAAATATTATCTGCCTGCATTATAATATAGTAGGAAGGAGGTAAACGTATTCTGGCAAATAAAGATTATCCTAAATATCTTATCTTATCTTATCAAGCCAACATTTTAGTTCTTAACAACCGAAACCAAATAAATGTTCGTGGACCCCCGCTTAGAATTCGTAAACTCCTATTTTTTTACGCCAATGTACACCCACGTCGAGTCTTTCATAGACTCCCGGGGGTCGACCTGGACAACTTTCGGAATCCATAATTTAACTCTAACCGCGTGCACATCCAGAATGTCGACGTTGAGGT
The DNA here is from genome assembly GCA_963931975.1 of Cataclysta lemnata. Taxonomy (NCBI): domain Eukaryota; kingdom Metazoa; phylum Arthropoda; class Insecta; order Lepidoptera; family Crambidae; genus Cataclysta; species Cataclysta lemnata. The sequence continues at coordinate 746,837 of OZ008355.1, read as the reverse complement.
CGTAGGCATCCAGTTGCATGTCCTCGAACACAGCCTTCAGCGTCATGGGTGTCCCATCCTGCATCGTCACCAGCTCAGTCGCGTGCTGCCGCAGCATGCGCTTGATGAAGCGCAGCAGGTGCTTCTGGTTCATGCAGGATGCCGCGTGGATGTGCGTGTCCACCTTCCTAGAGAAAGTTGGAACCAGTCGCGGATCAGCCACGTGGCAAGAGTAACCACGGAACAGAGAAACAGGTCAAAGAGAAAGAGACCTCTTTCTGTGTTCTGTGAGAGTTGCAAATGCTACAGGCCCAGCGCACCAACGTTTTCTGAAAATGTTAATGTTATCCCTCGAACCTGCTAAGCTATATAAAGGCCCTTAATAGAACTGGCTACAGCCCCCGCGCGGGCTTAATCCGACAATGGTTGGAACCGTACAAGACGAGACTTACACCCGTATTCATAATCTTTACTATGAGGTGCATTAACGCACAGGGTCCCAAAAACCTATTCATAGATAATACTTGAGTGACAAAACGCATTGGGAAATGTCTTACTTCGTACAGTGTTGCTTCTTTACTTATACAAGTATGGTTTGTGAATACATGGAAAACTCTCAAGATATTTGCTCTACAAAGTCGCCGGCCTGCCGACTTTACTTATTTTTTTTAGAGCAATATATTGCAAAATAAGCCCAACGGCCAACCCTGCCGGGTGAAGCCGGCTGACCAGCGGGTGTGGAAGCCTTAGCATTCCATGGATTCAATGTTGCAGTAAGGGAAGTCAGGAGCAGCGCTTGCGACTTGTGACCCAAGTGTAAGTTTCCGGGGTCCCTTCACACCATGTCAATATTTACTTTGTCCAGCCATATTTGTCAAGGTTCTGTGAGAATCGCCTTAGAAGCGAAAAATTTAAGACTAGCTGTACCAGCGTTTTTTAAATAATGTATGCGGTTAAAATCACCTGACATTATAGAAGTCCCGATGTGGTACAGCCTTCTGCAGCGCCAACTCGTGCAGTTCGTTGAGCAACACGTGCATCTTGAACTTGGAAGACAGGTAGCTCAGCCGCCGGTAGCAGAATGATTTTCTGCAAAGTACCTATGCCGTTATATGCTCAGAAATCAGGGGTATGTTCAACATCTGGAGGTGTTGTTCGATTTATTTTTTACTTACTATTTGGTCAGAAAAATATACATTCTTACATACATTAATCACGCCTGTATCCCCGAAGGGGTAAGCAGAGATGAATTAAACACTCACATAAAAAGGTAATACTAAAAATACATGGTCGTATTATCCAAAGAATCCAGTAATCCAGATTTGGCTAAGAAGTTATTGCCGACTGCATACCTGACACCTGCCCTTCTGGATATGTCGTTGTGGGTGATTTGATATACTCATTAGGAGCGAAAGGCGTAATTTGTGTATGTATTATTCTAAAAACCCTATTCATCGTTTACTTTGTTGCCCTGTAGGAACGTGCACGGGACGTGGACTAAATCTCTCTCGGAGATTGGAGTTAAAGCGAGAGAAAAATAATAGTTATTTGTTGTACGTGAGTGCAAAGTTGTTTTTTAACCGCGTGCTCAATTTTGATGACCGAGCTAGCGAAGGATTCTAAAATTAAAATAAAAAAAATTAGAATCCTGAGCAATAGCGAGGGAATCAAAAGAGCACAAGGTGAAAAATCTTTGCACTCGAGTGCAACACGTAACTTTTCATCCCCCCCAACGAGGAAATTACAAAATACAAAAAAAAAATACAATCACAGCAGTTTCTGTTTTCACCCAGAAACTTCCACAACGCCCTCCCATTAACCCAAACACACTCTCAACACCCACCCAGAAACACCCACAACATTCACACCCATCCACTCAGACACACCCAAAAAACACCCATTCACCCAGAAACACCCACAAAACACCCATTCACCCAGAAAAACCCACAAAATACCCATTAACCCAGAAACACCCACAAAACACCCATTTACCCAGAAACACCCAAAAAACACCCATTCACCCAGAAACACACACAAAACACTCATTCACCCAGAAACACCCACAAAACACCCACAAAACACCCATTCACCCAGAAACACCCACAAAACACCCATTCACCCAGAAACACCCACAAAACACCCATTCACCCAGAAACACCCACAAAACACCCATTCACCCAGAAACACCTACAAAACACCGATTAACCCAGAAACACCCACAAAACACCCAATCACACCCAAAAACACTCAATCACCCAGAAACACCCACAAAACACCTAATCACACCCAAAAAAAAACCAATCACCCAGAAACACCCAAAATACCCATCCATTCAGACACACCCACAAAAACCCATTCACCCAGATACACCAACAAAACACCCATTCACCTAGACACACCCTCAAAACACCCATTCACCCAGACACACCTCCAACAGCCACCCATCCACCCAGCCACACCCGCAACATTCATCCAGACACACCTGTAAGTCCCTAATAAAAATTACTGTCCCTAATGGAGTTCCGAGATGGTCAATCAGCTTGAGTCAAGCACGTTGATTTTCTGTATGTTTTTGTTCCGTTGCTAGCGTAAACAAATCAAACAGACCTAAAAAGCTTTTAAATGCTTCACTCAAGCATCCAGCAAGCGTTGTAGACGATCAAAATAAAAAAAAAAGTTTAAAGCAAGATTGACGCCAAGCTGATTGACCGTCACGGAACTCCTAGGTTTTAACAAATTTGTGACGTGAAAAGAAAATGGCGCGCGCAAAGCAAATTACAAAAAAAGTACACCAAGAAGGTTCCGAGTCTGAGTTTTTAACAAATTAAAATAGGTTGCATGACAATTTCGGCACCATGGAGGTAGAAATAAATATGTATAATGATGTTTTGAATTCACAAACTCATTGCACACGATGTTCTAAATTCAAATTTACTTTAACCTCTAGAGGATAAAAACGGCTTTTGCACTCAGATATCGAAGAGCAAAAACGCTTTTTCCGAGATGGTGGGATGAAAAATATTTTATTTTCCCCGGGGAGATTTTGTCCACTAGGCCTGCTGATAAACACAATACTCACAGTGGTCCATCACTGATGCAATCAGACAACCTGTTCAGATCCTCAACGTACTGCTTGAAAGAGACGTATCGGTAAGGCAGCGCGTGGTCAGCGTCAGCGTCACCGTCGTTCCGGTACAGCCGGACGACGCCGCCCGACCACTTGCACACGTAATGCCGGTTTGGGGGCATGGGGCATGCCCAGGGGTCTACATGGACTCCTAAACAAACGTGAAATAAAACAGGCTGTACTTATTAGTGATCTAGTCTTCCATTTTCGACCATGTGGTGACGGCAGAGCAGAACACAATTGCCACCACCCCAAATTTATCCCGCCAGGTGTCGCACAAGGCGACTAAGGGTTAAAAACAGTGATGAGGAATGGGCAACATTATTCATATACCACCTAGCAATATTCTTACTGCGATTTGAGTGACCTGCTCTGTCTATGACCCTGCTCTGCCTAGTCCTGCGGGGATATAGTATAGGCGTGATTTATGTATGTATGTTGTGAGCAGCTAGAGCTTATGGGACCCATATTCGTATAGCTTTTCATAATAGAGTGCAAATGGTCCCGTCATTAATGTATGGGACTGGAAGTGTGGAAGATTATGTAGAAGTTCGGTATGGGAAAAGAAGTATGAAAGTGGAAATAATCAAACATGCAGGAACCACGCTGTACTTATTAATTAGTATAGGCATTATCGAGTCCTCCATTTTTGGCCTAGCAGACTTTTGTTAGCGTGTAAGGAAGGCTCGTATGGCTGTTCATCAGTGCGTCCCGCCTGACATTAATATATGGAAGTAGAAATGAGAGAGATTGGAGGTAGTGACGATTGTACCTATTCTGCTCTGCCGTCAACACTCGGCATATGTATATTGTTCATATTATGTGTAGTTCTTCTGGGTATAATTTACCTGGTAAGATCTGTTGGTTGAGGTCTTCATGGCTCTCGGTAGAAGTTCTTGCGCCTGGCGTGGACACGTAACTCTGGGTTGGAGCGGCCGAGGCTGGAAGAAATTTTATATTAACACTGCTGTTTCTCAGGTAAATGAATTGTCAAGATGTAATCTCGTTGTACAACGTGGAACAATAATAGGTAAGCAAATAATCTAAAAGCAGTGGGTTAGATATATTACTTACAATATATTATGTAATTAATTTGAATATGAAAGAATATGAAAACTAATTTCGATGTCACGTATTTTCTTTATATTAGGTCACGTGCCATAGAGTGCAGGGCATTCTTTTATTATTCTGTGGTGTGAGCCAATTGCCATCCGGGCATGGCAATCGTAGTATTGTTGCCTGGAACGTTGCTGCCCATAACTCATCATATTTACTACTCTTTGCCTAGTACAACACCGGCATGAGATTAATATAATGGTACTTGGCAATTGTATTCTCCTCTGCCGTCACCAAGGTGTTTTGTGCCATTGAATAAAAGCAATATAGCCAAACTTTTATTTTGGGAGCCATTGTTGGTAGTGTTCAAATCTGAGTTCTGTTTATACAGAGCTTCTGATGAGCACGCAGTCAGCTGAAGATAGCGCTCCGCCTCCTCCGCTACGGACAATCAGTCATTGTGATAAAATATTAGTATGTACAGTATTAGTTTGAAATAAAACAACTTTTACGGATAAGACTTGCGTATAATTAGGTGTTTGGCATGTTAATTATTTAACGTCGGATTAAATAATTAACATGCCAAACACCTAATTATTCGCGAGTCTTATCCGTAAAAGTTGTTTTATTTCAAATGTGTAGTGCTCGTGCAAATATAAGAAAACATTACAATATAAGAAAACATTACAGTATTAGTTATTACTTCCTACTTATGAGTTTACTAAGTCTGGTTGGCGGATTGCATCATTCGCAAATGCGAAAAATGCGGATTGATTCCCGCATCAGTACGAAATTTTCCGTCTTCTTTTCCTTTGTAAATGATCTAAAAATCTAAACATTTAACTGCGAATTGGTGTGAAGCGAACCAATTAGTAATTTCTTGCAATGCGGCGAGCAAGCTCGTAGATTTCTACGATGCGACGTCGCATCGCAGTTTTGTGTGCAAGCCTTAAGAACGCCACAATCAGGCGCCGGCCCTACTGCGGCGGACTCGCGGTCAGAGTTCTGCGGTCCCCGTTCACTGTAACTATGCGGTGTCTTAGAAACCTACGACCCCTGTATTACACACAAGACCGCTCGCTGTGTAAGCAATTGTGACCGCAGACAGAACGCAAACCGGTCGGGGCGATGTGTTCAGAGCCTTAGTTTGTATCCAATGTTGCTGACATCATAAATACTAACTTCCAATGTGCATAAGGGCTTTGTCGAAGTCTAGGGAGAAGTGTAGCCTATTCTGCTGCGTGCGGCGCGGGATGCCGCGCACGAGATGGGCGGCCACTGCCTGCGAGAAGGACTGGCCCGACACCTCCATGTAGAGCCGCCGCATGCCCAGCGCCTCCACTAGGAGGGACGCTGACCGCACCAAGTCTTCCAAAGGCACCTAAATTATGCCAACCCATAAGGGCCCGGGTTATAGGCAGGCCTATAAGTGTAGTAGTAGCTCAGTCATTAGATGGGTGGCCAAAAATTAATTAAGTATCTCGAGCTCCTCCGTGCTTCAGAAGGCACGTTAAGCCGTTAGTCCCGGCTGCATCCGTACTGCAGTGGTTAATACCCACAAATCCGCAGTGAGCCAGCGTTGTAGGTTATATAGGTTATGTAGGCCCATTCTCCCTGTATTCTTCCATCCATAGGGAAGGCCCGTGCCCCAGCAGTGGGGACGTCAAAGGGCTGGTGATGATAATAATGACAGTATAAGAACAATATTCCGTTTCCCGTACGGGCAAGGCAAGGCTCGCGCTCGCTACAGTCTATAGTCCGACAAGTTAGTGCGCGACCCTCCTGCGGCACGAGAAGGTGGCGGGGACGGGGCACTCTAGAACCTAGTGTGCCCCGTGCCATCTAGAGTCTAGATGCTAGCTGGGGCGAGCGATGCGGGGAGGAGCGAGATTTCCCTCCTCCCCGCACTACTCACCCCCGCCGACATCCAGAGCGCCCCGTCCCAGCCACCGTCCCTCATACAGCAGGAGGGTCGCGCACAAACTTGTCAGACTATAGCATAACTCATCCTTAAAAAGAAAAGCCGACGGTTACCCCAGTGACGTGTATTCCTGTGACCGACACCCGCTGGAAGGGCACTTGGCGGATGTCGGTGTCCAGCACGGTGCCGCTGTCTCCTGGGCCGCGGACGTATGTGCGCGTGCTTCGCTGCTCATTCTTCTGGGTGTCGCTACAATGGACTCCGCTGTTTTAGGCCCCTTTCATTCTTCGGCGTGTGCCTACGCGACCGGCGCATTTTGTATGAAGCTACGCAACCAGCCGCACGTGGTACAAATGAAAGCTATTATGAAGCTTCATACAAATTGTGCCGATCGCGTCCGTACGCGAGCGGCGACACGACGAAGAATGAAAAGGGCTTTAGGTACACTATCATACCTACTACTACTTACTATAATAAGGCAGCTCTCACGAAATCTTACCAAATCTGGCTGGGCAGAGAGAGAAGTCCGGTGTCGAAGGTGAGTGTTGATTAGTTGTCAAGGGATCCCTTAAACCTACACTTAGGTCACAAGTCCCTAGCGCTGTCACTGACTTCCCCCTATGCCACACTATGGACCCGGCACCCGCAATAAAAACATGGAATGCTTAGAGTTATCGTCTCGTTTATATTTGGTGGCAGGCTGTAAGTACGAAGGCAAAGCTGTATTTGCCCCAGCAGGATTCGAACCTGGGCCTGGGACCTCTGGGCTAATACCCAGCGATCTAACCATGTGACCAAGCAAGCCGTCAAATTATATAGGTACATTCGTCAATCACACCACAGTTCTGGTATGATGGATGGCATGAACCAAGGATGGCTTGATGACATCTTACAAAAGGCTAAAAAGAAACAACCTATTGCTATCGAAACATTCATGGATCAATCGAGTGTTGGTAAGCCGTCTACACAATCAATACTACTCGCCTACCTTCGTGACTTAGACCACCTCCGGTACTCTCTCTGGGTGTTAAACATATTAGCACAAAACGACTACGAATATCATTCGGATAGCATCTGATTCCACTTTACAATTTTACCCTCTAGGTGTGACTTGATAAATTATCCCATTGTTTAATTTTTAATACTATCGAAGTGGAGGTTTATGATGTGACAACTTTGACAATTATTGACAATTGATGTCTTGCGTCTAGAGAAGTTTAAAGACAGTTTATCTATAATTTGGCTATAGGTATAGTATGATCTATAGCTTTTATGGAATGGTTATATTTAGCATAAATTATATAATCATATTATGTATTTAGTTATTAACAAGAAGGATATCCTTGCTACCTACTTAACAACGTCGAGGCAATTGAATCACATTAAAGTTAAAACCAAATAAAACTTCCATTGAGACAATTTGAAAGAACTTTATTCATTTATACCTAATTATAATCACTGTTTCCAATACTGATAGTTCAATTTATAGTTTAACGTTGAACCCTTTTAACATTAAACTCAACAGGTCATTATATCACACCCTTTTAATACTATTAATAGATCAACTATGTTCTATACCTAATATCTATTAAGTAAGTAGATTAAAGTCTGCTCTAATTCAATTTAATGTAAATGTAAAAAATCAATTAGTACTTTCTGAATTTTATCTTCTCTTAAAGATTCCATTCTATGTATAACTTAAAGAGGTTGCAGGTTGATATAATTATTGTAAATCTTTGTATAGTCTTAAAAAGAATATTTACCTTACGGACACACAAATTGGATTGGAACCGACTTTAGTTCAAATTATATCTAATATTTTTACACAACAGTAACTGATTACTATTTTGATTTTAATTTGAACATTATATAAATGTTAGAAAAATAAGTACAAAGAATATGGTGATTTGAAACAGTTGGTGCCTAAACCGCTCGGCCAACCAAGACGCTAACTAACTTGCCGAAATTTCTCTAACCTTTACACTTCACGTTCGATTACACTTCAAGTACACGCGGGTTCGATTCCCGCATCAAAACCATAATTTTTCAAACTTTTTCTAACCATCATATACTTTGTAATAGCTTATATTAGCAAAAATGTTATTAATGCAGCTGTATGAATGTTTTTCTTACATTTAAACAAAACATTACTCTGCATATAGAAAGAAGGAGAAACAGTTGAACAGGAAACTAAAAAAAAACTAACCCAGAGAAGAAGTTGTTATGTTCCTAATTTAAACTAAGGAAGGACGTTTGAGGCTGACAATGGGCGCTGCGAAGTTGGGCGGCGGCGGCGTGGCGATGGGCGTGAATACGCACTCGTTGGCAGACGCGTGGCACACCTAGAAGTTTACAATACGATTGTTCAAACAAATCTAGGAGCGGAAGGTACACCTACCAAAACTAGACCCTGAGCTGTCTAAAATTTGGACATCTTTGCATGTTTTTGAGTCCTTCAATAATCATAAAAATTTAAGAGACACTTTGGTACTTTAACGCTATGAGATGTTTTCTTATAGAAGATTGTTTGTCATTTAATACAGAGGCAGAAACACGCGAGACTACACAAAATCTGTCAAGTTTTTAAATAGATTTCATTCAATCTTTTGTTTTAGCAACCATTTCTGAATTCAGAATTTTAAGTTACGTCTCAAAATCATATAAAAAAATTCGTCAAGGTTGGCAATCATACTAAATTATCCAAAATGCAATAATTTTGTAGCCGTAATGGCTTTGAGATCAAAATTCTAATCTGTCATGATTCTAATATTAGGCACGTGTATAATTGTGTACAATGTTTGTGTGTGGTGAATACTCACATTTTCATCTTGATCCTAATGCTAGAACGCGTTTACTTCGTTAGTACTAATTAATTAGAGCACAGTTACGAAGAACAGTTTTCCTAAGATTATTTTTTTTATATTTCTGCTTTGAAATTCAACAAAATATTCCATATAATTGTTTCACCAACTTAATCCTACGCAGCAGTATAAGTAAGTACAAGTAGATTAAGACCTATGCAGCTTTGTTATATAACTTCTTTAATTTTGTTATGATACGCCTCTTGGAAAAAAATCAGTGCTATAATATAGACATTTCGCCACAAAGAAATGTTGCTAAGGTTCATTAGTATCTCCTATTAACTTGGTTAAGATCCATGCACACTCATGTACCTTAGGAGGAGAGGGGCGTGCCACACCGCTTTAGCTAGTCCAAAAAAGGTATGCATTAAATAGTTGCTTAGCTCAGTTGTAACAGCGGGTGCTCGTTATAACATATCTATTACCCCCCTTTTTATATTTAATCTAATACGATATTATCATTAAAATATCAAACTGGTAAATATATTATGAAGATAACGACAAGAATTGACCGTCAATGGACTTTAAAAATAAAAAAGATTTAACTGTATGCACGAGCAACTTTATTTCCAACAACACGATCAACATTAAATCCGTTTGTAAATTCTGTTACGATGTGGGTACACAAGGTCAAACCTATGGAACATTTTCTACGTAGAATACTACAATAGATAAGATCGAAATAGAACTACTGAAAGTACACAGAAATCGATTACATAATATTTTGACCGGTTAATAAGGTGCAAATTGATTTAACTTTCGTTACTCTTAAAACGACTACGTGATACATGACAATTACATAGACAATTATGTGATAATTAACATACAACAATAAATAGACATCAATACACAATGTTAACAGATATATTAAAAACAATCACAACACAAGCAGTAATATGACGTTAGTTAGAAAAATAAACATTTTGAGCATACAAAAATCATTAAACGTGTAGCATACCAGTAAGCGTTAGGTACTCTCGAAACGTTAGGCACATAGAGACATTCAGGAATTTAAATAGAATAGAATATCAGAATATAAGTTGATGTGAATTATGAGAAAGTTTTTAAAAACCAACTATTTTCGCAGAAATAGATTTATTAAGCCACACGATTCAAAATAGTAGTAATCTAAACATTGAACTTGATAACGAATACAATTTCGATGTCGGGTAAAAAGAGTGTTATTATGAATGCGAGACAGCACCATTCTTAGAATTCTAATAAAATTCGAAGGGAAAGCCTGTGACTTATCTTTACTATAAAAGCGATAAATACCGTATCAATGCAATGGCACTTTCAATCTTTCACATTCTATATCACATTCGGAATGTCTATCGCTAGCTGGTCGTCTAATATCTAAATTGGGGCAACATTCTTAGCCCTACACGATTCAGTAATAAACTACAAAATGTAAAACGGTTTGATTACAATAATATGATTATATTTCATCCTAATTACTTAATAAAAATATAGAATAGACCGTAGACTGTCCGTTGTTGTCCACGGGCAGATGTTTATCTGCGAGATGACATTCCATCCTGAAAGATATTTTAAAATTACGTTTAGGATTTATTCACACGAGTGCTGTGGTGCGGAAGTCTATGAAAATGATTTAGTCAATATTAATAGGAGTCGAAAACAGCAGTTTCCATTATGATAAGGAAGCAAACTACATCGCAAACTTAAAGCTACCATACCAAACACAAGCACGAAAACATTTTACAGTACAGTGGCATGTTTGAATAAAATGTTACGCATTTGGGCGTGACTCGGTTCTTTTATAATTTGGCAATTCTCTAATATTATAATATTAGTTTTTTTTTTATTTGCGAATATTTATTATATATCATACGTCGCCGTCAGTAAAGCAGTAATCAAGGTAAATTATAATATAAATTTAAATAATTTATTATATCCTTTCGCATATTTTCGAAAACACGGTAGGGTTTTTTATACCATTCTGTAATGCTAATTGTGTAAAAAAATGATTAACTATGGAACACTAATGAAATCACATGTCCTGAACAATATTGCTAAATTTGATGGAACGCCGTACTAAGCCTGAGACACGTAAGGAATCTAAGTATGTCCAAATGAAAGAAAATTAATGTGATTTGATTTAATTATAATTAGGATTATTTTAGTTTTACCAACAGAATTATAAATACCTAATTGAAGTGTCGATTATCTAAACCCATTTTCTAATAAAAAAATGTTTTTAGTATCTACCCTTTCACGAGTGTCTTATAGTACTTTACCTTGAATATATTTGTCAGCTCATCGAGTAAAGTCTCGTGCCTAAATGAAATGCGTATGTCGGGGACGTTGGTGCGCGTGATATCATTGCCGGCCACTCCCTCCTTCATGTAGTTAGGGCCTAGCCAGTATTGCTTCATCTGCAAAAAGTATTCTTATATTTAAAAACGTCGTTAGTAAAATAAGGTCTCGATTTCACCCACCAACCAATTTAACTACTAAAATTGTGAAGCAAGTTATTTTAAATACTATCACAAGATTTTCGACTTCAGTCACCAGTAAAAGTTATGAATTTGGGTCGCTACACATATGGTTATTGCCTGACAGTTATCTAAGAATACTAGTTGAAAAGGGTAAGAATTTGAAGCAAACCTCATGCGGGAACCCGGACATGAGCACGGAGTTCCTAGCCAACTCGCACATGTCGCACGAGCTGAGCTTCCACACTTGCGCTGCGATGCTGTATTCTTCCATCAAGGGTTCCTGGGGAGACAGAGAATGGTATAGTTATTTGGAAAGGAAAAAAATCTTTGTAAAAACTATAATCTGACAGCAAACATAAAAATTCCTCAATTCTGGGACAAACGCTTAACAGCAAGAAACTGATTTTTGATCGTCACAGATAGTTCTTAGAAAATTCAAGAGAGAAATATTACTGTGTATATTTCTGCCCTGATGCAGTGCCTATGCCACTCGTCTAGGACCAGGAAGTTAGTTAACTTGCCGAAATTTCTCTAAGCTTTCAACTTGACGTTATTAACCAACGGATAGAACGAAATGTAGAAATTTTATATACACTATATATTTTTTTAGTTTCTGTATCGAAGCTATCCTTACCTTGGTGAAGTGGAACTGCAGAGGGTCGTCTGTACTGAGCGTGACGCAGAGCCCGCGCGCCAGGAACTCGGGCAGCGGGTTGCGGTGGTAGTTCAGGAACAGGGAGTTGTTGCTCAGCGGAGACATGGCGATGGAGATCTGGGCTAGGTAGTACAGGTACTGGAGGACTGGCACCTGAGAAGAGTACATTGACATAGTTTGAATTTTCAATATTTACCGTGAAGATGACTGTTGAAGTTGACTGCAGAAGAAAATACGATTATCACCACCTGTGCCGCTCCCGTGGGTGTCAAAAATGCGACCATGGGTAATATTGAGAAGATCGAAAAACAAATTTAGAATGTGGGTAAAGACTACTAAGTATATTCTTTATTTTCTAGGCCATAATCTAGGAAATCTAGCCAAATCCTAGTGTGGCACTACAGATACTGCACCTTGAGAAGAAGAAAGCATTATTGTTAGTTCTTTTAGTAAAGACAATATTACCTTCCGGAGCAACAGGCCGTGGGAGATGTTCTCTGCGAGCATGAAGCCGCATACAAGATGCTGCACGGCGCCCGCCTCGCCGCAATGAGGCCGCAGCACGAACGTGTTAAGGCCCTGCTCCCTGAGGATATCACATGGTTACAGACAAATCAGCAGAAGTTAAAGATATATCTCGCCTTTCCTCCAACAGGGGAAGGCAGAGATCACTTATTTCTTATTTTAATCATCAACACCAACCCTTTGTCCTTACTGCTGAGGTCGTCCCTACCCAATGGAAGAAAGGAGAATGACGCCATAGCCTACCCTGTCACAGTCCGGATTACTAGGTTATATATCGTGGTCTTTAGGGATGTTCGTTTCCCACGGTACAGTCAGTTCGACTATTCTATTCAGAAATAATGATTGTAATCATCAATTTTTTTATTTTTTTAAAATGACAATTTAAATGTAACTTGTGACCATAATTAAAAAAAAAAAAAAATTGTATGCTGGTTTTTGCGGCAGGAACATGTAAGGATGATAATTATAATGTATTCAAGACCAATGTAATACTCTTGTTCTGGCAAATAAAATTATCTTATTATCTTAATATTCAATAGAACTAGTTCAAACGGGCCTCTAACACCGGCTGCTTTCGCTGAAGGTAGTACTGCAATACTTACTTGCGGAAGTGGTTCAAGACTGTCATGTTGGCGTACATGTAGTAAAGGTAGTAAGCGTAGGGCGGGTTCTCGTCCTCGTCCCACTGGGATGGGTAGCGCACCTCCGTGTCCAACATTGGGTTCTCGGGCTTCGATTCATCATCCACACTGTCGAATCCTATCACGTGCTGCGAACAAGGACATAATTTTGTTCACCGTAGACTTTCTGGATCTATCATAGCAATCGTCCAGTGATGTATTTTTGGTAATCAGTTACTAATAATAACAATTTTACGGATATAATTTGTGTATCTATTAGGCATTATTAGTATTAAGCCCGAAGTTTTAATCACGATTTTATTTCTCGCCACGGGCCGGCTGGAAATGTCAATGTTTAAATTATATATTAACTATAGTCAAAATATTTAATATTTTTATGCGATCCAACAAACAATCATGGGGCAAATAAAATTGCAACAGCATATTGGTCCATCTTTAAAAATGCAGCGGTATTTGGCATTTTTAAATAAATTACTTATACCTACTAGGTACCTATCTAGAAAGGGGTAAGGCTAATTTGACTTACTGTGAGGAATTTGTGCAATTCGATATTGCTGTTAGGATCATTGGTGACCTCGAACAGCGGCTGGAAGATGTTGTTCAAAAACTCTTGGAAGTTGTTCATGATTTTGTTGGACTTGAAGATATCGCTGAAAAGTTTATTCCATGGTGTATTATAAATAGTCAATTTAATATTTTTGATTATATTAGATAAATAAATTAAAGAATTTATAAGAAGCTATGAAAATGAAATAAGAAAGTGTAGCAATAATGAAAATTAAAATATTTTTCGTCGCATCAATTTATACTAACTTTCCATAATGTTGAAATATTAAACTAGTGAAATAACTTGTGTTACTTTTATTTAAGGAATAGGTACTTAGGTATTTGTCTATGAAACAGAATTTTATGATAATGTTTATGATAACAGATTTTATAAATATAAGCTAGTATTCTTATTTTCCGAGATTTTTAAGTTTATGTGATGATTAATTAAATAAATAGATTAGCGTTAAGAAATTTACACTTACTAGAGCCGCGGAATCTGGATGAGCCAGCGCACATTGTCGGAGTGCACGTCGTACTGGATGGCCCACTTGGCCAGCTTGGCCCACTCGCTCGTGTTCTTGCCGTAGATGGACAAGCGCAATTCAGCGTTCTGGTACTTGCTCTCCTCTAGATCAAAGGCCACTTCCTAAATAACAAAGATGTTCTTGCAACATTGCTCGCAATTATCTGTATGGTCGTAGGCAATGCAGTTGTCAATGCAGTTGTTGCTTTATCGCGAGAGCCTATTCGTTCGAATAGATTCCTGTCTTTGTGTAATTTTAGAACACAAAATGTCTCTTAAGTATTTTTCGAGTTGCGTCTTTTTTACATGAAATGAGCGATTAAGATGATTGATTTGTGTAGTGTAAATCAATAATTTCCAACATCAGATTAATGATTACCTTAATGATCCGCGCGAAGTACTTTCCGTTCATGTGGTTGTCGGTCTTGAGGAACACCTCCCTCAGCCTGCTCTCGCCGATGGGATTGTACTTGGCGTTGAACTTGTCGAACCGATGGAATGTGTTGCGGTCCTGCCATCAAATTTTGCAAAGGTCAGCTTGTTGTACGGACGTCCGTTCAGACTACCCAAAACTCAATAAAATCGATTGCCAACCTAACTTGTTTAACGTAAAGCGAAAAGTCGTTTGAGAAAATTTGAAATTAAGTGTTGATGATGATGTGCTGTTGACTATTTTACAAACAAGTAATTTTATAAAGACAGCTTTGTATTCGGGATCTTCTAAAATACGATCATTTTTTGCGTACAGAAAGTATGTTTAGAAGGACAGAAATACATAAATCATGGCTATTTATTCACGAACGGATAGGCAAGGCAGAGATCAATTATCAACTACGTTTCGCCAATTATGTTCGGTCCCATGAACGAGGCGCGCCTATTGCCATCTATCGGGCACGTAAATCGCAGTATATTGCTCATCGCTATCTTTACCCTTAGTCGCCTTGTACGACACCCGCGGGAGAGATAGGGGTATTCTCCTCTGCCTATGTTATATATATGTTAAGAAGTGGCTTGTGCGATATTGAAAACATCAGTGTTATAAAGGGCCTGTTTCACAATCAATCGACACGTAAATTCAAAGTAGCTTACGTGGCAGATCATTTGACAGTTGTAGTATGAAATATATGTCAATTGAACTGCCAAGTAAGCTACTTTAAACTTCCTTGTCGATTGTGAAACAAGCCCTTAGTATTTTTGTTCAAAAATATTTATTAGTAATTGAAGTATTTGACATTATATTTACCGCATGTACGTCGAGCATGTCCACAGTGAGGTCGTAAGTGCTGAGGTTCATGGACTGGAATACTGCCTTCAAAGTCATCGGAGTGCCTTTGTGCAGGGTTACCACCTAAACACCAAGATGTTTTTTGAAGTCTATGTGGTCGTAGATATACAACTACGTATAAATGAAGAAGCTTTTAATACTTGGTGCACATTTTTAAACAGGTCAAGTACAAGGCCAATGTCTACAAAGCTAGGTGCAATGACTGATACATAATTGGTTCTTATAATAACAGTTACTAGTCTAATTATTAAAAAATAGTCTAGTAAGTATAGCCGTCGTAGTAAATATCTGGAAACTACTTAGGATTTTGGAAATACTTTCTATTCTATTGTAATTTGCGTCTTATCCGACATCAATGAAATCTCTTAGAAGCAGAATTAATTTTTCAAGTTTAAATGAAATTTTACTTCTACTTTGGACTAATTTTGTGCAATTTCAAGTACTTCAAATACAGCAAGCGAAACTACCTCATCAGCGTGATTTTTCAAAGTCTTCTTAATAAAACGCAGCAAATGCTTCTGGTTCATGCAAGAGGCTGCGTGAATATGCGTGTCCACTTTTCTGCAATTGATCAACAATACAAATATTTAGTGACTTCGTTTAACGCAAATAAATAGAAATACATACATATACAAATAAGGTGCTCTTTTCAATGACTTTTTAAAAATACGGTGTATATCATAACACTCTTTATGCATGTTTACCAGTTTATCTGAGGTCAAAGCTGTCTGTATGTTTGGGTACTCTTCCATTCATATCGGTCTTAGTTCATATCATCCCACAATGGAAAAGTGGTAGTGAGTGATTAAATATATAGTAATGAAAAGGTCCATGTCGAGGGACCTAGGGAAGCCCCGCCAGGCGACAGCCTAGACTATAAACCACAGATTTCATTGTCATACCCTGGCCATGAGCCATCACTAGGCCGATGATTGAGGAACGCAGAGAGTAAATGGATGACACCATTAATGTTAAAACAAAAATGTCCTTAAAAATCTAGACCGTTGACTTGAAAGCGAATAGCGACTACTTTTTTATGAACGAAAACAACCTTTGACTTTCTTTAATACTTACTTCTTTCTAATTTCAAGCTGAACAATCAAAACAATTTACGCCTGTAACCAAGTCAAAGTGGTTTCGACCAGCCTTGAGTTTGACTATAACTGGGTCATGAGTTTTCAGAAACTAAGTTTGAAGATGCTTGTGTGCTGCAATATAACGCTCTAATACCGTTACAATAGATGGAGTATTTGGAAAATAATTAGCTTGGTTAGGTACCTTATGTTGTAAAAGTCCCTGTGGGGCACCGCTTTCTGCGAAGCCAGTTCTCGGAGCTCGTTGAGCAGTACGTGCAGCTGGAACTTTGACGACAGGTAGCTCAGCCGCCGGTAGCAAAATGACTTACTGCAACCAAGCAAATCAATTTAACACCTTCAGAAAAAAGTACTTGATATAAAAAAAAACTTAACGGATGGTTGGTAACATCATAAATGAACGAACTCTCGTTCGACTCGAAATCAAGAACAGGTAAAATCAAATATTACCAATTTAGCCCATATAAGTTGTTTATTAACATAACTTAAAAAACAACTTATATGGGTACAATTTTTAAACTTTAACTGCGCTATTTGAAATCTTTATCTGTATCTTAAAACAGTCAACCACTTAGAAAAAAAAAACAATGGACTTACAATAAATACATACATACATACATACATAAATCACGCCTATATCCCCGAAGAGGTAGGCAGAGGTGAACTAGCACCCACGTTTCGCCAATTATGTTAGGTCCCATGTAATAGGTGGCGAGCCTATTGCCATATATCGAGCACAAAAGTGTCGCAGTACATTGCTAGGTGGTACAATAAATACATGCGATTTATATTCGGTAAGTGGTTTAATTTCAAATATAAGAAAACTAGGCAACGAATTGTTCAAATTATGTAATTTAACAACCATAACTCACAGTGGCCCATCAGCTATCATGCTGCACATGGCGTTCTTGTCTTGTATGTACTGCGCCAGCGTTATGTATTCGTAGGGCACTCGGGTCTCCAGCCCATCCTCTCCCTTGCGGTACAGGTTGAACACGCCCTGGTCGTCTTTAATAGTGTAGCCCTTGGCGGAGGGCAAAGGACCTTCCCACGGATCCTTGTCTCTGAACGGAGGGTGAACTATGTGATCTGGAATACGAAGTGATTAGGGTAATTTGAAAAAGTCGGCGATGCCTACTGTTGCAGGCCATTTAACATTTTAAGATGTTTTAGCCATTTTAATGTAAGCATTTTTTTTGGTCATATGATAGAATTTGAGTTTGTTTTGTTTTAATTTTAAGGCCTCGTAAAAAAATATAGAGGTGTTTGATATCTGCTTGCAGAAAAATCTGGAATTAACCGCCGTATAGGCGAAGTTTTGCCTTGAGATATATTTTTATTGGCTTCATACCCAAAAGAAACTAGAATTTGTCTTTGAGGATAGGGAATTTGTCTTTGTGTTAGTCTTTGAGGTTTTCTAAAAGCCAAAAGCGCAAAGTCACAGACCACCAAAAATTCAAAGATGTTTGTTGCGACGAATGGATAAGACTATCCATAGTAAACCGAATACACTATCTAATACTGCTCGAAGTCAAACAAGTGTATATTATTATGTATACTGTAAATCTCAAAATACTTTAAAGATGATAGATATTTGCAAAATATAGTGTTTGAAAATGGCAAGAGAAAATCATGAACAATTTTAAGTTTTGAACTTTCGAAAGGCAAGCCTACAGTCCGGCAGATATCAATAGACTTGCCCCCATAATTATGGGACCTAGGAAAATTGACGAAGGAAGTAGTGTATTCTAGGTTGAGTTGACGTCTTGTTGATGATTGAAAATACTTATGCGTTCACCTGCTATATGTCTTCTGGGTCCTTTAGAGACTGGCGTGTGATTTTGGGGTGCATTAGCGTCCATGCTGCGCACAAACCGCGCCGTGATGTTGGCGAACGTTTGATGGGACATCTCCATGTAGCGCTTACGGATCTCCAAAGCTTGCACCAAGTACGAGGAAGCCTGTTGCAAATCTTCTAGTGGAACCTAGAAAAAGACGAAACTTAAAACCCTGTACCTACGTTTGCCTGCAAGGCTCTCCACTGCAGTTAGACTCCCCGGGAGATGGCCTGCCGTAGAGAAACCCTTTCGGATAGTACTCGATTGCAAGGCTCGAGGACTAATCAACAGTCAGTCTAATCATCAGTCGCCTTCCTCAAAAACCCGATAGATGCTGTAAAGGCCTCTCAACTTAGGTCCCTCATAAAAGCTCATAAATTAATCTTGTTCTACCCAGATTTTACTCTGAGTAATGCTTTAAATAATAATCGGTTTGGACATCTTTCCGGGAAGGTCTTTGCACAACAGTAGTCGCCGTGCGCGTCTCTCGGCTGAACTGATGATGATGAATGCTGTAAATCTCATTTCTTGTTTCATTTGTTTGTACCCCATTGAAGCTACGTACGACATCCCCAGCCGCGGCAGGAGACGTAAATATTGTAGTCCTTTTATGCAGTGACCACACGTTAAATTCAAGGAATAATTTTCTCCAAAAAAATATTCTCGATTTCCGTTTAAAATCCAAAAGGACCCACCCCAGAGGTATCCTCGCCACTGATGGCCACGCGCTGGAAGTGCGGCAGGACCATGTCGTTGTCTTCGTCCTCCGGCACGCGCAGGCGCACCGCCTCCTCGAACACGCCGCCCGCGCCGGCGTCGCTGCCTGCGTACGAGCGCACCGACTGGCCGCATTCTGCAGCTCTATGGACAAAGTAAAGTGTAATGTTATAAATTTTGCTCTCTATTGCATTCTCGGTTTGTCCACTCATCATCTCGTGGCGTCCCATGCCATCACTTCGTTCCCGCCCGGTCCATCAGTTTCATTCCACAATCCATATCCGATGGATCATCATTTATAAAAAAAAACTAAAATAAAAAGAATGAGTCGACATTCCAAACCCAAACCATACTGCTCAAGGTTTAGGCTTAAGAACTTTTCTTTCTGGCCACTTACAGAAGTTTTTGTGTTTCTACTGTCCTAAAGTTTAAATAAATAGTAGATTTTCCATCAAGTGCACAAAACGAATCATTTTTGTCCGAGACTTTTAGCAGCCCGAGCCGAAGGCGAGGGCTGATAGTAATGTCGAGGATAAAAATGGTTTTGTGGACGAGTTAGAAACTCTGCTTTTCACTTCGTTTGCGAGGAAATAAAATAGTAGTTTATCATACCATTTCTTAAAATTCAAACTAAAATTAGTACAGTTTTGAATACTGAAGGAAATTGTTCTTCTTTTTTTTTAAAGGCCTTAACGTTCCTGGATACAAGTCCTTTAGGAACTCTGTATACTTTCGTTTACTTTTCTTAATTTTGAATGAATGATAAATGAATGAATGAAAATAATGTATGAAATGAATGAATGATCTTAATGCATTGGGTGAAACACATTTTAACGCATCTAAGGAGTGCTTGGCGCGAGTCAAATGGTAACAGTTCATGACGGTGACCGATGAGGTGGTGAAAACCACTATAAAATTCTCAACGTCAAACACGGCACAACACTTTTATTTCAATGATTCTTCATAATTGAACATCAACACGGATCCTTATTCATCAAAATAACACCACTTTTACTACACAAAGTCCACTCTGAAACAATTTTTGAATGATTGAAATAAAAATTTGACTGACGCCATTGAAAGCCCGCCAAGCACTCAAAATTGTTCTTCCCTTTGATACTAGGCTTGGGCAACAGACCTATACAGCCAAGTATTAAATTAATTTAGAAATAATAATTTTCTTAAATTAATTTATTAACCTACCTTTAATATTAAAATTTTAATTCAAGCTACCTGCTTGAATTAAAATTTTAATATATTTTATGCCTTAAAAACACAGAAATAAATTTAAGTAAATAATAAAATAACAAATTCTATCTCTGAATTTCTTATTGTGTTTGGCTGCATAGCTCATTTTCTTTGCCTTAATATAGACACATTTATGAGTAGATACGTTAATGCTCTAGAGCACAAAATTCGATTTTGTGCAGCCTATATCCTGCACAAATAAGCACTTTCAGAGCATGAGAAGTGAAAATATAATTATCAACATTTAATTGCTTTGAAAGCTTAGCCGCATTATTACTGTGGCTAATGAAGCCTGAAGTCATCACGGGCCATAATGGAGATCGTCCAATATTTGCTTGCAATATTGTATTTAGCTTAATTACTTTTTGAGTGGTATCTGTTTGCCTTTCGGTCGAAAGTAATTTGCCTATACTGTATTCGAATAACGTTAAGCAAATTATTTGTTATTGGATACAATATAATCAATTTCACGTCAATTTATTATTTTAGGTAGGTAGATACCGAACTATGGGAAGTAATTGAGATAGTTAACCCTCCTAACGATTTACTAAATATATTTTTTAGGTTATGCACAATACGAATAACACATTCACCTGCGTCCAGATGAATGTGATAAACGTATTTCGAGCAGCGCTCGAATAGACCAGGCGAATTCAATGACCCAATTCTTCCTTTTACTTTTTCAAAATACTCTAGTAACGTAATTAATAGGGCACATATATACCGGAGATTCTTTCGGAAGTTTATTCCTACTATAGCCAGCTATACGCACCGCACTCGCCCCTCCCTACGCCAGATGAGAGGGATTTAAGAGCCACATTAACCCGTCATGTGACGGAGGATCTCCCCGAAATCAGCCTAGAGGAGATCGAGGCGGCTCTTGGGCAACTTAAAAATGGAAAAGCCCCGGGGGAGGACGGAGTCACAACCGAGCTTCTAAAAGCTGCCGGTCAACCGGTGCTGAAGGAGCTCCGGCGTATATTTGACTCTGTTCTTTTCTACGGGAGAACTCCAAGGGCGTGGTATCGGAGCTTGGTCGTATTGTTCTTCAAGAAAGGCGACAAGACCTTACTGAGGAACTATCGACCAATTTCACTCCTGAGCCACGTTTATAAGTTGTTTTCAAGAGTCATCTCGAATCGCCTTGCACGAAGACTTGACGAAGCACAACCGCCGGAGCAGGCGGGATTCCGGCGGAGTTATAGCACCATGGACCACATTCACACAGTGAGGCAGGTTATACAGAAGACCAAGGAGTATAACCAGCCCCTATGCATGGCGTTTGTGGATTATGAGAAAGCTTTTGACTCCGTCGAGATCTGGTCTGTTCTTGAGGCCTTGCAGCGGTGCCAAGTTGACTGGCGATATATCGAGGTGCTGAGATGTCTGTATGACGCCGCTAATATGTCCGTCGTACTCCCGAATGGCCATACCGAGCCTGTCTTGCTGCGCCGCGGTGTGAGGCAAGGGGATGTAATATCCCCGAAACTCTTCTCCGCTGCGCTGCGGGACATGTTCGGAACGCTCAACTGGAAAAGACGTGGACTCAATATAAATGGCGAGTACATCTCACACCTTCGATTTGCTGACGACATCGTCATCCTGGCTGAGACCCTGCAAGACCTACAGGAGATGGTGAGCAGCCTGGCCGAATCTTCTAAACGCATCGGTCTCCGGATGAACTTGGATAAAACCAAGGTCATGTTCAACGAGCTCGTTGATCCGGGTCCGGTGGCTGTTAATGGAGTACCTCTCGAGGTTGTTCAAGAATATGTCTATCTCGGTCAAACGCTCCAATTAGGCAGAAACAACTTCGAGAGAGAAGCCAATAGAAGAATTCGGTTAGGCTGGGCAGCATTTCGTAAGCTTCGTCAAGTCTTCTCGTCACCCATCCCTCAATGTCTCAAGTCGAAAGTCTTCGACCAGTGCGTCTTACCAGTTATGACATACGGCGCCGAGACGTGGACACTCACGGCTGGACTAGTCCACCTGTTTAAAGTCGCTCAGAGAGCTATGGAAAGGGCTATGCTCGGAGTATCTCTGAAGGACCGTATCAGAAATGATGTAATCCGTCAGAGAACCAGAGTTACCGACATAGCCCACCGAATCAGCAAACTGAAGTGGCAGTGGGCTGGTCACATTAGCCGCAGAACTGACGGCCGTTGGAGCCGTAAAGTTCTTGAGTGGAGACCGCGACTCGGTAAACGTAATGTAGGACGCCCTGCGACAAGATGGGATGATGACATTCGTAGACTGGCTGGAGTGGGCTGGATGAGAGTGGCCGAAAATCGGGAGCAGTGGCGTGCATTAGGAGAGACCTATGTCCAACAGTGGACAAACATGGGTTGATGATGATATATACCAGACAGAGCAAACACATCTGTAATATCCAAAGAGTATACACTACGTTTAGTAATATCTATCTATCAAACAAGTCAATTTTATTACCTGCTTTTTACGACATCAATAACAATTGAGACTTCGAAATCGATCGATCGCCTAATTAATCTATGTGGTTCTTAAAGATAAGGGTAGCTGTACATTTAATTTTTTTAACGTACAATCGTTAAAATATTCGAGTAATCTGAGCCTCCCCTGTAGTTGGTTTTTATTAGTAGTCCATTTGTAATTGAGGCTACTAAAAAGCTAATTTCTAAAACTGATACCACACACGACATACGCTTTACATTGTAAGACCAAAATGAATCGTAAAAATGGAGAAATACACAAGCAGAATATACAATGTGCAGCGTGCTGACGGCAGAGCAGAATACAACTATCACCACTCTTTTCCGCAGGTGTCGTACAAATTACAATGCGGGTTAAAAAAACTGATGAGGAATGGGCAAAAGTGGAAATATAGGAACAACATAGTTCCTATATTTCCACTTAGTATACTGCGATTAACATTCCCGATAGATAGTAGGGTAAGGTGGGGCACAGTGTTACACGGGTACATTGTTACAATGAACATATCTTCGTTCCTGTCTTTCACTTTTATTATGTTTATATACACATCTGTGAAGCTCACAAGCAGCCATCATTAAACTATTGTCTATGCCTAGTTTTAAACGTGTTTAGAAATTATCAAACAAAAACTCTTTTTGCGTAACCAAAGGACGAAAAAAATATTTCTTAGTTTTTAATTTTTTTGCGGACGTATTATATTTAGGCAAGTGATGGTAGTTTTCCTCTATTAACTGTTTATTTAGTAAACATAACCTAAAAGACTCTCTCGAATTTTTTATTCGGTTTGCCTCTATGGGGCACTGTTACGGGGCACTCTGTGACACTGTAAAAGTCAGCCCCAATTAACATATTTTTATAATATTTTTAGGTATTCAAATAAAATGGTACGAAATATTAAGAGGAAGACGGATTACGGTCTTCATAGTGAAAAAGATATGGCAGAAGCTATTCTGATGGTACAAAGTGGTGTAAGTCTACGAAAGGCAGCAAGTGAAAAGCATGTTAATTTTATGACATTGCAGAGATATGTTCAAAAAATGTCAAAAATTTTCATTAAAATCTAGACCATAGACCCGGCAAAAATAGCGACTAGTTTTGAATTGTCATTTTTTGACGTTATGTACTCATTAACGTTATTCGACGTCTGCTGCAACTGAGTGCGGCAGTAAATGTTAAAACTGACTGATTTCATTAAAGTGCAATTTAAGTTAGTTAGTCGCTAAAAATGTTTATGTTTCAATAATGTTAATTAAAGAGAGATTATTATAGTTTATGTCTATGCCGAAAAGAAGCTGATTAAAACCATATATTTGTCACTAAATTCAAGTTTGTTTTTTTGTAACACTGTACCCCACCTTACCCTAGCCGAAAAATTCGCGACATGTAGAGATACCTCTTCCTTCCCCATAAACAGGATATTAAATTAATATTTGTGTAGGTACTATTTTATATAGAAACAACTTTTATTTATTCTATTCGCTTTTTCCTTATGTTATTTAGCCTTTTTCGTTAGGTGTATTTTTTATTCGCAATATTGTTAAGCTAAGAGGAGAATTTCAGATTTATTTGTTGTTATAATTTTTATTTTTTTTACAACAATTATAGATTTTCAAATGAATATTTTGTTGAATTTATTGTGATATTTAAACTA
This sequence comes from Cataclysta lemnata, assembly GCA_963931975.1. Classification (NCBI taxonomy): domain Eukaryota; kingdom Metazoa; phylum Arthropoda; class Insecta; order Lepidoptera; family Crambidae; genus Cataclysta; species Cataclysta lemnata. The sequence goes on along the minus strand of OZ008355.1, from coordinate 722,239 downwards.
CGTCAAGTGAAGCTAGACCAGACTATGCTTACTCTAATAAGTCTTATATTTTTATGAATGATACCTAGGTGTAGGTACTAATATATAATAAATTTACATTAAGGACACGAACCGGGATCCTTAAAAATAATCAATCCTGTCGTTGCACCGCAATGAAAATTGATTACAATTACTGATTTATTGTGTATGTTATGTAATTTATTTATTGTTTATGAGTTATGTATTTATTGATACTTACCCAAATAATCTTTATTAATTTCTCGTAAATTTTATTAAAGTTTAAACAGTTACCTGGAATTTCTAATAGACGCCCATCGCTGGCATTCAATTTTACTTCCAAACATCACGATCACGAAGAAAATAAACAATAATCAAAAAGTTAAAAACCAGCTTTATTAGGGGTTCGCGCCAAATTAGTTTCATTCACAGATTAAAAACTTCGCAAAGTATTTCAGGCAAAGACGTACAAGCTACACAGCCCGTTGGACATGCGTTTCGAATTGCATGCTGATTACTAATGGCTGACTGTCACGGCACGAGCATCCCCGTGTTAAGGGTTAGTGTCGCGGCAAGGTTGATCCAATTACTTGACACTAATAATATCGGCTCGGTTTAACGGTTTATGGCAGTCTCGTGTCGAGACACCCACACGCAAACTGAGGAATGATATTTCAATTGCTACTTTCATAAAGCTATTTGTGATTTGTGAATGATTAAATACTCCAAAGTATAAACCGACATTGTTGTCGCTAGCGTATTAAAAGCAAATTAAGGTGACGCTATATTGAAGTTTGCTATAATAGGTGTAATTAAGAATGTTTAACGTTAGAAATCGTTCAATATGTAATTACATATTCATAGTTTATATACTGTGATCGTCAATGTTCTCCAGATTACAGTATTGGAGTCTTGAAAACTCCCTCGATCACGCTCTAAAAAGTAGTGACGATTGTATTCTGCTCTGTCAACACGGAATACTAATCGACAGAGACAAAAAAAAGTAGGTTTGTATTCCTGCAAGACTAAAGTCCATCATCGCAACCAATATGCGATTGTGATGGTGATAAATTATTCCGTATGACGCGTTGACTTAACGAAAGTGAAAGAACTCTACTCACTGTCGATTGGCGTCGTTTATGGGGGCTTAAACAAGTGGCCAATCTATGCGAACGACAGAACACCTAACCTACCGCCTAACTCGATTGCTGATGATAGCTCTGCTTACGGCTATAGCAGCCATCCTGAATTTTTAGGCGGCACGGATTTTGTGCCAAATTCATACAAAATCATTCGGTGATCATTCGTTCAAAGCTATCGCTAATAGTTTAGGTACATTTGGTGCGAAATGACAGCATGACGTCGTAAACTATAGCTTTAGCAATCGAGTTAGGCGGTAGGCCCACTGATTGGACACTTATTGGCTGTAAAAATACCTACACAAAGAAAAAAAATGGCAGAAATTTTTTATAAAATTGTTATCTAACCCGCGTCCTCCTCAATACACATGTCTATATATACACATGTCTATAAATAACAAATGTCTATTGCGATTGCGGAGTACCTACGTAGATTCGATTCACGCATCAGAAGAAGTTTTTATTTTAATTCCTTATTTTTCCTTTGCATTTTTTTTCTAACATTTATACGATTATAATATTCCAATAAAAATTTAAATCATAAAAGACACTTACTTGACATTCAACTGGCGCTGGATGAGGAGTTTCTTCTCGATTTGCTCGATGGGAAACTGCGGCACCTCGTAGGGCGCGGACAATTCATTTGGCAGCTCGCGAGGCGCCTCCGCCCCCACCAAGCTGGTAGGGCTCTCGCTGCCTGTCAACAAACGCAACCATTAAGCACTTTACCTAATAGCGCCAGATTAAGGCACAACTCATCACCACCTTCCCTATGGATGGAAGAATATTGGGAGAACTGATGGGCCATAACCTACCATTCTGGCCCAGTGCGGATTGTTCTTTCCTCTTTCATTCAATTCAATCAGACGTCATAAAGACAAGGCGAACAGGTGAACAAAAAAGATTAACCTTTAAAGAAATGGCGGCATTCTAATCCTTATCACTTATGATTTTGGTTTCGGTTTTACGACCCGCCGCCGACTCCAACTCTTTTTGGGTATCTACTAATTCTGTTGTTTGTAATGGGGATCCATCATTTAGGTGCTCCAAAGTGGTTATTGACCAACTTACGACACCACCACTTGACACATGCACTATCCTTTTTATTTGCCTTTAGACCATTTATGGGAAGATATTATTATGATGTTGAACCACCATATATTGGCAAGAATTTATCCAAAGACAAAGTTATCTTATATGCATAAAACAATTGTAAATCAAACGAACTTACCTGAAGTGAAGTTCGATTATAATTATATGAGCAGCTTCATTCGACGCGATTTAAGCTTACATGTTGTAGTGGCGCCCCCAAGCGTCACCCTTGCACGGATTTTTAAAGATATTTTTATTTTTTACTATGGCAATATTAAAAAAGATAAATAAACGTTTCTACTCGACCAGTCCGGCCGTTACGCTTCCTCATTATAGTTTATAGACCGAACCTACCTACTATTCTGTAATTTTGTATTTTATATTTGTCTGGATTTGGGTTGGGATGGACATCTTTACAGATGTTGGGAGGGATCTTATAAATCGCGTCGAATGAAGCTGCTCATATAATTATAATCGAACTTCACTTCAGGTAAGTTCGTTTGATTTACAATTATATTTCGCAGCTTCATTCTTAGCGATTTAAGCTTACATGTTGTAGGATGTTTAGAGAAACGAATATAAAATACAACAGTATAGGTACCATTGGTAACCATTTAGTTCATAAAATGTTTAGTTATCTCATGGCATTAATTCAAGAACACTAAGCTGATTCTTAGTATTCCAATTAAATTAATAAATAACCTAAAATTATATGGAGTGGTTCGATAACAAAGATCGAGTAAAATCACTATCAAGTCTTTAATAAAGAGCTATTATAGAACGGAAAAAATATTGTTAGACCATCTAAAAACGATTTGATCTATCTTACTTAGACTAGAACTTATAAAAATAAATAGTGTGCCGCGGCAGGCCGGCGAGTGCGATTAAGTTATGCTTTTATAGAAAAGTTACCATTTAATAGTTATTTTAACATTTCAGCAGGGACTTCAAATATATTCCCTAGAAGTTAAAGTATCGATCAATTTTATTTATTGTATGCCTCAAGAAAAAAAAGAATCAATCATTAAAATAGATAACTATTTAGATTTTTTATTTTGTTATTATTATATCTTTGCTGTTCTTAGCAAAATTAAAACGATTATTTAAGTACCTACATGCCTTAGAATCTTGTGAATGATTCAGAGTTACTGCTGCAACCTGCAGCCTTCCGTATTACATCGATGCTAACCCCAATTTTATTGGCTATCGTCATGAACCGCGTGACGGGTGCTTTGAGCGCCAAATGTAGATGTATCAACAAATTTTACGAAATTGTTCTTTGAAAGTAATAAATAATTGAACTTCTGAACCACGCGGCAAAATTGTTCTATTCAAAAATCTATGATACCCGTGGCGAGGGAACAACTAAGTACTACTTTATATTAGAGAATTTTGATAACGGGTTGATATTAATTTGGTCTTTACGTATAATATAACTATTCTGGTATAATATAACTATTTATATATTAAGGTTCTGTAAATTACTTTTGGTTTTATTAATGTTAATGTTTGGACCCGATGTGCGGTGGCGAGATCTACACAGGTTGCTGTCTTTTTAGTTTCTATATTGAGATCTTCATTTGGCCACTGGTTTGAAATGTAAGGCAATATTAGGTTGGGTGCCAGCTGATATAGTATTTGGTCTCAATCTATAAACTCCTTTCATATATTTTATTCCTTTTATTATTATTCTATATTTTTTTTTAAATTCCTTAATTATTATAATGCCTTATTAAATAATAAGGTAAGTGCCGATTTGTAGGAGTTTGAGGTACCGTACTTAGCCCCTCTGAAAAACATTTCTGTGAAAAATTCGATCAATCTTGGTACCGAGCCTGTGTGGTACTAGTTATAATTATCCTTACAAAATGTTACCCAACATTTCAGCTTGCTTGTTGTATTATTTGTATGTACTTTTTTTTTTTTTTTTTTTACACTCACACCTAGCATCTAGCCCAAAGTAAGCCTAAGCACTTGTGTTATGAATACTAGATGACGGACATATTAATATAATTATGTATATAAATGTTGAAAATATACTACATAAAAAAATACACAACCATGACTCGAAAACAAACATTTGTGGTCATCACAAAGTTTGCCCCTACCAGGATTCGAACCCGGAACCTCTTGGCCAATACCCAGCAATCTTAGCCATCGACCAAGGTGGCCGTCTTGGTCTTTAGGTCTAAAGACT
>OZ008355.1:671344-717614 GCA_963931975.1 Cataclysta lemnata | reverse complement strand
TGAGGAAGCGTAACGGCCGGACTGGTCAAGTAGAAACGTTTATTTATCTTTTTTAATATTGCCATAGTAAAAAATAAAAATATCTTTAAAAATCCGTGCAAGGGTGACGCTTGGGGGCGCCACTACAACATGTAAGCTTAAATCGCTAAGAATGAAGCTGCGAAATATAATAATATTTGTCATGTACAAACATAAATGAAAGAGGACACTTGCGTCGTAAAGGAAAATAGTTCAGAAAAACAGACGTAAACAACTGGTGGTATTAAAAATAGTAATGTAACTCTACCTAAAATGAGTTGAGTGTATTAAATATCGCGACTAATTCACACTGACGCATTGTAGAATACCTGACAGACTGTAACATTATTATGCAAAATAGATTCCATGACTGTGTATTGTTTATTGCAATGCGTAGTATACATAATTATGTATAGATGTCGCAGTTGGATTGCTTAATTAGCTGTTTCACATTAACGGTAGCAGCTTTATGAAAAACCTTGTTTAAAAAACAGCTGAAAAATATTTGGCAGTTGTATGTACGGGCAGAGCAGAATAGGTACAATTCAACAAACCTCAATCTCTTTTACACAATAATAGAATTCATCAGTCCCTCGGACGTGGTCCATTCCATCACTTTCTGTAGGTACAATAGCACCTTTCCGGTGTGATGGTCAATAAGAATCAACAGGAAGTGGATGGATGACGTCTGACGGATATCAATGGAAGAGGAAACATACTCCGCGGAGGCTGATCCCCCAGATAAACTAAAAACGGGATAGGATGATGGTACAATATAATATAGAAGTTATTGTTATAGATATTATTATTAACTCTATAAAGTAAAACGATAAATTTTATTAAGGGCCTGTTTCACAATCGACAAGTAAATTCTAAGTAGCTTACTTCGCAGATCATTTGACAGTTGTAATATGAAATATATGTCAATTGATCTGCAAAGTAAGCTATTTCGAACTTACTTTTCGATTGTGAAACAGGTCCTAAATAACACAAAAAACTTTTTCATCCCACCATCTCGGAAAAAGCGTTTTTGCTCTTCGATATCTGAGTGCAAAAGCCGTTTTTATCCTCTAGAGGTTAAAGTAAATTTGAATTTAGAACATCGTGTGCAATGAGTTTGTGAATTCAAAACATCATTATACATATTTATTTCTACCTCCATGGTGCCGAAATTGTCATGCAACCTATTTTAATTTGTTAAAAGCTCAGATTCGGAACCTTCTTGGTGTACTTTTTTTGTAATTTGCTTTGCGCGCGCCATTTTCTTTTCACGTCATAAATTTGTTAAAACCTATGAGTTCCATGACGGTCAATCAGCTTGGCGTCAATCATGCTTTAAACATTTTGATCGTCTACAACGCTTGCTGGATGCTTGAGTCAAGCATTTAAAAGCTTTTTAGGTCTGTTTGATTTGTTTACGCTAGCAACGGAACAAAAACATACAGAAAATCAACGTGCTTGACTCAAGCTGATTGACCGTCTCGGAACTCCATTAGGGACGGTAATTTTTATTAGGTACTTACAGGTGTGTCTGGATGAATGTTGCGGGTGTGGCTGGGTGGATGGGTGGCTGTTGGAGGTGTGTCTGGGTGAATGGGTGTTTTGAGGGTGTGTCTCGGTGAATGGGTGTTTTGTGGGTGTGTCTGGGTGAATGGGTTTTTGTGGGTGTGTCTGAATGGATGGGTGAGTATTGTGGGTGTTTCTGGGTGATTGGGTGTTTTTTTGGGTGTGATTAGGTGTTTTGTGGGTGTTTCTGGGTGATTGAGTGTTTTTTGGGTGTGATTGGGTATTTTGTAGGTGTTTCTGGATTAATCGGTGTTTTGTGGGTGTTTCTGGGTGAATGGGTGTTTTGTGGGTGTTTCTGGGTGAATGGGTGTTTCTGGGTGAATGGGTGTTTTGTGGGTGTTTCTGGGTGAATGGGTGTTTTGTGGGTGTTTCTGGGTGAATGGGTGTTTTGTGGGTGTTTCTGGGTGAATGGGTGTTTTGTGTGTGTTTCTGGGTGTTTTGTGGGTGTTTCTGGGTTAATCGGTGTTTTGTGGGTGTTTCTGGGTGAATGGGTGTTTTGTGGGTGTTTCTGGGTTAATCGGTGTTTTGTGGGTGTTTCTGGGTGAATGGGTGTTTTGTGGGTGTTTCTGGGTGAATGGGTGTTTTGTATGTGTTTCTGGGTGAATGGGTGTTTTTTGGGTGTTTTTGGGTAAATGGGTGTTTTGTCGGTGTTTCTGGGTGAATGGGTGTTTTGTGGGTTTTTCTGGGTGAATGGGTGTTTTGTGGGTGTTTCTGGGTGAATGGGTGTTTTTTGGGTGTGTCTGAGTGGATGGGTGTGTATTGCGGGTGTGAATGTTGTGGGTGTTTCTGGGTGGGTGTTGAGAGTGTGTTTGGGTTAATGGGAGGGTGTTGTGGAAGTTTCTGGGTGAAAACAGAAACTGTTGTGATTGTATTTTTTTTTGTATTTTGCAATTTCCTCGTTGGGGGTGATGAAAAGTTACGTGTTGCACTCGAGTGCAAAGATTTTTCACCTTGTGCTCTTTTGATTCCCTCGCTATCGCTCAGGATTCTAATTTTAGAATCCTTCGCTAGCTCGGTCATCAAAATTGAGCACGCGGTTAAAAAACAACTTTGCACTCACGTACAACAAATAACTATTTAGACTAATTCACACGTATTCTCGGTGTTTGACGTATTTCTTCATTCCCAATTTATAAGTGTAGGTGTACAATTTTAATTGAATCTCATATGAATAAACATTCTCAGAGTCCTATTTACTCTGAATTACACTTACATGTCTACTACTAAAGATGATAAGCGGTTATCTGTGTAGAGGCAGTAAACATGCTACAGTTTACTGCCACTTTAACTTGTCAATTTTTGATGTCGCTATAGTCTGTTTATCGAAGGATGATACGCATGACAACTGTCATATTCATACATTTGATCTAGCCCTTTCACACATATGTATGAACGATATATGTCATCCTGTTTTTATACTTATAATAAATAAATACTTATCTAGTTGAAAAAGATATACATACCTAGTGTAGTAGGAAACAAAGAGTCAAAATCTAATGAGGTTCCGAGACGGTCAAGCTCGTAGATTTTAGCTTGCTATACTTGAGTCAAGCATTTAAGAGATTTGTGTGACCAAACAACCTGACACACAGTAAATTAACGTGGTTGACGCCAAGCTGATTGACAGTCTTGGAACCATGATGGTTAGTTGCAGTTCCAATTTTCGCCACCTCCCAATAAGAATACGTCGCAGACAATGGCTCTGTATCTGCGACCTTAGTCACAGAATCAGTTATGTGTGTCCCCTAATTAATAAAAAATAATCCCACCAACAACGGCGAGCTGCTACCATTGTATTGAGTAGTTACCTACACAACGTCTGACGCTACTAGGTCCTATCATCAGTTATTTATAGCCGACTGCTAAGGTTTACATACTCAGAATGATACTAAGCGGATTATCATACGATTGCGCATAACGTTGCATTGTGCGTCAATGCGTTTTGCAAGTTGTTTCTCTCAAATTCAAAGTGTTTTTCTCTTACTTTCGCATTGCGTTTGGGACGCATAATTGATTGCCTTAATTAACCGTAAAGGGCATCCTCCACGTTTCACACATTTTAGGTCCAAAATCAAAAGTGCCGACCAATAAAAAATAGAAAATCGTCAGAATAAGTCGTCAGAATTGAGATTTATTTTTTAATGCCAATCGATCCCATTCCCATAGAGGATTACAACACTCTTTGAGACCAACTGAGGTTGGAGTAATAGAACACCCACAAATCAAAGAAAACTTTTTCCATATATTTTAGTTGGGTAAAGACGATTTTCTCGCTGACTGTACATTTAATCAAAAATCTGTGAATGTCGATTGTCATCACTCAAAAAGTTGGGAATGGTCTCCTAGGACCATTACCGCGTGGCAGCAAGGGATCTGGTAGCTGCCCTTAATGCCCCATCTCAACTTTCCACTATGCCCTACTAATATTGGTGCTACAGCTTTGATGCCATATTAACAAATGCTAAGGCCGACGTGTTCTGTCAGAATACAACACTTTTTATTGGCCGGCACTTTTGATGGTTACGACTTGAATCTTTTAATTTAGGGCCAAAATGGAGGAAGTCCTTTCACAAGCTTTTTGAGGTTTATATTAATTGTACGTAGAAATAATTGAAGATAGCCCGATCGATCGAATGGTCAGATGGGCTGGTCATCTGTCAAGAGGTATCGGGTTCGAATCCTGGCAGAGCGACAATTGATTATGTGCCGAACATATGCTTTTCTTGAATCGAAGGTGAGTCTTGACATGTGAGGGTGCCTCGTAACTACGAAGTAGGTATCTTTGCCCATAAAGGGTCACAAGTCCCAAGCGCTGCTCCCACTTTCCTCCTTGCAACACTATAGACCCGGCGGCGGCGCCAGGACGGTAAATCCATTGAATGCTAAGGATTTCGTATCTTCATTTATTCGTTCTTTGTATCTACAACACAAGGACTTGTGATCCTTTTTTTTTGGAGCTAGATCTGCGATTCCAAAGTGGTCACTAACGACCGTTTGGGGTCAAAATCGATTTACCAGTCGAACGACCGCAAAGTTTTTGAATTGGTAAGTATTTTGAATCAGTAGGGTTAAAGTAGAAACTAGTGATAGGATTTTTAAAGTAATTTGGCAATGGGGGTCGGCGGTTCCAATCAGTTCATTTTGGAAAAGGGATCTCTTCCCCAAAACAGTTTGGGAATCCCTGGGCTACATGATCGATGATAATTTTATACCTGTTTAGAAAAGAAATACTCTGGTCCGACACTAAAGGCACCTAAATTTTTGTTAAAGTTTGACTTCCATTTTTTAAATCTACGCTAATTGGTAAGGTTGACATAGTGTGTTTGAGTTTTAGTTTCCTCTGTATGTGCTAAAATTAACACGTTGTGCTACATTCAATAAGTAAAGCGGTATTCGTATTAAACTTTGTAAAAACATTGTTTTTAATTAAACTAACTTCATTGTGTTTTCTCAGCAAGTATTATATATATATTACATCACCCCCCCTAGCCAAGTGGCCAATCTAAAGAAAGCATAGAATACGAAATTTGTGAAACTGACGTATTTATTACAGAGAAAAGAATGCGTCAGTTTCATAGTTTTATTTTCTATGCGTTCGAAATTCGAATAGATAAGCCACTGGGCAAGGTCCTGATGTTTTATTTTAATACAATATCCTTTTTTTTTGCGGTACAAGGTAAGTTATTGAAAATGCACAAGACTTCTCAGATACCGTAGTGTTCTTAATGAATTAATGAAAATATGCAGAAATGCTTTTATTGTTTTTGTAGGTAGTAATATAAATCCCCGTAGTTTATATATAGTTATATATAGTGTGTGGTATACTTTTAATCACCATTGCAGCCTAACTTATATCTACACATTCCGTGGGTGTCTCGTTGTGCGCTTTCGTGAAGTGATTTTTTTTTTACTTGGCAATACTCATAACTCAAATGATATACTTATACTTAAGTATAAGAAAATTATCCTGAGAAGAGTACATAGGGGTATATAGTACTTTTGGTCGCAAGCCAGTAACATACGACCCCCACCCCTCTGATCGTCCGCTTACATAGTTCACAAAGAGAGATTTTCTAGCAAAATTCAAAAGCTATTATTGAAGACTAAAGGCAGCCAAGTAAAAGCTGAAGCCAACAAAGGCGGTTCAAGCACCCGCCCGTCACCTTGGCAACGGTTGCATAGTAACAGCGCGACTACGCGGCAAACAACTCCACCCACAGATAAAGGTATAAATTTGTATAGTCTATGGATAAAGTCATCGGACTCTCGGACGAAAGTCAAGTCACTGTGTAAAAAAAATATACGGTACCTACACAGTGAATTAGAAATGTAATTTACTTCACGTCTATAGCTCGATAAAAGAGTAATTATGTATCCTAACGGCAATCGAAGTTATAGCTGTTTGGCCGTGTGGTGACGGCAGAGCAGAATATTATAATTGTCACCACCCCCACCTCTCTCATGGGTACGCGTACAAGGTGACAAGTAATAATACCTATTTAAGAGAACGAGAAACGGGCAGCAGCGATCCAGGAGCACCTACGAACAAAATACTGCGATTAAGTTCCCAGTGAATGGCAATAGGCTCGCCCCCTATCAGTGGCGGAGCGTCCATATAACCCGATTCCCAACAGCCGTACCAAACGAGCGAGCATAAAAAAATCATTACCATAATTCAAGTACAATACCATTTTATAAGCAAATAAAAAAAATCCATCAATATAATCTTATCATAACAGTATTAAACGCGCGCGAAACAATATGCAACACAGGTACATACAATTCGCTCCCGCTCTCTAGATTCCTTCAACTAACTCGCTAAACATCGAGTTATGGACGCCTGCTATACAGCGCCTGCACGCACACAGACAAGCGTAGTCTTGTCAGGCGCACGCAACGCGAAATGGTACCTAAAGTTTGGCTACAAGCCGGCATCAAGCCGGCATTTCGGCAGCCTACGCGCTTATGCATCGATACACTACGACACACGCACACATTAGTAATAAACTCCCACGAAAACAAGTTCCGTCAAAAGTAAATATTTTAGATCTTATTGCAATAGCCATAAAAGCGGAATTTCTTTTGTGAACTGCACTCAATATCGCGGTCGTGCGCCGCTCCTGCAAGCCGCTCCGGACCGGGTTGAATCGTCTTTCTGGCTGTATAAAACAAAGCACAAGCACGCAAAAGTGGCAACGTAGTTCTCCGCTTCGTCACTAGATGGCGTTGAACAGTTGTAGCCGTGTCCTAGCAGGCGGTGTTAAAAGTTAATGCTTAAACCATAAGAGGCTTCATATAGTTGTGGCTTGCCTAACTTGTTCTTTCACGCCACGCCACTGCCCCCTATATTACATGCGGTCATATAAGGCGACTAAGGGTTAAGACAGCGATGAGTAATGAACAGCGTTCCTGTTATCACCTATCATGGTTTTTTTTCTTGTCCCATACAAATTATTCAATCAGTAGGTAAAGCAAAATAAATTAAAATCCTCATATGTACCTAATGGAAACCTCTACGAATCTCCTACGAAGAAACTGATAATATTTTTGTTAGTATAATGCTAAAATTAGATGAGAATAGACCGCCGAATCAATACCGATCAATTCTCGGTGCCAATTAACTATACTATTTTGATTATTACGTTATACCTATTTTGATGTTAGAAAAATTTGTACAAGAATATGGTGGTAAGGAAAAATTTTCGATTTTTTCTAACCACTTTTAACGTGTCCAGCCAAAGGAACACTTCTCTAGCGGGTTGCAAGCGATATTTATTTGTTGGTCGATAAAATTGTTCTACGCAATGCGGCGCCCATTACTCCAGTCGACGCCATTCCTTTTACAATATAATTTATTTTTATGGGCGAACACAGTCCAATTCACAGAATCGTCCTGCCACCAATCATCAGGTAGGTACTTAAGCAAAATGATGTTATAGGCTATTTTTGTTACATACTTATTATTAGCCGTGTGGTGACGGCAGAGTAGAATACAATTGTCACCACCCCAAATCTCTCCCGTGGGTGTCGTACAAGGCGACTAAAATCAGTGATGAGAAATGGGCAGCAGCACAGATATGATATATCTGTGGGCAGCAGCGTTCCTCTTATACCACCTAGCAATGTACTGCGACACTTTTGTGCCCGATATATGGCAAAAGGCTCGCCACCTATTAAATGGGACCTAACATAATTGGCGAAACGGATTATGTATGTGTGTATCTAAATATTATTACCTTCGTGAAACTATTCGATTTTAATTTTAAACATTATATAAATGTCAGAAAAATTAGTACAAAGATTTTGGTGGTTAGAAAAAGAATTTCGAAAAAATTATGACCTTGAGGCGGGAATCCAACCCGCGTCCGCTGCTATCCGGGCAGGTGCCTGACCGCTCGGCCACCCAAGACACTAATTAACTTGCCGAAATTCTTCTAACCTTTACACTTCACGTTGTAAGCCAACGGGTACCCTCGCAATGTAGAAATAAATTTCAAACATTCTAAAGCAGATATTTTTACAAATACCGTGCGTTCGGTTAAGCTTAGGTTTGCTTTATAAACTATTCGATTTTAATTTTTAACATTATATAAATGTCAGAAAAATTAGCAAAGATTTTAGTGGCTTTGGAATGTTTGAAATTTATTTCTACATTGCGAGGGTACCCGTTGGCTTACAACGTGAAGTGTAAAGGTTAGAAGAATTTTGGCAAGTTAATTAGTGTCTTGGGTGGCCGAGCGGTCAGGCACCTGCCCGGATAGCAGCGGACGCGGGTTCGATTCGATTCGAAGATCATAATTTTTCGAAATTCTTTTTCTAACCACCAAAATCTTTGTACCGTCGTGAAAGATAGGACAGAGGCGCATTAAGACACGTTCCGCGAATTTTGTTAGGTCCCATGTAATAGGGGAGGGTCTATTGATCGCATAGGTATTATTACTAGATTGATGGTACAACAGGAGTGAAAACACCAGCGGGAGAGATTTGGGATAGTGACAATTAATTCAGATCTCATCTGCCGTCACCACACGACACGACTTTTTCTGTCTGTTTTTTTTATTACTTTTTTCTTTAAATAGTGTGAACAATAAAACAATTATATAATAAGCACTTTATTCAGCTTTAAATTTGGAAATAATCTGAAAATTTTCATATGCAACCAAACAACATTCCAATGATGATGATCATAACTACGTCTTTTTTGTTCCTTGCTTGCCTCCTTGCCTTGCTAAATCCTAAGCACGACAATGGACATTACAAGAATCATAAATATTTTAATTTGCATGACGAAACGGCATGTAAGGCCTATGTAGCTACGAAACCAGTTGAAGATGTCAACGACCCATCTATCAAATGCCTTATCTAATTAAGAATTGCGGCAGGTTCACTACTGCAAACAAGTATTGTTTACAAGTTATCCTGACAAGTCAACGACCTGACGGGTTTATCGATTATTAACTCGCGCTTGCAATCTATTGTTACTAGAGTGCGGGCCAGATAAGTCCGCGCGTGGTCAAAATTGGAACCAAAAATTCGTCTGCTATTTTGTTTGTCTACGAGTGTCAATGTTAGCGAGCAGCGCCACCCCTCGCCTGCAGATTTATCTGGCCCGCCCTCTAGTGCGAATCTACGGTCAACGGCTCTACAGACGGGTAGTCTGTCGAATTTTTTCAACAGACTGTCAACCTTAACTTGTTGGCCCTAAAGCACAAAGGCGATTGAGAAAATTTGACATTACGTGGTAGCCTTATGGTCACTTTACCAACGCGACGACGACGTAAACACCAAAAAACGGTACAAAAAGTGTCGCTTCCGTTGTAAACGACACCAGTGAAGAATGGAGTGGCTGATGAAGCGGGAAGCTCGATAGCGCGTGGCTAGCGGCCTCAGATTGCGTGAACTAAGCAATCTGCTTACTGCTAAGGTGGCCAATCTAGTCGATCGAGTAGAACAAATGTATGAACCTGACAAACAACATGGCGTCCGTCGTCATATGCAAGAGACGTTGTCATTTACATTTGTATCCTATTGGTCAAGATTGGTCACTTTAGACTGGTCACTGCATAAGCAACCAAAAAAATTATATCTCAATAGGGAAGGCATGTATGAAGACATTAAAGGGCTGGTGATGATGATGAGGTTAATGTGATACAAACTCCGATGGTAAGCTCCGATGCAGTATTGACCTTACAGAGAAAAATTACCCGTATGTATGGTATGACCCTACGCGGTATTTGTTTACCATTGTTATTTGAAATAAAACCACTTTTACGGATTAGACTCGCGTATATTTTTAGATGTTTGGCATTATTATTTATCCCGACGTTTCGATCACTTTACAGCGGCCGTGGTCACGGGTGACTGTCACCCGTGACAAATAATAATGCCAAACATCTAAAAATATACGCGAGTCTAATCCGTAAAAGTTGTTTTATTTCAAATGTGTAGTGCTCGTGCAAATATAAGAGAACATTATACCATTGTTATTATTCAAATAAAAACCAATAAACATTTTTGACTTATAGCCTATCTGATAAAATATCTATAACTGTTCGATTTTAATTTCAACAGAACTAAATTCTACTAACTAAAATACTCTATTTTCGAAGGTGGTTGAAATAGTCCAAAAAATAGAAACTATTTTCAGGTTTAGAACTTTTTAATTACAAGGAGTTCAGAGTTTTAAATACTTTCTTTACTTAGCTTTTAACTGCATTTCTTGCGGCCCTTCTAGCATTAGTGGCAAACTATTGTGTGGAATATGATAAATATCCAATTCAGTATATCTATGTTAACGTATGCCTTCGAGCTTGGGTAAAACATAGCAGTTAAGAAATACACTACAAGCCGCGGAACGAATTTGTCTTAGTCGTTTTTCATTGTTTTTGCATCGCGTCTCGAAGGACCAATTATACGGCATTTGTGTTGCCATCTATTTGATTTTGAATCTTGTTTCCAGGATCATTGGACTCATAATTGGACGAAGGCATGAAGGCAATTTTAGGTTGAGTTTCAAAAATGCAACTTGGAATTTTTTTGATGTTCGGCGTGACAGGACACTGGTCGTTATTGTCGAAATCCAATTACATAAGTTGGTTTTACACGTCCAGTTTTTCCTCTATTCTCATAAGTTCTACCATCGAACTTGATTGTTTCAATGTTGCGAGTGATTGCTACGCTAGTTGAGAGTGATTGCTACGCTATAAATTGTGTTTCAATACAAGGGTAATATATGTACATTGTAAGTAAAAGAAATTTAGCAATTTCACGCTTGAAGGAGTAACTTTAAGTAAGTAAAAAAAAATTAGCAAGGGTATACAAAACTATGCAATCGTGATTAAGATCTTGTTAACCAATAAGGCAGACATCCTTATCACATCAGTCATTAGGTTTAGTAGATATTGATTTGACTCCATTGTAATCGTAAGCTGTCAAACTTTTTGCTAATCAACCATTTTCGGTTACTCGACACTTTGTTTGTGTAGCGCTATGACGTAGCAGCCAGTACTATAGGTATAATAATAAATCTTCTAACACAGACAAAGACAAAGTAAAAAAACAGTTAGAATTTTTTAGTTTGAAGCTAATTCCACATTTGAATTTGTCGAGTTCTCGTTGAAAATTTATTTAGATACGTTATTTTTATGAAAACACGCAGAAATAGACCCCACCTAATTTCAAAAAAATAGAAAAGACTGTTTCTCGAAAAATGTAAGATATTGGCACTTCGCCGTTGATATAAGGATTAATATGGGGGCTGCACCACTGTAATTTTAATATTAGGGGTTAAAGTATGAAATTGCCGTTTTTACTGAAAATCTAAATTGTTTATTTTTTTTTATAACAAATTTATTTAATCGAAATAGTTTCCATTATTATCTATACCTTGCTGCCATCTAATAGGAAGGTCATTTATGCCTTTGCGATAGAACTTTGAGGATCTAGACTGCACAAACTGTGTGAAAGCATTTTGTACTGCCTCCAGAGAAGAAAACTTCTTGTCACGTAGATAATTGTCCAAATCACGAAAAAAATGGTAGTCCGTTGGAGCAAGATCTGGCAAATACGGAGGATGACGTATGGTTTCTAACTGCAGTTCCAAGGGTCAAAACGGTTTCTCGTGCTGTATGAGGTCTCGCGTTGTGATGGAGCAATAATGGTGAAGATCGATGAGTCGGGGCTGTTTTACTGCTAGTTTTGCCAACATTGTTCGGAGTTCGGCACAATAGACATCTACCGTTATTGCTCGACCAGATAGAGAGACGGAGAAAACTATAGTGATAACATTATGCTGAGACCACCAAACAGTTACCATTACCTTTTTATTGGTAAGTTGAAAGTTGGTAAGTTGGTAAGTTGACCTGGGGTCAGCCATTGCATTTTTTTTTTACGGTTATCATAAAGAATCCACTTTTCGTCACATGTCACAATTCGATCCAATATTCCTACATTTCTGTACCGATTCAACAAGGCAACACAAGTTTCAACACGCGTTTCTTTCTGCAGTAAACCATGCCGCTAATTCCTGGGTAGTTTGACTAGGATCGCCTTCCACCATCTCTCATAATTCATCGTTATTCACTTGTGTGGGCGGTCTTCCTCGTGGCTCGTAGCAGCCCCCTCACCAAACGCAACATTGATATTGCGGGCTGTTTCTGTCGCGTTACTTTCGCGTCGGAACTCGTATTCAAAAATCACTCGAATTTTCACAGTATCCATCTTTCTTGTCCAAGTTGAATAACAAAAACAATTGAAAGTCGATATTCAAATGTTTCACATTTTAAAAAAAAGAACATCATAGAAACCATGTGAAAAAAGTTTCATTCGTAAACCTCAAACCATGAAGATTCTATGTCAATTCAAAAAACCTATTACAATAAAACTGCAATTTCATACTTTAACCCCTATTATTTAAGGATATTTACCATTCGATCGCTCGTCTTCGTCAAGCGCCTCCGAGTCCGAACGCCCGCGCACGTGCCATAGGTCCCGGTCGAAGCTATACATTATGCACTATACTGCTCTGTGTGTGCAGTGTCATATAAACACATTGATAGAATCCAATAATATCTAAGTCACCACTTTGCACTACAGTTGCAGGGAACCACCTGGATTAGGCGAAACATTAATTATTTGCCCCTGTGGAATTGAAACGCATGTTTTTATATATTTATTTTGCGATTATCTGTAGCTGATATAGGCCTATCATTTTTCAGTTCAGAGAATCCGATTTATGATTTATAAAATAATAATCTTTTTTACTAGTGTATTACTAGTAAAAAAGATTAATTAATATATAGGGAAAATAATGTAGGGTTACCATGAATTAAATTTTAGTCGATATGTTTTTTAAATAATTTTAAATTTAAAAGGTAATTTTGATTATAACTTTAATAATATTTATTTATATTTTATTTGAATGTTATGTTCTATGTGCTTATGTGGCCTGTAATAAATGTTTTTTTAATTATTTTTTTTATTAAAGTACTATAATATTTATTATTTAAATCTATAAGTATTACATACAATATCTTATCTACTACTCTAAATAATACATACGATAATTTAATTATTCTTGGGCACTGCATTTTATATTAATTATTTAATTTTCATTCATAACTAATCCTACTACAATATTACGCAAATTTATTGTTTACCTCAAACGAATTATAAAAATTTACCTCATTCCTTTTTTATTCTATTGATTAAACAAACTAGCTAGGTGAAGGTACTCGGTGTGCATGTAGGTACATATTTTACTTCTATAACATCCTAGTTAGTACATAAATATTAATGTCAAATCAAATGTAGTCCTTACATACTAAAATGAAGACGTCTTACACGTTTACGTTTGATATATCTTTAATTAAATGATTTGATTACCTACACAATAGCACCTATTCGATCAATTATCTGAAACATGTTACCAATTGGACATTCAGAATTGCTTTTTTCTTTTCACGCAGGAAAGTAAAGTATAGCCCAAGACGTCAAATATACAATTTCGTGTTGACTTACACGACCGGACGATATCGAGTCGCATAATTTATTGCGAGGCGTAACCCACTTTGGTACCAATTTATGAGCTCATTACTGTTTGCTCGCAATCGCATAAGGCCCACTGGAAAACAGCACTACGCGTCCAATACAGCAAATAGACCACACCTCATTCATTTCTCATTATGACTCATTGCTAGAGATTTATTTTCCAATTAATAACCCTGAATTTTCTGTGACGTAGGTAACTGTTTGTGCAAATGTGTAACTGTACACGATAGGTAGATAATAATATGACTACACGTCAGCAGGTGAAATAACTATTCGAATGTGTGTGTACTAACTTTAGATTGCCATTTAACTTTGTATGAAAGTTATGTCAATGATACCCCGTTATTAACTATGGCATGTAATGATTGCGAACAAAGAAACAACACTCACGCGCATGAGTGCTATTATGAGTAAGTGTGTTATTTTGAAACGAACGAAACGACGACAAATATACAAGATTATTTTAATTTAAATAAATTATTACCTAAGCCCCCATCATTTCTTATTGTTTGCAAGTTCAAACAGAGATAACAACTGCATGGTTAATTGAAAACCTATAAAACTATTACCTACCTAATAATTTTCGTTTCAGTTAGAGTTGGCGTTAGGCAGACGGCCGGCTGAAAAACCTAAGCCAAAACCTTGAGCAGTATGGATTGGAATGTTGTCATCCCGATCACTCTTTCCGTTCTTTCGACATAGTCCTTCCCAACACTTTTCTAAACATTCATTCATCACTTTTCCCGTGTGATGGAGGTTATGAATTAAAGTAGGTTATTGACTGGATGACGTCTGACCGATATAAATGGATACTTTTTGTTTATATTCATTAATTTACTATCTTGAAGTATTAATGTCAATTTTGTTAATACGTGTCGTGCGCAAGTAATCTTACTCCGAAATTACGAACCCATCTTTGCATAATCTTGTCGAAAACAAATAACGTCACTGTTTGAACTCTGAGGATCTGTAATTGATAAGACAAGTTCCTCATATCATCATATTTTAGGGTACATCATTATTCATTAGTCGTAATGAATTTTAATTTTAAGTAATAATAGAATTCAAGTTATTTTTGGAACAATGATGCTATATTCAAATAACCAGTTGCTGGCCTCATTGACATTCAAGTTCTATCTGAAGTGGTCTCAATAGCAATAAAAGGAAGGGAAAGTTGTCATTATACTACTGGTTTCTAGCTATTACTCTACCACGAGCTATTAATATAATCTCTGTATATTTTAATATTTAATTCTCTTTGATTGTCTTTTTCACATATTCATTAAAATTCAACAAAAAACATTTAATGTAAATCAACATCAAAATTTCATTTTATGCATTTTTTTCCATATAGATTATTATCAAAATATAATCGACCACTAAAAGAATATATAGAACGGAATTACTCAGTGCAACAATGTTACGTATAGAGGAAAGGTCACAGACAGCAATTTCAGGAGTACATTTAAAAACTTATAAGGTTTCAACACACTTTTAGGAATGTAACATAATTGCAACCTACTAACTAAGCTACAGACTGTTATAATAACAAACCATAGTTAGACGGTAACCTAAAACCACTTAGCAATGTTTAAATACCACAGGGTCAATCAAGGGAATGCGCTAATTATAATTATGTTATCAATATGGCATGCCACGCGCCACGGTTTGCGATACTACGCGTTAAAAGCACCGAACGCGACGAAGCGACACTGCCGTCGCTCACTGACTGACCGGCTGTTTAGCTGGCAGTTCTTTTGCCTCGCCCCATACGCTGCACTCTCGACCTCATATTGTAAACAAAGAGGTGAAGCAAGGAGCGGAATTGCTTTGCGCAATATTCATAAACAATTATAGTTGATAACGGGCGGTTTAGTCACCGAGTTTGGTCGAATGGCTACCGTCAAAGAGGCTCTGGGTTCGAGTCCTGGTAGGGGCAAATGTTTGTGTGAAGAACACAGACATTTGTTTTCGGGTCATGATTGTGTTTATCTTATAGTATTGTCAATATGTTAATAATTATAATTTACATCCGTCATCTGGTTTCCATTTTATTTTAAATTTTATGTTTATTTATAAATAGCCAGATATTTTAGCCCACGCTGTATTTTTGTTGGTGAGTAAAGTTATTAATTATAATAATATCTAGATTACTAATAAAAGACAGCTATGAGTAGGCTACAGCGTTCCTCTTATACCACCTAGCAATCGAAATTACGTGGTTGATAGATGGCAATAGGCTAGTCACCTAAGACCTAATCTAATTGGCGAAAAATGGGTGTCAAATCACCTCTACCTACCCCTGCCGGGATATAGGCATGATTTATATATTTATGTAGATTACTAAGTGCGTAAAACCAACTAAAGAATTAACTAAACGACATTGAAATTCGTACGTACCCACAAGTTTGTAAATAAACAATAAAATTATCCATTTAATAGCTTATTATTATTATGAATTGGAGTTTAAATTATCACATATTACCTAGCGTACCTAATAACATTTACAAAAGCATGCTCTGGCACGTCTATCATTAGCTAGATTGGCATGAAGAGAATTATTTCTCCAATAGAATTTAACCTTAGTAATGGACAACAAATCCTTTTACAGTTTTAGGTCGAACCATTGTACTTAACTATACAATTCATTTTATTATTATTTCACTATTATTGATGAACTCGTTTACTTGTGATTACATTTTTACTCAAGAATTTCATTTGATATGCGTTTATTCTTCATTTTTAATTCATGCTATTGACAATATTTCACTGAAAGAACAGTCACCCTAATTTACTTTCACTTTATTTTACCAGAAACTGCTGTGTTATTTCGGCTTCACTTGCACACCTTCGATAGCTCAGTTGGTAGAGCGGTGGACTGTAGTCGAAAATGTTTGAAATCCATAGGTCGCTGGTTCAACTCCGGCTCGAAGGATATTTTTTGCATTGTTGTTTATTTTTTTTTAATATTTTTAAAGTGTCTATTTTGACGTAGGGTCCAGAAAACCAAAAATTTTATCATTTTTAATAAGAGTAATAAAATGATATATACATAATTATACATTTGAACATTTCATTATATAACTTCAAGTTTATCCCAATAGGTAATCATTGTATAATTTTATTTGATTAATTAGTAAACGTACTACTAAATTACTCAACTTTATTCAATTTGTTTATCAAACACAATTTCATGCTCATAATGTTATCGTACTGTTATTAATAGTTTGTCATTTTGTACTTGTTCATCGACCAAAATAAACATTTATAGCCGAGAAAATTTTATAATGATTTTTCTTACATTCACAATTTCTATCTATTATATACATATATCCCAAAGTAAAGCAACTAAATCGCTTCATCATCAAAATCACCAGCCTTTTTATGTACAAAACAAGGGGCAAAGGCGTTTGGTAACGAGTAATTTAAGCAGATGATGAACAAAAACATATAATTAATAAAACACTGCATAAATGTAACAACCATGACTCGAGAACTCATATGACCATAAATGTTCATCACACAAACATTTCCCTCTACCATGAGCGCTTGAGCACCAAAACTGAGTCAAAATCGACATGGCCGTAATCAATGGAATAAGATAAATATAGATAGATAAAGACATTAATTACTACAGATATTGCCACTTAGCGAGGCTTCCCTCTTTCTCTCTCTACTGCAGCCATCTCTGGAGAGAAATCCCCAGGAAGCTCGAATGCAAGCCTCAAAGACCCACCGAGGTCCTCGCCTTCGCAAAAAAACCGATAAACGCCGCTATAAAGGCAAATCGGCCAACATCCCACATTCTTAAAAAAAATACAGGTATTGAAAAAACCCTCTCTTACTTACCACCATCATCGAAGAAGGAATCAGTGATGATTCTTGGTGATCGCGAACCATCCTGTACACCCCTCGACGACATTTCCTCTACGATCACAGTCTTTACCTAATTCACACAAACTATGTAAGTGCTAGTCCTAAACTATTGCAAGAGTCCACCGTATTTAATGCGAGTTCCCCCATCGAATAAAGACTGAAGCGTAAGGATATCCGCCGAAATCTCAAATAACGCTTACCTACTGATAACAGAATGTTGAAGCGATAAAGAGTGTTTGTGGTGCTGTCAAAATATTAAACGAATTTAGTACCATTAGCTGATAAGCATAGGTAGGGGAAAGGAGCCCCAAAGCGGGCATACTGCCTTAAACACACATTCTCGTTTACAAGCAACATGTTACCTAACCTACCAAATTTACTAACTGTACGACAAATGATTCCAAAATGGCACACAATGTCACCACCCCTTATCTCTCGTTCTGTACCTAATGCCCAAGGTGACAAAAGATTATATAAAGAGGCTCTTGTCTGATAGCGTGTTTTAGTACACATACAATCGATACGGCCGTGATTGACCGGTAAATATATAGCCTTAGCCACTTCTATTACATGCATGGCTGCATGGGACCTAATACGGCAAAATGTGAACGTCACGATACAGTCGACAGCCAGCCAAGAGGTCCAGAATTTTAATCCTAGTACCTACGAGCAAATGTTTGTGATGAAACGTATATTTTTTCTGTATTTTCGTTGCACGTTTTCAATCAAATCAAATCAAATCAATCATTTATTTGTATACTTTACAATAATTAATATACTTTACAACAATTATTTATCTTTTATCTAGCATCTGTATAACATACTGCCTTAATAACAACGCGATCGACTTCTTGAAATGCATAGGCATGCATGCTGGCACAGGTATAGTTTTGGCTTGAAGTCCCCAATGAGATAAAATTGGGAGCAATCAAAAACAAAATGCATCGGCCGATCGTTGAATTTGTTATCAGAAGCATTGCAAATAACGATTTCCTCGGAGTGCTGCGTGCGCAGCAGTGCTATTTCTGTCGCGGCAGCCGGCCAAATACCCACGGTTTTGCGCAGCGCCGCTGCAGAGTCAAAGACCTGGGTTCATAGACTGTCCCGAAAAAAAATGTCATTGGGGTTACTCTACACAAAGATTCCAGACGTATTTAATGACTGAGACATAGTGCCCGCCTAACGATGAACCGAAGATATACCAGGGTCTTTGGCCGACCTAATTTTAATTATTATTCTGTGCACTTTATTTGGAGTATGTTTCCTATTCCATTCATATCGGTCATGAAATCATCCACTCTTTTTGTTTATTCATGTCATCCATGATTAGGTCTGTTAGGTCCTACAGACCTCGCGAAAGGTCTGATAGGTTGCACTCTGTGTAATTCAGAACAAAAAAAGTAAAAAAAATCAAAATTGGTAATACAGTACCTTTATTTTAGGCAATATCAAACACACGAATGTGATTTTCAGTAAGCAGTTATACATTTTACCTCTAGTAAAATAAAAACCCGAACGTTACACCTCTACTTATCATCAATTAATTGCTCGATTCTCCGCAAACTATGTTTCACTTGTGTGAAACTTATCTATCTACCTAATCTAAGCATAATGTTAGGTTTGGTTGTATAATTTTATTAAGTCCTATCTTACTTAAAAACAACTTCAATCGTCTATTTTTAGTGAAGATTACCTACATTGTAGGTAGATGTCGGCTTACGGCTATATGCGTAATGGTTCTGTGAAATTTTTACTGCATAAAAATTAGGAAAGTTTTTCATACCACATGCATGACAAAGTTTATAATTTACATGAAAATGTATTTTGCATTGTATACTTTATAATTAGGCATTGTTTGCAAAAGATATTCCACGAACATTAACAGAATAGATATAAGGTTTTTTATCTTTCTGGTATGGTGGTATACTTCTATCTATACACAATCTTATTATAAATAATTTTCACATCCAAACCATCTGTGGAAATTTTGTTATCAGGAAAATCTGAGATTATACACCGGCCTATCTTTCATTTATTTTGTCCTTTCCTTAGTTTGTCCTAAGCCGTATTGGAATTATTGCTAACCTAGTGAACCAGCTATGAATGGTGTCACATTGTTTTTATATCTAATTTGTCTTGGGTTTCAGTGCCCACTTCATAGCGTCTACATTGCATGTTCCAAGAAATAATTTAACGTTGACAGATATAATAAAATATATAGTATCCAGTTTGTGACCTTCAATATACAAAATAGCGTGTAGTGTTTTGTTGTTGAAGATCGAGCATAAAATAAGAACGCATACTATCTATCGTGAGTTTATTTTGCGCCAGGCGATTGGTTTACATTGTTTCTTTATATAAAAGTGACACTGAGAATTTAGAAATATTGCCCAAAGTCAAAGCCAAAGATGCTGAAAAAGTGCTGGTCGCTAACAACTGTAAATACAGCAAAATACTGTTTGACAATTACGCCTGACCCACTTGTAACTACATAGTAACAGTGACGAAAAATGGTTTTCTTCTTTTTGTTAACAGATTGTTTATTCTATTTTTTAGCGGTGACTTGTGTGAAGTGATGAATTCGTACACATGTCCACAATGACACAATTCACTGGGCTAGGACAAGAAGTAAATTAACGTAGAATGTGCCAGCTACTAACCCTTAATAGTCGACTAAGGGAGATTTCCTGATTTGATATCAATAAAGCATTTAGGGGCACCCTAGTGGTTAAGGGCAAACCACCAACAGCATACCCAAAGAGGATTCGAGCCAGGGCGGCTGTAAAACCTACGCCAAATCCTTGAGCAGTATGGATTGGAATGTTATCCCAAAAACTCGCTACATCGGTCTCTCGACGTGGTCTTTTCTATCACTTTTGTTATTCATAATTTGCACATATTGTTAGTTGGTAGCCCCAATTATTGGTATACACCTCGGGAAATCTCTTTGACTTTTTACATTCTATGTAATACTTAGGTCCAGTTTCGCTTCTTACGAAGTAAGATAATGAAAGCGCAGCAGCCAAATATTGAAATTCAGCACTTACGCAACTTTAATTAATTGTTCAACTGATCTGAACGTACACAAATCTAATAATAAAAAAACTCTCTACATCATCATCATTGGAACCAGTGTCTGCTACTTACGTTGGCGTTAGTATCAATTAAATAACCCAAACCGACACCTGCGCCTCATAAATTCAGCTGGAATATTCCTCGCGATCGGAACGCACGGGAACTCGCATCAAAAATTGGCGCCAAATGCACTAACCTCACTTTTTTCGACAAATCACTTCCCAGAATAGCAAAATCACAATTTGTCTAGTTTTTCTTTGTTTCAAATGACAGAGAATGTTATTGTACGAATGTTAGGGAGACGACTGAGCGCGGCTGGCACCGGCGCAACGGCATGGCACGCTTTTGTGTTTAGCACAATCACAGTCGCGATGTCGTCACGGAGTTCTATTATAAATAAACGAGAATGCCGACCGAGAAATTACCTTAATCTGTAAATACGAGGTCGACATAGTAAATACTGCGTTGTTGGGATAAACAATTTTGGTCTTCAGGTGCAATTAATTAGATTTTTATTTGAACATAACATTATTAGATATTCTAACATAACATAGCATTCTTCTATGCTGACCTGGAAGCGAACAAATAACGTAGAATAGGCCAGCCCCGATTCATCCCATGGGTGTCGTAAAAGTCGACTAAGGGAGATTGTCCGGTGTAGACCAATAAGCACCTTGGGGCACCCGAATGGTGGAGGGCAAACTACCAACAACAACATACCCAAAGAGCGTTAGTGTCAGGCAGGCGGCCGGCTGTAAAACCGAAGCCAAAACTTTGAGCAGTATAGATTGGAATGTTGTCATTCCAATCAAGTATATTGCTAGGTGGTATAAAAGGAACGGCTGCTACTCAGTACTCATTGCAGTTTCTTAGTCGCTTTGTACGACACCCAAGGGAGAGACTGGGAGTGGAGACAATTGTATTATTTTATTTGAACAATAGTGTTGTTGAACAACTTATTTATACTTAGATAGGTAAATCTTAGAAAAACTATTACAAACACTATTAAAAACTATTAACATATATAAATAAATCACGCCTATATCCCCGAAGGGGTAGGCAGAGGTGAATTAACGCCCACTTTTTGCCAATTATGTTCGGTCCCATGTAACAGGTGGCGAGCTTATTGCCTTATATCGGGCACATAAATCGCAGTACAAATTTATATTGCTAGGTGGTATGAGAGAAATACTGCTGCCCATTACTCATTGCTGTCTTTACCCTTAGTCGCCTTGTACGACACCCACGGGAGAAATTGGGGTGGTGACAATTGTATTCTGCTCTGCCGTCACCACACGGCCTCACACTGGTTACAAAGAAAAATGGTCAGAAATATTTTAAAAAAGACTGTAGTTTTCGTGCGGGAATCAAACTGGAGCCTTGCGCAATCCGGGCGGCTGCCTATACCACTCAGCCAACCAAAACGTAAGCTAGTTCTTTTTCACGCCATGACCCATATGGATAGAAATTTAATTAAAAACACCGGTCAGTGCTGATTGTGTTAATTGGCACCTTCGTTTTACGTGGTCATCAACACACACGTTCTATTTACAGTACTTAGTTAGATAGCAATTACGAAGGTCTTCAATTTGTGCAAATGTTGTGTAGCTTCAGATTAACGTGGCGTTAGTAAGAATTGAAAACCTTGACCTTGTTATATTTAGAGACATGTGGGGACGACTGGTATTGGTGGTACGAGTGCTATTATATTATATTACAATGCCTAGGAATGTTTCGTGATTCAATCGCTTGCTGCGTTATTATAAAAAAATAAACATACCCTATTTGTAATTAATTTCTACTACATTGCTATCTCATATAGCAACCGCAGCAGCCGTGCCGTTATGCTATGCTACGCGCCAACAAATGCTAGCACCGTTATCTTCAAACAGCACCTGAGATAATAGAGATAGTTTGCGTAAATAAATTCGTCACCTATCTTATAGAGGTGACTTACTTGTAACCAAAAATATATATTTTTTATATATCCCTTCCTCATATTAGTATCCTTGTTTATGACTTCATGTTGTCACAATAGCCATCATCCTGCAGTGTACGGCCTATAATATATGTCCTATGGATGGGTATACACTCCAATTATAGACAGTTCAAATCCTTTGTATTACAAGGGAATTAGAAGAGAATGTAAGGGGAGCCATATTAACTCCTTGTAAAACACCTCGCTCTTTTATCATTAGCAGGCTTTAGGGGCAGGTAGTGTTATTTGATACTGTATGTTGCGTCTCTTTTCGTCGTATATTAGATTACGGTCATGTTCAGAGAATTATTTTTTGCGTTGATTAATTACTCAAACGCATGTTTGAAATCCGAAAATGCCAATGAGATATAATTCAATAAAATAAGCGAAGCAAAAGTGTTAATGTTAAACCAATGGAAATAAATGAGCATTATTTTGTGTGTATTTTATTTATTTTATTTTTGATAAAGATGTGTCTCATAATTTTAGACTAATGTTATACTTATAGACTATAATGAATACGGTAAACCTTAGAAACCAATAAATAGGGCAGAGTTAAATAAAATTAGATTAATAGTGCATTAAATTCATTTAAGTGAAAGTATATAATTTCTATTACAAACTTACATCGATAAATAATCGCTTTATAATGAATTCAAAATATTTATGAAACTAAGATACAATTTTAGTTTCCGAGTTTTGCATGGCTTCATATGGGCAGTCATTTTCTCGTGAGTATATTAATTTATGGCCGTGTATATTAATGTATCGCCAATTCAGCTAGGTCCCATGTGTGTTGGTAATAAATTACTTAATTTTTCTTACATATTACACATAGGGCCTGTTTCACAATCGATAAGTAAGTTCTAAGTAGCTTACTTCGCAGATCATTTGAAAGTTGTAATATGAAATATAATTATGTCAATTGGACTGAGTAAGCTTCGAACTTACTTGTCGATTGTGAAACAGGCCCTTGATGTTATTCTTATCAACTTTCAACTGGGCTAAGCCAAAAAAAGTCAAAGATAAATGGTATTTTATGTGTCTTACAGTGTTTTATTATAAAATATAAAACGAATACTCATAAAATAGATCGCACCGGAACTGTTTACAGATAAAGGTTAGAACGTATTGCACCATGTTACTAAAGTTTCCATTGGCTTTGAGGCAGACGATTATATGTGTAGTGTATATATGTGGAGCAGCCAGAAGAAATCAGCTGATTCGTCTAGTATCGATCCGGCAGCAAGCCCGCAGGGAAACGTCACGAATACTCCCTGCCCCCGTAGCACAGGACGTGGACATGTCTCCTTCGGGGGAAAGAAAATCTTTTCCTCTCGCTCTAACTCCCACTAAATCCGGAGATAAAACACTGTCAAGTGGTGGAGAGAGACTAGTCCACGTCCCCGTGCTAGGCCTGCTGAAGGTACAATATGTGAGCTCGCTTCTCTACGCAGCTGTGTTATAAAGGGAGCTGTTGTTATGCTGTCTTATTACTTTATTTATTGGTCCTTGTGTTGGCCTTCAGAGGGGTAATAAGTATTTTATAAATGATTCATATAAATGTTCTGGATTACATATTGTATGTGTAACATTAAGCATTTCTTTGAAAATTTGCATATTAATTTAATTTTGCAAACTTTAAAGTATAGGGGAAACAATTCTATGGAGCTGTGATGATAGTAATTATTATAAAGGTCCGGTGAAGATATCTGAATTCTCTTTGAATACTATTCAGACAATTCCAACGTACCTAATTGTTTAAGGTAAAATATAAATATTTATATTTTCGTTTCCAGTGTTTAACGTTATTTCTTTGACGATTCATGAGTGTATGTAATCATACCTTATATGAATAAACCATATTTTCATTTTCATTTTCATTTTATATACCAAGTCTACAACTTTTAAATTAATGTCGGTACTGGTATATAGGTATAATCAGCAAAATGTCATCCAAACATCTGGAGCCGTAAGGAAACTTATATTTCAAATAATAACTGGAGGAAAAATTCCATCCGACACCGGCTACAGTACACTGCATACATTTCCCTTCAACAACACATCGGTGTAAACAAACAAACGTGAGATTGGCGCGACTGACCTATTCTCTTGCTGAGGAGCGCGCTGTTCCTACCCTGGCCCTCCTCTTCGACGTCCGTGTCGAAGGAGAACGGGAAACTCTTGGTGGAGCCCACGAAACTCCGAGCCATGGTTGTGCAGGCGAAACACGCGCCTCCGCGACGCGCCGACGTATGACACTGACCCGGCGCGCCAAAGCCGCCACTAGGACGCCGCTGGGTTACCAGATTAAAAATTTCGACACCCACTTCACGCGATGTTGTTATTTTGATATCAATATTATAAGAGCGGCCACCGCGTCTATGCCTACCTACGACACCTTAGATAGCCGAAGATTCGAAGAGTTCAATGTATTTGTTGCCAAACTCAATGATAAATTAGAGTTTTTAACCTATATCTAATGTTTCAGATTTTAATCAAACCAACCATTGACCCTCTAACAATTCATCACAGCCTGTTTCTAGACAACGGGCTCCTTTCGATATTTAATAACACATTAAGTGAGAGTGCTTTACGACGGATCCCATTATTCTATCAACAGTTAAAGATAGTCGTAATTCAGCTTAGTTGATTAGCAACTTCTGTTATTTATCGTAATATAACAAAAAATAATAGCTAGGCAACTAAACTTTAGTAAGCATACTTTTAACTGTAGATAGAATATTGAGACCCGCCGTTAGAAAACAGAAATAGGTAGCGTCCGTAATACTGTTGCACCAAAAATGTATACTTAATATACACACGTAAATGTTTAACGCGTGTTACCCCTAAGGGGTGTATAAACACCCTCACTTCGCCGCTTATAATTATTAAGTAAGTACCCTGTTTTAACGTATCAAGAAATTACATCCATCTTCTGATTAGCAATAAAATGCTGGTGCTAACAGTGCTCGAGTAAAATGAATGATGCTGTTGCAAGTTGTATTGACGACTTTAGAGTTTCAGTTGCTATAAGAGTGCGATGTGAGATATGTGAGAGACTGTCAAATCGTGAAACGTAATAGCAGAAGCAATATTTGCATTCATTACAAATCGAGAATTGCTAGTAACAGAGCTAGAGCAGAATCAGTCTGCAGGTGTTGACGCTGAATACATGCAGTTGCGCAATTGAGTCTAGTTACATTTCAGCTCAGCTGTGGGTCATATTGACGCTTACATATTAACCTTTAAAAAAATATGTCGTCAAGAAAAACTACATGAATTGCCACTATACAGGGTGTCCCACGGCCATGCCACACGGAGGGAAAGTATATTAAATATTGAACGTAGCATATTTTACTAAAAGAAGACATCGTTTTATTTTTAATAATAAGTAGAACTGCATTCACAGATTTTTTAAAAATTGCCTACCTCAACCGGGAATCGAACCCGCCAAATGTGATAGAAAAATTACTTGTATTTTATAATAGCGTTTGAAAGGGCTACTCATAAGCATTATTTTTTTCTAAATAACCTAGCATATTAAATGAAACTAAGATCATAAAATTTTTCATTTTATTTAAAATTTTGTTCAGGGAAATTTACAACTACAACTACACTTTACTACAACAACAATTTAGCTAATGTTTTTAAATAATCGCACAGAAAATTGTGCTTAGAAAAAGTTCGGAAGACGATTGTCTTGATGCGGAAATCGTCCCAGCGTCCTCTACATTCCGGGCAGATGCCCGAGTTGAATAAAATTAATGTCAAAATAAAAATCAAAATAATAGTTTTTCAATTACTTATTTCATTATTAGGAATTTTTCGTAAAAGTCAGTAGCGATTTCCTTGGCTTTTTCCACATCGCCACTTTGAACCCAGATACTCTGCCAAACGCCTGATGTTCCTGTTATTTTTTCTACAAAATAGGCTAGAACCACAGCCAGAGTATAATTTTGTTGACAGGACAGGTCTTTAAAGTACTCCGTGCTCAACACACGCGCCCAGTAGTAAGTGTCACAATTATATGGGTATTTTTTATTGAAATTTATCAGCCGACTCCAAGACGCTTGCGTGTCTATGTTACGGCTTAGCGATGCCGCTACAGCTTTAACTTGTTTAATAGTCACCCCTGGACTATAAACTATTGTTCCCCACATACTAACCAAATTGAATCCGTAGCCAGAGGTGTGTAATAAAAGTGCATTTCTTATTGTCAACTTGAGTTTGTGATTAGAGTGCAGTTGCATGTATAGGCGAATAATTTTGGCGAACATTACTGGCGTGTTCCCGTCGCGTTTCAAAAATGCCCGATGGACAGATTTTAAGCAACGTCGCGGAGGTTTGCAGAAAGTTATTGCATTTTGACTAAACTGTATCATGGTCTTGAACTTCGCGTTCGAGAATACGTAGTCGAGGTGCTTGTGGCTTTTAACCGTTGATCTCATGAAGACTAGTGCGATTACTCCGAAGAAATATTTGAGAATAGCACGCGATTTACTGCCACGACTTTCGTCTGACCACTGTCCTAGCAACACTTTTATAGAGTTAGTAAATGCAGCATTCTCCACTGGGCCATACTCTAGAATCTCAGATGGAGTGTGATTACGCAATGGGCTAAACCAGTCGCTGTGGCTAGGAAAAATAGATTTTTCTAGAATCTCATGGACTAAATTCTCATCCGTATCACAGTTCAATATTTCACCAACAATATCCTCATCGTTCTCATCAGGTAAGAATGCCCTGTCAGGGCTCTCAGAACGTGCGGGTGTACTTTCATGAGAAGCGTTCACAATTTGATCTTTATTTGTTGTTGGTACTTCTGCAGATTCATTAATTTTATCTTGACTAATGAAATTGACTGATTGTTGATTATTACTTGGTTCAGCCGTCGTATTTGGTTTTACATCTGATGCGACTAAAAATAGGCTGCCATCATCCTTATACTCTGATGTTGGCCAAATTATCTCTTCAAATACAGGAGTTGTAGGCATAATAGCTAACACCGAGAATACTATATCACATATTTCAATGCCAACCGGTCGCTTCCCACTCAAGTAAAAGTTGTAGAAGGTGGAAATGATTTCTTTTTGAACGTCAATTCTTTTAACCGATGATGGGAAATGGTGTTTTTCTGCCAATTCGAAACATAATTCATCACTCCATTGGCGAATTTCGGGTTCGTTCGGGTGGTCCATGATGGTATGAAGTTCACTGTAAAGTTAATAAGTAGATAGATATTAATCGTTTTTATAGAGTTGAAATAATAAGAACAGTACCTATTATAAGTAGTATACCATCACATTACATTATAGTATACCATTTCGTATAGAAGAAGAATAGTAAGATCAGCTCAATTTTCACTAATAGCTTACTGCCGCACTCAGAGACGTTAATTAACTTTAATGAGTATTTAATGTCAAAAATTTTCATTCAAATCAAGACCATAGACCCGGCAAGAATAGCGACTAGTTTTGAATTGTCATTTTTTGACGTTAAGTACTCATTAACGTTTTTTGATGTCTCTGAGTGCGGCAGATAGTTCTAATGTAAGTACACTAAAAAAATAAAGCCTATCAAGCTTTCGTGATAAGGCCAATAAAAAAAAATTGGTTTAGTGGTTTAGGCACAGAGTATTGTGTTTTAGGCGTGAAAGCGCTCTCTCCCCCGGGTGTCGTCGGCACCATCCAGCAATATACTGCGATTTACACGTACGATAGATAGCAATAGGCTCGCCCCTTTTACATGTAACCTGACATAATTGGCGAAAAGTGGGTGTTAATTCACCTCTGCTCTGCCTACCCCTTTGGGGATAAATAACTTGATTTGTGTATGTGTATGAAGTAGCATAATAAACGCACACTGTGACTAAAGAATAGATTCAAGTATTACTTATTTTAGTACAAAGATTTTGGTGGTTAGAAAAAGAATTTCAAAAAATTATGATCTTGAGGCGGGCATCGAACCCGCGTCCGCTGCTATCCGGGCAGGTGCCTGACCGCTCGGCCACCCAAGACACTAATTAACTTGCCGAAATTCTTCTAACCTTTACACTTCACGTTGTAAGCCAACGGGTACCCTCGCAATGTAGAAATAAATTTCAAACATTCCAAAGCAGATATTTTTACAAATACCGTGCGTTCGGTTAAGCTTGGGTTTGCTTTTTAAACTATTCGATTTTTAATTTTAACATTATATAAATGTTAGAAAAATTAGTACAAAGATTGTGGTGGTTAGAAAAAAAAAATCTTATTTTGTTAGTTTTAACTTTACCCGAATTGCGATCAAAACCTATGTAAATAAAAAACAGAAGGCGTAGCGACTGGTACGTTATTGTGTGTCTATGAGAAAATTTATTATGCTCCTACTGAAATAATATTAGCAGTTACGTTTCTTGGAGCATTATTGACGACATTAATCACACACAGAGGCGTGGCAGGGGCCTAGCCAAGCGGCGTATCTATTCGAACGCATGGAAAACAAAAGTATGAAACTCACGTATTTATTTCAATGAAATACGTCAGTTTCATACATTTTGTTTACTATGCGTTCCATAGATTGGCCACTTGGCTAGGAGGGCAGCTGAGCAATTCTTTTTTAGGTTGAACCATGATTGAACACTTTCAGAAAAGAAAATCTTTTCAATAACTGTTCTACATACATACATACATAAATCACGCCCATATCCCCGAAGGGGTAGGCAGAGGTGAAATCTCACCCGCGTTTCGCCAATTATGTTAAGTCCCATGTAATAGGTGGCGAGCCTATTGCCATTTATCGGGCACAAAAGTCGCAGTACATTGTCAGGACGGTAGTATAAGAGGAACGCTGCTGCCCATTCCTCATCACTGATTTATCCTTTTATTCCAATAACTGTTCTAACCTTTAATAAAGAGGAACATCCTTACATGCTGATCTGCGAAAAAATAACGTAGATATTGTGCCAGCCCCAACTCATCCCAGGGGTTAGTAGTAGGTAAAAAGGCGACTTAGGGAGATTGCGCGGTGTAGATAGACCAATGAGCACCTTGGGACACCCGAATGGTGAAGGGGAAACCACCAACAACAGCCAAAGAGGGTTGATGTCAGGCAGGCGGCCGGCTGTAAAACCTTAGCCAAAACCTTGAGCAGTTACCTATGAATTGGAATGTCACTCTCTTCGGTCACACTCGACATGAGCCTTTCCATTACTTTAAATTAAAAATTTATATTTATAATAATATATTTATATTTAATATTAAAAATTGCTATTTTCACATTTTCTTATAATATATTTCGTAGGTACGTAGACTATCATCCACACAACGGGTGTAGTTCTTACGAAAATAAATCTTTGATTTTATTTTACTTGCCTGTCGCTTCTGAAGACCGGCCGTAACCGCATTCAGATGCCTCAACGGAAAATCCCAAACAAGTTAGATTATTTTAACAACCAGCAACGACCTCGCGCAACTAAGCGCAGACTCGGTGGCGTATGACCCGCGTTCCGACCGTCTCTATGCAGATATAATACTGAGATATCATTACAGTGGACTTGGGCACATGGAGCGTTATCAATAGCTCGCCGCGAACAAAAGGACATTGTAGCAGGAACAACATAATAATAAGGATAACGAAAAGGGTTATCATAGGCCACGGACCAGTTGGGCGATTCTCACACTGCTGACTGCATCATGAGGAGCTCGCTGGCGCAGTGGCATAGCGCGCTTGGCCTCCGTGCTTCGGAAGGTACGTTAGGTAAGCAACGTTGTCGCCTTGTAATAAAGTTCATAATTGTGTCACGATTCGCAACGTGGTCACAGTGCGACTAATTTGAAGGCACCCTAACATTCTTCTGCCAACATAGCTTTCACATGCATCCCGTTAAAATTGAACTAACGATACTGGGTGAATCGCGCCCCATCGAACCCGCCAGCGTATCAGCTGTCACGCGACGGATGGCCGTTCGTAGTTCAACCTTGAGATTTGTCGGAAAAGTATAACTTGTTTGGGTTTATTATAAGTACCATTTCATTCCCATCCAAATGAAAACATGTAAACAGTCAAAAAGAATTTGATACTTATGCGCCTCCGAGACGGTCCAGCGGCTTCGGGTCAAGCTCGTTCATTTTCATTCTGTTGCTAGCAAAGAGTATACACTACGTTTAGTTGCTAGCTCAAACAGATCTTTTTTATGTCTAGTCTGATTGATTTATTTGACATAAAAAAGATTTGTTTTACCTAGCAACAGAATGAAACACACAGAAAATGAACGAGCTTGCCGCAAAGTCGCTTGACCGTTTACTTACGAGGCCCCTGTCGCACTCAGAGACGTCAAAAAACGTTAATGAGTACTTAATGTCAAAAAATCTCATTTAAATCTAGAGCATAGACCCGGCAAAAATAGCGACTAGTTTTGAATTGTCATTTTTTTACTTTAAGTACTCATTAACGTTATTTCACGTCTCTGAGTGCGGCGGTAAATGTCGAAAATCTATGGTCTAGATTTAAATGAAATTTGAAATTAAGTCCTCATTTAAGTTAATTGACGTCTCTGGGTGCGGATTTACGATTTATAATATAATGAAGAGAGTAGGAGTGTTCCTAGTGGAAAATCTTGCAAATTACTGTGACAAAGTTCTAGGGACCTAGAATAAGCTGGCGAAACGCGGGTTAAAACACCACGCACTGTCTGTCTACCCCTTGGGAGAGAAAGGCGTGATTTATGTATGTTGTTAATAATAGGTGCCGTGTGGTGACGCAGAGTAGCATACAATTGTCACTACCCCAAATCTCTCCCGTGGGTGTCGTACAAGGCGACCAAGGATAAATCAGTGATGAGGAATGGGCAGCAGCGTTCCTCTTAAATACCACCTAGCAATGTACTGCAACTTTTGTGCCCGAAATATGGTAATAGGCTCGCCACCTATTACATGGGACCTAACAGAATTGGCGAAATGTGGGTGCTAGTTCACCTCTGCCTACCCCTTCGGGATATAGGCGTGATTTATGTATGTATGTTAATAATACTTAATAGTAGATCCAAATATATAATTAAAACATGTTTCACCTAAAATAATAATTTATTAACAAGTACAGCGAGAGACATTAATTTTCCACTGGTAAAACACAAGCTTACTAAGTTACTTCTTCTTAACTTGTTGGGCCTCATCAATAGGATCGAGCTTGGGTTCCTCGAATTTGAAAGTGGGGAAGGAGGTCATGTCAGCACCAGGTGCACCACCAAACTGCTTTTCCAATTTCTCTAGCTCAGTCTTTAACTCCTTTTGAATTGCCGGACTTGGGTCAACGAGTTTACCACCACTGTCAAAGAAAAATATTACTTACTTAAATTATTGACTATAATGATAGATAGGCAAGTACCTAGTTATTTATTAGCTTAAAACATGGTGTATACGTTATACAAATTAGATATGTGCACATAATTTTATGAACAATACGAGAGAATTACAGTCAACATCAAATAATCATACCTAATTTAAGGTTATTTTTTTTTATTTGGTAAGGTTAAGGTCAGGTTTATAATAAAACATTTACATTTATACATCAAGACTTAACACAAGCTGGTTAAATATAGGTATTATTTCACCTCTGCCTATGCCTTAGAGAAAAAAAGTTTTATTTAATGTATGTATGTATATCTTAATTTATAAATATGAATTGTGTGGCTTGGTATGGACATATTATGAGAAGAAATGAAATTTATGACTAAAAAAGTAATGATGGATATAGAGGGAGATATAAAGAGGGGTGATATAAATTATATTTATCACAATTATTAGTGTATTAATGTCAACATTGATGGGACCATGTATTTATATAAAACAATAATAATTATCAAGTTTACAATCAATTCTAAACTAAAGACAATATCCACATTTACCAGCTCTCAATGTAAAGCATATTATTTTGTGTAAAATACTTATGACACTATTCACAACCAAGTTCTTACTGCTATCTACAGGGCTATACTTCTAGGTTGTTTAAGACGAAACTTGGTCAGCTGCACTTGTTGCATATTTTACTAAGTTTTAATAAGTCCACTGTTAACACTAATCTGTTTATTTCAATAATACTACAGTATAGAAATCATATTAAGGATCAACCACTGTCTATGATATAAAATATTACATTATAAAAGTTCCAAGCACAGTCCTTATGAACATTAATTTTTAGAATGTGTTTTAAACTGATTATTTAAAAAATAGCTGCATAGGTTAAAATGTATATTCAAGGTCAAATTTATTAGGAATAAATAAATAGCACTTACACACTCTTCTGCTTGTATTCCCTGATTTTATCTAAGAACAGCTGTTGAATGGGATCTGTGGCTTTCTGTGCAGCAGCCAGGTTTCTGGTGATAACGACAGACGGGCGAGCAGCCCGAAGACCACTGAGAAGTGAAGAGCTGAGCATCTGAAAAACCACAGTACTAACCTTAAAAATAAAGTTACATAACTAGACACTCGAAAAGTTAATATTTGTGAAAAAAATTAGTGGGCATTTTCGTGATAATATAAAATATTAATAGAAACCAGTAATATATTTATGATTTAAATATCATAGGATATTTTTATACCTTTTCTTTCTTCAACACTGACCGCAAATATTTGACAAATTGACAGTTAGTTAGTTTTAAATTCTCCCTATATTTTAGGGAAAGCAAAAGGTCTAGCCTATACAGCCAAGTCTTTAGTGTATATTTTATCTGTAGTCTTATGTAATAATGAGTGGGTGAAATGTATGAATGAAATTAATTTTACGTTAAAATATGGGTGCCACATATTTTAACGCATCTAGGGAGTGCTTGGCGCGAATTGAATGGTAACAGAGTTAATGATGGTGCTTGATGAAATGGATAAAACCCACTTTTTGTAGTCACCACAACATCAAACACATCATGAGACATATTTTCGATGATTCTGCATAATTGCACATCAACACGGATGCTTGTGCATCAAAATAACACCACTTTTACTGCACAAAATCCACTCTGTAACAATTTTTGAATCATTGAAAAAAAATCTGACTGACACCACGAAACGCGCCAAACACTCCTTTTTGTTATATATTTTAGGGAAGGCAAAGCGTCCTATTTACTCTGAGGGCAAAGCCCATACAGCCAATTCTTTAGTGTATATTTTATCTGTAGTCTTATGAAATAATGAGTGGGTGAAATGTATGAATGAAATGAAATGGCGCGAATTGAATGGTAACAGAGTTAATGATTGTGCTTGAAACAATGGATAAAACCTGTTTTTAATAGTGATCTTCACCACAACATCAAAAAAATGCACAAAATCCACTCTGTAACAATTTTTAAGTGGCTGTTAAAAGTGTATAAATAATGCATAAGGTTTCTAAAATTCTTATTTATATTGCAGATAAATTAACATCCACCCACACAGCATAATTCATAGATATTTTTTACATTTTTAGACCATAAATTTTAAAATCATAGACAACACTGTAATAAAAAATTTCTCTGTTTCCCGCCTTTCGGTAAAGTTACAAAAGTTGGTCGACTGGACATTGAGTAAATTAAACATTGTGTCGATATTTATCGTTTTGCCATTTAGCGAATTAAATAATTTAACATGGATATTAGTGACATAAACAAAGTGGCAACTACTAAAAGATTAAATATAGACGCAGAAAAGCTCCGAGAAAAAGTATCACGAGAAAGCACTAAAATTATAAAGTTGAAGGTACTGGTCAATGTTATCTGTATTCAAACATAATTGTAAAATTTTCATATCAAATTAATTTATACACAAACAGGTAGCCCAAGATACAGCGTATTGGGATCTGAAAGAAAAACTTCAACAAGTGGAAGGTAACCATGAGCGCTTGCAACAAAATATGGTGGAGGTGCAAATGCAGCACGAGGTCATTTCCGGCCAATACCAGGAAGAACTTCGACTTCGCCCAGAGACCCTTAACAAGTAAAAGCTATACATACATACATAAATCACGCCAATTATGGCAAAGCGCCAATTATGTTAGGTCCCATGTAATAGCTCTAGCTGGCGAGCCTATTTCCATTTATCGGCACAAAAGTCGCAGTATGCTAAGTTGTATAAGAGGAACGCTATCCATTCCTCATCACTGATTATCCTTAATCGCCTTGTACGACACTCACGGGAGAGATCAACAGCATACTTACCCAAAGAGAGTTGGTGTCAGGCAGGCGGTTGGACCTAAGCCACAACCTTGAGTGGTATGAATTGGAATGTTATCATTCCAATCACTCTCTCCGTTTATTGGTCTCTCGACATGATCTTTTCCAAGAAACGGAAAGGATCATGTCTATACATTCATACATTCATTCATCATTAGCATAAATAAACGAATTTAGATTTGGTACTTGCTGGAGGCATACTACAAAACATGGATGGAATTGGCTCGGGATCGCTCGAGATAGAGCGCTGCTGGGGAGGCCTTTGCCCAGCAGTGGGATCTTGTAGGCTGACAAAAAAAGCTGTTGCTAATGAAAGTACATACATACATAAATTATTATACCATACGCCAATTATGTTAGGTCCCGTGCATGTAATATCGTCGCAGCACAGTACAAGAGGAACGCTGCTCTGCTACCCATTCCTCACCACTGTGTTATCCTTAATCGCCTTGTACGACACGCACGGGAGAGATTGGGGGTGTTGACAATTGTATTCTACTCTGCAGTCACCATACGGCTAATGAAATTCCCTGTACAAATCCAGGATGAGCAGCACTCGGGAGATATGCGACGTGTTGGAGGAGTACAGCGAGCGGCTCAAAGAGACGCTGACCCGGTGCAAGAGCGACCAGGGCGCGCTGTGCGAGGCCTACCAGCGCTCAGGGCTGTTGGTCAGGGACCTCAAGCTGCAGCAGGCACGGCTCAACGACGAGAACCAACGGAAGATTGAGAAGCTCGAGGAGAAGGGTTAGTATAGTCTCAACAGAGACATTGCAGCCGGCGAGGGAGACAACGTCTTAGGAACAGTTTGAGGGTCTCATTCAAGCGAGTTTCATTCTTTCATTAAGAAAAAGCTATCCTGAACTATTTTTCTTTGTAGAATTTCGAAAAATTATTTCCTGCTTTTCTTTCCTGGATAATAATTTATTTACAATTTATTAGGATATTTAACATTTATAATGGAAGAATATAGGGCCATAAACATAAACCACCACGCTAGCCTAGTGCGAGCTATTAACGACTGCAGATGCAGCCGGAAGCAACAACGGCTTATCTTGCCTTCCGAAGCACGGAGGATCTCGACATAATACATTTTTAGTAATCCATCCAATGACCGGCCTTTGCGATTGTTGCTTAGTTTAGGCAACCGCAGACCGAACGCCACTGCGCTAGTGAACTCCAACACAAATTGTAAGCATATTTTCTAGCAAATAAACATTATCTCATCTTAATAACCCCAACAGCGAAACTGACCAGTGACCACCACAGCCAGCTCATCCAATACTTGTCCGCGGCCAAGCAGCAGGCGGACGCCGAAATAGCCGAGGCTAGGTCGAGGCTGTCTGCGGCGGAGGCGCAGCGAGACGAGCTCGTCGCCGCCACGGCTGAACTGCGCGCGCAGGCCGATATCAAGCAGGTCCATTTGCAGAAGGTAATTGGTTTGATACACATACCCCCGAATGCACAAACGCTACTCAAAGTGTAAGTCCTGCGCACATTGAACTACTATTACTTTTACTTTATAACTCAATGCCTGCGCATAACATTTAAGTATTGTCAAAATTGACGTTTTCCTTACATATTCTGACAGGTATTGTCCACTTAACTTTATAAGCAGTGCTCAAAATTTGAGTAGCATTTCTGTATTCGGGGGATACATACATTGGTAGATCACGCCTACCTATATCCCCGAAGGGATAGGCAGAGGTGAATGAACATCCACTTTTCGCCAAATAAGTTAGATCCCATGTGGCTAGGTGGCGAGTCTATTGCCTTATATCGGGCACATATTATTTGGTACTTGCCTAATATAGTTTGGGAAATGTGGATGTTTAATACACCTGTGCCTACCCCTTAGAGGAGTATTCTTTTTTCTACATCTTTTTGTGTTATCTCGCCTGGATAGGAATAATATTTTCAGTGTTGCATTTATATATGTATAACTTATCGTCAACAGAAAGAAGAATCAATTTTGTCACTCCAGAATGACATGAAACAACTACTGCATGAATTTAACCACCAAGCTAATGAATTAAAGAACGCCATGGTTAAAAAAGAAAAAGAGTAAGTTGCATTTTTATGAGAACCATTTTCTATTCAAATAGTCTATGGTTAATAAGTGTGTATAAAAATGTTCCAGCCTAAAGGAAGCCTTAGAATCGAACGAAGTTTTAAAGAAAGCTTTGAATAACCAGGAGGAGTTTACAAAGAGTGTGTGCACACAAAACGAACAGCTCAATGAAAAGATCGCGGACCTTCAGGAGCACAAAGTAGCTGCAGCCACTTCAATCCAAGATTTGGAGACGAAACTTCAGGTAACGACAGGATACACAAGATAAATTGCATCTATAATATTCCATTCTGTAAAAAAATAGTTTTGAATAGTTATTTTTACATTATTAGAATACTTCTGTTGAAATTGAAAGTCTGAAGAAAAATATTGAGCTTCAACAAATCCAGAAAGAAGAATTTGAAAAAATTATCATAAGTAGAAGTGAGGTAATACTTATTTTATTTCCTTTGAATTCTTTTCGGTCTGATTAAAAGTGTTCAAACCAAGATGGCTATTCTTTTCATTGCTAAACGAAAACTTATTGGCAATCTTCCTTAGTAGACTTCTCAACTAATAAACAAAACAATAATTAATAAGTAGGTTAGAACGCTTTGTACAATAGGAGCTGATAGTTAATGATAATCTTAAAATAAAAGTGTTATGTGTGTTACTATTTATGTCGTCATTAATAGAGTAATATTTACAACAAACAGCTTCTAGCAAACACTGAAAAAGAAGTCCTAAATCTCAATCAGCAACTGTCTTCTTTGGGAGTCGAGAAAACACAGCTGGCTGAACAACTGATCAAAACTAAGGAAGAGTGCGATGTGAATTCCACTCATATCAAGGAGTTGGAGATCAGTAAGGCTGAACTGGAAAAGAGGTTTGCAGATTTGACAGCAGAGATGGAAAAGCAAAGGTATTACTTTCTTTAAAAGCTATGTTTTGTAACTATGTAAAGGGATTGGGAACACTAGCGAAATGGGAAGGCATTTTTAAAATTTACGTACAAAGTTTTAAGCTTTTTTTTATACAGGGATACTAGCGAAGGAGCGATAAATGAATTGACAAGCTGCATCCAGCTGAAAGATAAGGAATTGAACGACAGAGCTCACACCATTGGTCAACTTATGACTGACGTCAAAACTGTCTCCGATGCTCGGGCAAAAGTGGACATTACGCTGCAGAGGGTAAGGAAAGAGGCAGACGCCGAAAAGGAAGTTTGGAAAGACAAGGAGTGGAAGATGACCAAGCAAATTGAACAGCTAGAAATAAACGTCAGGGTGAGTAAAGGCGGAGAAGTGTTTAAGGCTGCCTGTCCATTGTCGTGAAGCGAGGCTCCGGAGCGGAGAAACGAGGAAATATTTAACAATAAGATTGCATACCAACCCGCACTGGGCCAGCGTGGTGGGTTATGGGCCAATCTCCCTATTTTCTTCTATCCATATGGAAGACCCGTGCCCCAGTAGTGGGGACATTAAAGGGATGATGATGATGAAAATTGTATAAAATAGCGGAGCGAAATTTTATGCAATTCTATTGGTTATTATTTCTTCGTTTCTCCGCTCCGCAGCCTCGCTCCGGGTCAATGGACAGGCAGCCTAATGTAGGCAATTTTGATTTTAATTTCTTTTATTATGTATGTTTCAGGACAAAGATGATGAGCTCTCTAAGCAAATGTCCATCATTCTGGAGATTCGCTCAGAAAAGGTACGTGTCGTTCGTACTTGTGAGTAGCTGTAGACAAAATAAGACCCACCCCTAGGTCTTATTTTGTCTACCTACAGCTGCATCGTTGACGGACATGATCTTTTTAAAAGAAAGAAATAATTTAATTTGAATACTGTGGGTGCTAGTTCACCTCTGCCTGCCCCTTCGAGGATATAGGCGTGATTTATGTTATATGTTTTTTTTAATACTGGTCACATTTTCACTTAATTTAAATATTTTGTACAGCTAAATTAACTAACAAAACTGAGTGTTGACTCAGTTTTGTTAGTTAATTTAGCACTTTACTGCAATTTATGTCCCAAGTCGGTTAAAACATTCTGCCTCTAAACTTTTTACCTAGACAGAATATTTGGCCATCAGGCGTGGACTGGACGTGGCCAAAGTCTCTCTCCACCGCTTGACAGTGTTTTGTCTCAGGATTTAGTGGGAGTTAGAGCGAGAGGCAAATTTTTACTTTTCCCCGAGAAGATTTTTGTTCATGACCCGTGCTACGGGCGCATAAGATTGACTAACAGCTCCCGTATTCAGGAGCGGCTGCATGAGAAGATCGAGAGCATGCAGAACAAGATCGACAACATCCAGAAGGAGCTGACTGGGCCGCCCAGGGCGCGCGTGCCGCCTGACCACGACGACAACGCCCTCATGTGCCCGCCCGCGCCGCCCGCCAAGGTCCCACCGCCACTACCCCCTTGCTACATTACCGGCCTTACAGCCCTTACGCACTATTACGCACTACTATTACGAGAAAAAATTATTGGTCTAGAAAACTCAGACAGATCGGATATACCTAGTGCGTAAGTTAAGTTACCATAGAAATAGTTAGGCTACAACGGACCTTGAAAATCACGGACACGGATCGGATGTATAGTGCCTAGGCGCTCTTAGGCTCTTCACTTCACACAAGAATTTTATGACAGTTGCCTTGGAAGGAATAACTATCCAATCTTTCAAACAATGTATCATGTGCATAATAATTGCTTGGTTACCTAATCAAATGATTTGCCCGTTGTGCTAGCTAGTTAGTTTCAGTCTCAAACCTCAAAAGTAATGAAGACCCTATTGTGCTTTTAAATTAATATTTTATTGCTTCTATGTGTTCCATGGTATGGTTCCATTCGTAAATTTTCTAATAGCTCACTTAAATTAGCACTGCTCTGCTTAAACTGCTAAGTAGCTATAACAGGTAAATAACTAAGTTCTATTCTATATCTATTCTATATTATTAATTATTATGACACTTTAGCTGCAAGCTCCGCAACGCGAAGAGGCACGCCAGCTGGACTCCATG
The DNA here is from genome assembly GCA_963931975.1 of Cataclysta lemnata. NCBI lineage: Eukaryota > Metazoa > Arthropoda > Insecta > Lepidoptera > Crambidae > Cataclysta > Cataclysta lemnata. The sequence goes on along the minus strand of OZ008355.1, from coordinate 677,797 downwards.
CTGTTCAGCATGTTCAGCGACACCAGCATGGACGGCGATACGCTCGACGTGAGTACAGTTTCCTGCATAGCTGTTTCCACTAATTAAAACCTGTCTTGGCTTTTCTGACTTGCTGATTTTTATTTACTTTAAGTACGGTTTCTAACTTAATAGGGCTGACAATTTTATACATACATAGATACATACATACATTTTTGAAACATTGCTTTGCTTACGTTCTGCCGTGTGGTGATGGCAGAGCAGAATACACATGTCACCTCACCACCCCTATCTCTCCCGCGGATGTCGTACAAGTCGACTAAGGGTCAAGACAGCAAGGAGTAATGGGCAGCAGCGTTTCTCTTATGCCACCTAGCAATGTGCTTACTGCGATTTCCGTGCCTTATAGATAGCAATAAAGGGTATCCATCTATAGGACCTAACTTATACTTAAACTCTGCCTACACCTTCGGGGATATCTAATAGGCGACATTAATGTTTGTATGTATGCTGTAAGCTTGAAGTTGTGTCAGGCGGGTGAGGTGAACCGACGCTTCGAGGCGCTGTCTCGCGGTGAGCGCATGTCGCCCGTGCCGGTCAAGCGGCGCGCCGGTGCCGGCATGGTTCGCGGCGGCCTCGCGTACAAAGCGCAGGGGCAAGATGTGAGACTACCTACATTTTTTTGACTTTAACAAAAATAGTTATCAACTGGTTTCTACCTATTTAAACTTGCCAACGTAGCACGGGACGTGGACAAAATTGCCTCGGGGAAAGAAAATATTTTCCTCTCGCTCTTACTCCAACTAAATCCCAAGATAAAACACTGTCAAGTGGTGGAGAGAAAACTCGAGAGATTTTGTCCAAGTCCTGTTGAGGGGTTATTATTATGTAAGCCGATTGCTATTGTGATTGCCATTGCTCTCGTCGACCTAAACTCTCGCACTTTGCTATTATTATCAAAAAGTGAGAGTGACGGTACATAACCCCACAGGTGAAACTGAAGATGGCATCATTGTATTGTCTTACGTACTGCCGACAGGAGCCTGTCGTTTAAATACGAGAGACCCAATGAGACACTAGTTTTAAAATAGGCCGAACTCACTGTCCCTTCGAATGGGAAAGTAAGTTTATAAAAATCTGCGATTACATTTAATATTATGGAATGAAATATAAAAGCTTGGAAACATAATAAATTGGCCTTTGGCAACCAAAATATTTTAATAACCTTGTAATAAAGTGCAAGTAGATCTACTAACTACAATTCAGTGTATTTATACTAAGGACCTTTTTCACAATCGACTTGTAAGTTCTGAACAGCTTACTTGGCAGATCATTTTACTGAAATTTATGTCAATTAAACTGCCAAGTAAGCTATTTAGAACTAACCGGTCGATTGTGAAGCAGGCCCTAAGTATAATAAAAAGTATAGTACTATACTATGTATGTTTTCAGGATTGTGATATTTCCCTGTCACAAGTGAAAAACGACCTGAGAAGTAAAGAAAAAGGCTTCTTTAAGAATAAGCGCATTGAAAACAAAGCAAAGAAGCTGAAGTAATGACTTTGTAAAGTTAAAAGTTAAATTAGTAAAGTTAAAATTTATCATCCTTTTATTTTTCTGCTATTGTTAATTACACTTGTTCCAAAGTAATTACTTTGACAATCATTTCATTGTATTTTTGAAAAAATAAAGTTGCATAATGTTTTAAATATTGAGTTTCTTTTTATTTATCTACACTGATAAAACTTTCATACAGTTAAAGTAATCCTCACTTATATTTATCATAATTCCTTATTTTCGTCATCAAAAATTTCTAAGGAAATTCAATATATATTATTATTGACTAGGTATTCAAAAGAATACTGTAATTTATCAACTATGGCTGTACGTTTATGTATTTTTTGTATAAACATAGTTTTCTACAGATAATTTTGGTTTGACAATGACAGTTGATAACGGTTGTGTTTTTTAATTCTCCCTATATTTTAGGGAAAGCAAAGGGTCTAGCCCATACAGCCAAGTCTTTAGTGTATATTTTATCTGTAGTCTTATGAAATAATGAGTGGGTGAAATGTATGAATGGAATGAATTTTACGTTAAAATATGGGTGCCACATATTTTAACGCATCTAGGGAGTGCTTGGCGCGAATTGAATGGTAACAGTTAATGATGGTGCTTGATGAAATGGATAAAACCACTTTTTATAGTGATCTTCACCACAACATCAAACACATCATGAGACTTATTTTCGATGATTCTGCATAATTGCACATCAACACGGATGCTTGTGCATCAAAATAACACCACTTTCACTGCACAAAATCCACTCTGTAACAATTTTTGAATTAGTGAAAATAAATCTGACTGACACCACGAAACGCGCCAAACACTCTCGTACTTTCCCTTGACAGTTGATAACTTTTGAGGTTTGATTGACTTGACATAATGATGACATCTTCCATCTCCTGATGTTTAGATTTATGTAGCTTGTTTGTTGTCGCTATTCCTAAATATTCCTGCTATTATAACAGAAAAATAGAATATTCATTACAATACTTACTGATGACATTCCTAACTTAAATTTTATACATTAAATTATAAGCAATAATACAATGGAGCGTGGTAAAACGACTTCAGCTGGGCGCGGAGCCAAAAGTAAGGCTCCACAGCACCCTCAGGATATCTTTGCCCTGGGCAGTAAATCGACAGTGGTGGTCAACAGGGATTCTGAAAAACGTAATATACACAAACCTTCCACAAGTGGTAAGAACTTATTTTTTATTGTTAGGTTTGAATTTTCATTGAAATCTATTTATTTTTCTTAAGTATTTCACTATGGTTTGCCAACAGTATGCTTGGAAAGTTTTATATTCATAGTCTTGTTTTTAATAAATTAGTGCCAAAATAAACATATTATGAAATTCATATATTAGTTTTATATATTAGGTTATATTAATAATGTTATTGTATAAGGTGTGGAACGCAAAAGGGAGCCATCAGGTTTTGGCAGCCAACCTCCACCAAAAAGGTCAAGGATTGGTTCCCCAGCTGAAGCTGTTGTTGGGATCTCACTTGAGATAGATCCTGTGGACTTGGTGCCCAATGTTCTGCAGGCCCTGGATACACTAAACTCTGATAAATTGGTTTGTTATTAAAATTATTTCTTTTTATATCATATAAAAGAATGTGCCTTAATCATAATCATGTGTACTTGTGTTATTTTTGTAAATCCAGAATGTCCTAATATTGTTGTAACAGATTCATTGTTGATTTCAGCTTGGTCTCTTAACTGGTTCAATACGGTTACTAAAGTCACAGCGTTCAAAACCGGACCCAATACTCTGTATGAGTATATTGTACTTAACAAAGATTCGTCCAAACATGTTTGCTCATGAAACTGTCACTCAGAGCCTTTGTACACTGCTGAAGAGAGAACAAGGTGCTGCGTTTAAAAATAAAGGGAACCCATTGGTGTTTGTGCTTGCCTGTAACATGTTGTATGCGGGTCATAAGGACAGTACCAACTGGCCTGACACTTTTATAAAGGTACATTATATAGAATTTTTATTTTTAGTACTTGATTGTGGATTTTATCTATAATATTTAACCTCTCTTTTATTTCGAACAGGTTTACATAGAAGACGCTTTAAATGAGCGTTGGTGGGTTGAATGTTCCTGGTGTAAATGCCTTGTTGAGAACATAGTCACAGCGTTCAGTACCAAGCAGCCACCTCCTTACCTTGTACCTTCTGATAACACACTTGGTAATTATGACGACATATAATCGGATTTTCATTCTTGGTTGTTGGCAAAGTCAGTGTCGTGTGATGTTTTCACAGGTACTATGTCTCCATCAGGATCTGGCTCTCCGCTAATGGGCAATACGGACGAAGACACTGACAACACAGAACTGGAGTATACTGTCTTTCCTAGGTGAGAAATTTTCCTTTTTTTTACAGTGGAACAGTCTATACACTGTAAAATGGGACTGTAGACTGGATATAGTAAGAGAAATGTTGTGTTAATACACCTACTCTACATTCATTAAAGATGATGAAATACCACTATAAATATTTTAATTTGTACATTTTAAAATTTCAATAAAAATATTACAAAGTCTTGGTTAGTCAAGTGGTATAGGCATTTTCTTGGAATGCAGAAAACACAGGCTTGATTCCCGCATCAAGTCTATAATTTTTTGCACTTTTTTTGTTGTTATAATATAGGTACTCCAGCAGCTATGAAAATGTGGAAGGACTCGTACTAGAAGCAATCAAAGATCAAATACAACGGCGTGCAGCGCCAGACGCTATACATCGCGGCTTCCTCAAACTGCTGGCAGCTACCTGTGGGTTTCCTGAGGTAAGATATTTTTAATTTCAGAAAAGAACTAACAAAGAGGTATCTAGAATATTTGACGTTTATTTGGGGATGATTTTTATGGTGTAGAGGTGGGAGCGAGAGGTATGCCATGTGGTGACGGCAGAGTAGAATACAATTGTCACCACCCAAAATCTCTCCCGTGGGTGTCGTACAAGGCGACTAAGGATAAAACAGTGATAAGGAATGGGCAGCAGCGTTCCTCTTATACCATCTAGCAATGTATTGCGACTGTTGTGCCCTATAAATGGCAATAGACTCGCCACCTATTACATCGGACTTAACAATTGGCGAAACGTGGGTGTAATTAACCTCTGCCTGCCCCTTTGGGGATATAGGCGTGATTTATGTATGTACGACTATAATAGTGCCCCACTGGGGAGGGGGGAGTCTCCCTCGTGTTCAGAATAACGCTTATTAGAGCGACGTCCTTTGTGCACAGATCCGCATGATCTCGGCGTCGCGACTGGAGGCGTGGCTGCACTCGGGCAAGCTGTGGCGCGCGGCGCAGGAGCTGCTCGCGTACGTGTGCGTGAACGCGGACGCGTGCGGGCCCACCGCCGCGCGCGACCACGAGGTGCTGGCGCAGCTGGCGCGCATGCGGCTCAAGACCAAGCCGCTGCAGGCCGCCTACCAGGCCTGTCTCAGGTGCGTGCATTTGCGTGTGTACGTGCGAGTGCACGTATACGTACGTCGTCATTTTACTAAGCTTTTACTTTTAGCTACCATCCAAGCAATGGAAGGTGAAATAAAATCTTAATACCGCACATATTCAGTATTTAATCATTTATTAAGCTTTCGTAAACTGAAAACAGTACAAAAGGTGACGGTAATTTTTTAATAAATTTCTTCCAGCCTACATATTCTACCAACCGAATTTTGCAAGCATAAGTATTTAGCATCATGTAATCTGCGAAGGAAATAAACGAATTTTGGCGATCAGATTGGATAGAATATTATTTATGTCACACCTGATTATAAAGTGGACTTTTTCGCCCGCTACGCATACGAAAAATCCCACTTCCTGGTCAGGGGTTGACATAAAACTATACTCTTACCTCGGGCAATAAAAAGAAAATCTCAAATCACATATTTATCGCCATCGCCTTCAGCTAGGGCGTCAAATACTTGCGATCTGAGACATTTTCTGTTTTATCGCCCTTGGTATATAATCTACGTCCATTGCTCGTCGTCTCCTATTGTCCGTCTTCTAACTTCCATAACACAAGCGCAGTGCTGCTTACTTTGGGCTAGCAGCTAGATGATTAACTGCCGCACTCAGTGACGTCAAATAACATTATGAGTACTTAACGTCAAAAAATGACAATTCAAACCTAGTCGCTATTCTTGCCGGGTCTATGGTCTAGATTTGAATGAAAATTTTTGACATTAAATACTCATTAAAGTTAATTGACGTCTCTGAGTGCGGCAGTAAGTGTGTAAGAAATTGTTAATATATAAAGCAAAAGTAAAAATATAATGCTGAAAATTGGTGTGGTGTACAGGGAGATGGTGTCGGAGAGCCCGGCACTGCTGCGCAGCGTGGTCACGCACACCATCTACAACGAGCTGTCCAACGTGCGCTCGCCCAACAACATGGCCGTCCTGGCCGCGCTCATACAGGTAATGCATTGAATACCCTTATCTTATCATCAGCAGCACCATTTTTTTCGTTGGAAAATGTTTTATACATACCTTGACTTCGGTGGGGCCGAGCCACAGGTTATGCAGGATTCTCGCAGAGAGAATCCAGGCCTATCTACTCACTATACAGGCTTTTTATGTGAATTTTGTTTGTAGATATCACCAAATCACATTAACACAGTTAATGACAAATACATCGAATAGAATATGCAGAATGCCAAATGCGAACTAAATTATGAGCGACCAGGACCACTGCATGCAACCTACAACAGCAATAAACTAGGAATATTGATTTTTCAAAATTCTTTATTTAACATGCCGCCAAAACGCCACGTTATGACTCTGACAGCGCTTGACGTCATTTGTGTTCGTATCCACTGTGCAAACTAATACATAGTATACCCGTTTCATTCATGATTGCCCACGAATGACGCCACCCACCGTGATTAG
>OZ008355.1:551641-671144 GCA_963931975.1 Cataclysta lemnata | reverse complement strand
ATGTTTGGTCATGCATCCAAGACCGGCCTTGGCGAACTTTGCGGCGCAGTATGTCTTGTCTTTCACTCACTCCTGTTAGCTCTCATCTCCCCATTCACTAATTTAAGTTTTAAGAGATGGGGTGATATACACCACGTTATTTTGATGATAAAGCGCAACTTTAGCAATCGGATCTTGTCTCATGTGAGGGTGTTGCAGGCCTGGAGGCGATCCTGGAGTGCCTGGAGTGCGGGCAGCCGGAGGTGACGGAGGCGGCGCTGGACAAGCTGCCCGAGCTGGTGTGCGGCATGCAGGAGCACGCGGTGAGGCTGCTGTCGAGGGTCTTCTCGCTGGGCATCACGTCGCGGTACCCCGTGGAGACCTGCATCGCCAAGTGCGTCGCCACCATCAACCTGCACCGCGGCTGCTAGGGGGGGAAGAGTTTTTGGTTCATTAGGACCGCTGTCTTATCGAAATCTGTCGCCGTAACAATATTATTAAAGATAGCGAGCCAAGTCCGCCCGGCTAGCTACCACCGTTTTGTCAAAATCTGTCGCCCTAACAATATTATTGGTGATAAAACAGTGAGCCTCTGTGGTTGAGGGTTCCCAAGTGAAGCTCGATTCGATCTTCCGCCCTTATCGCCACTTACCAATCAGGTGAGATGATGTATAAGTCTTACAAAGCTTGAAGAACGCAGCACCCGTCTGAAGTCATTGCAGGGATGGGGGATGATTTATAGAGTATCAAGTGAAAAAAGTTTAGTAAATCAAGGTCATTGAGACCTGAAACCGCCATCAGATACCAGCCCCTCTAGAAAGTAGCCAATCTATTCGGACAAATAATACAATACAAATGTTTCATACATTTGTTTACATCCATACTATAGTATTCCAGAGAAAACAACATGCCGACCGTCATGTCAAATGTAAGAGTCATAAATTGACATTGGATTGCATTCGTTCGAAAAATTGTCTAGAGGGGCAGCACATTTGTCAGCGTGAAAGTGTTTGTGAGTCTATTGATTATTGAGTTACAGTTATGAGTTGACTATTTTAAATAATTATTGTAATTTTTTGAAAGGAACAATTATCCAATTTCATAACAATGATACATGTAGAATATGTGAAAATGTTTTTTATCTATGCAACTGCACATCTACATTATAGATATGTTGTGTAGAAGAATCAATTGCCTAAAAAGCCATGATTGACTGACACGTTTTGTAATTCATAAAAACCAATTAATGTATTTAGATAGGATTGTAAATAAAATAGTCATAAGTTGATAAAAATAAAAGTAAAAATTTAGTAATAAAAAACTGTATTTATTACAAAATATCATCCTTCAAATATTAACAATGTGCACATTCAATAAGAAATGCATTACACCCAATATTTTTTATTGGCAAATAAAATAGTTAATAGAATGCGAATATCCTCTTTATTATATTCACATACAAATAAATAAATAAATTATTCTCTATGCTTATTATATTGAGCCCACAATCCAAAGCGTTAAGTAGATTACTTTAAGTGTAATTTACATTATATAAAGGCCATTCTCTGTCGCTATTCCAAGAGAAGGAGAAGTTGTCATCACCAATCATTGTTGCCAAGGTCTGCGAACATTTTATCCTTAATCTTTGGCTTAGGGTCTTCCTTTATTTTTGTCTCGACTGCACCAACTAGTCCCAACAGGAATTCAAATTCTAAAATGAAAGGAATAATGTTGGGTCAAATAGAATAATGTTAGGATTTATGTCAGGTGTAAGTTAGAGGCTAACTCCCACCCCATATAGTTTTTTATAAATTATGCGAAAATCTAAATACGTGTTTAATGACTATGATTTTTTAAGACTCGGTGAGTAAAATTTATTACCGTCACAAGTCAAAGCTGTCCCTCTCAACTCATGGGGCCCAATGAACTGCTTCTTCATATCGCCTTCAAAGTACACGAAAATACTGGGCAAATTCCTCTCAGGGTAATTAGGAATACATGTCTGTGCCACTGCCTTTAAAAACTTTGTGTATGGAAACTTGGCTGCCAGCTGCCTCATGTGCTGATTCAGTAATGCACATTGCTGGATGCTGTAAGAGATAATAATTAAATTTATAACAGGGTACATGCATTATTATCATCATCACCAACCCTTTAATGTCCCTTTGGATGGAAGAATATACAGAGAATGAGTCATAACCCATGGCACAGGCCCAGTGCGGATTGATAGGTATTAACCACTGCAGATGCAGCCAGAACCAACAGATTAACATACCTTGCACAGTAGGGAGCTAATATATTTTTTGTCCCCCATCCAATGGCCAGCCTTAGCGATAAATGCTTAGTTTATTTACACAATCACAGGTAGAGCATGCATGCTATGAGTATTTCCTGTCGAGCTTCTACAAATGCTGTGTGCCTGCTTATTTATTTGACATTTTGACAACACAAAGTAGACACAAAAATAGATTAATCCGACTTAGCTCATTCAAGGGTTCATTCCTCAATATATTTTAGACCCCGTGTAATAGGAGGTGAGGCAGTTGCCATATTTCATGTCCATTTCAAAATGTAATTTGTAGGAAATATTCAGGACTTTGACCAAGTTAACACAAAGAAAAATTGAAAATAAACAAAAAGTACATACACAATTTAAATATTATCTCACCCTTGTTTATACAAATGTATGACAACCCATATCCCTTCTCCAGCTTTATTAACTTCCTGCACATAATCCTGTCCTGACACTTCCTTTATATCCCCAAACCTTGGTTTCTCTGCCAGCCTTCTCAATTCTGCTATCCTCTTCCTTCTATACTCTTCAAGTACAGCCTCATCCTCTGAATCTTCCAGTTCATCCAGGCCATCCAAATCTAGTTCTGAGAGTTTTTGATCCTCTGAAAAGACAACACATAAAAAATTAAAAGATCAAGTAGTACCAAATGATCTAGTTTATTTACATTAGATAACTATTAAAATTCTAAACCATAAGGCATTTTAACCTAAAAATGTTTAGCTTTAGAGGTACCAACTTTCATCCTGTTTCTGTTGTATTGTCTGTTCGATCATGTTCACGATTTCTTCTTCTGATACCTCTTTTTCTTTAGGGGGTAAAATCCCCTTAGATCTAAGAACATCATTCCATTCTGTGTCTTCATTTGGATTCTAAAAATAGTAAAATTCATGAGTAAACTACTATACAATATATGCTAATAAATGAAGTAAATAAATAATTTTACCTGCATTTTGTGTTCAGTAGTCTTGCAACAATAGGTAAATTAAAGAATTTACTAAAATATTGTTTTCCAAGGAAATTTGACACCTATAGTAAGCTATTGACACAAATGAAGCACAATCAGCAGCACAAGCACAAATTGTATGAAATGAAGGAAGATGAGTCAGACCGACTGACACTGACATACTGACAATGACAAATACTTTGACAGCTGACCTAAGGCAGCGAACGTATTTTATTAACTAGTGCTAAATCGATATGTAAATTGAATAGTAATAATTAATATGACAATAATATCGAATTAATTATTTGATTCAAATTTTTTGATTTAGGTGAACATAAAAAATTATTATTTAATTTTGTTAAAATTATATTAATTATAAAATAAAAATTATATTAATTAAAATTATATTAATTATAAAATAAAAATTATATTAATTAAAATTATATTAATTATAAAATTAATTATATAATATAAATTAAAGAAACTGGGATGACAGAAGAAAATCCACCATTTCACAATTAAATTCTGTCTTGATGTAGTGTAGTAAGTATCAAAATGGAAGCAAAAAGGTTACGGGTCCTACCCGTAAACCAACACTTAAATATGTCACAAGCAATGCCTCTTCCCTCTATGCCACATTACGGACCCGGCATCCGCACGGTGATTCCATGGAATGCTAACAGTTTTCATCTGATGAGAATTTAAATACACACTTTGAAGGAGGAGCTTCCTTTATGTTGCAATCATTTTATATTATGTATGAGGAGCTCGCTAGCGCAGTAGCGATTGCGTAAACTGAACAATTTCGCTAAGGCCGGTCATTGAATGGGTGACCAAAAATTTATTATCTCGAGTTCCTCCGTGCTTCGGAAGGCTCGTTAAGCCATTGGTCCCGGCTGCATCTTCAGTCGTTAGTACCCACCCACCTGCACTGGGCCAGCGTGGTGGGTTATGGCCCAATATCTCTATATTCTTACATCCAAAGGGGAGGCCCGTGCCCCAGCAGTGGGGACATTAAAGGGCTGGTGATGATGATGATGATGTAAACATTGCAAATTTTATAAATAAGTGTAAATGTATAGAAATTTTTATAACTACACTTAAAATGCTTATAGTAGTACTATATGACTTATTTTTAAACCTTGAAATTTGGTTTTTGTTCTATTTGTATCCTCAATTTTATGTGTTTTAATAGATTTTAAATCAAGAATGTTGAATTGAATGATTTTTAAAATACGTTGTAGCATCACTATTAGAAGTACTGCCAGCGTACAATTTGCAACAGTCTCTTGATTAAAAAGCCCAAGATATATTATAACCAGATTTATCATTTTATTTTACTATCCGGTACCATGTTTAACATTGTTAATGGGCTTAATAATTCATGATTGTTCTAGTTAAATAAATATTATTTTAATATTCATGTTAATCTGGGTAACACTGAAAGTGTCATTGTGATAGACAGATGACACGTACTTTTTTTTGAAGTTGTCAAGTGTCAACCTGCGTCGTGTTGGAAAAATTTTGTTCGCTATGTTCAGTCAATTCAAGTCAAGACAAAATAAATAAATTGAACATGGCTGATATCGAAGGACATAAACATCGAGATTCTAATTTCCATGAGGGAGAAGGTAAATAAAGTTAAAATATTATTGAATAAAGCGCGCGCGTCTATAGTGCGTCCATGCGAACAATCGTGGGCAGACGGCCGTTTATTAGTTGCAAATTACCCTCGTGTTACCTCAGTGACATTGAATTTGGGTTCTTTTTATATTTGCTGCTTGGATTACCGTGCTGTTCGGCCAGGATTGAAGTGTGTTTTGCGTCTGACGCTCTAAGTGATCCGATTGGCGTCAAAAGTTAGTGGAAATGACTGGGGGCGCGGACAGGAGTCTCGATTCAGGTACCTGTGTTTTTGTTATATTATAATTGTGGACGGTGTCGCGAAGTTATAAGCGTATCATCACAACTGTTAAAATGACTGAGCAATAAATACGTTTGTTTTCCCATGTGCTGCAATTGAAAGGAAATAATATTGGCTATACCTATTAATATTATTGCAAAATGCTATCATTGTAATTACAGTGATACCGTTTTTCGTTATAGAACAAGCCAAATAAAAACTTAAGTACAAAATAGTTATTAACATAACTATCACATATAGTTATGTTATAAACTACAAAATACAGAATTTATGTTGGCAAACCATACTCCCAGCTTGCTTAGAAAGCTGCTTTCTGCACACTGTCAACTCAATATTTAATTACATCAGTTGCCTGACTTGGCAATGGATGTAATTAAATATTGAGTAATATAATATTGTCATTTAAATTTTTATGCAATATCCAATTATGCCATATTGAGAAAGAATAATAACAAATTTAAGACATATTCAATGTCTGTCTTAAAGAAATTTAGTCTTAAATAAATACTGCCCTAGTTTATGCATCATAGACTAAACCTCGGTCACACTGAATGAAACCAGGTGGTTACAATAAAGTTGCAATACCTGTTTGCAGCACTATTATTTGATGAGTAGCCATACCAGCTGAGACAAAATTTGCTATTGTGTGATTGTTGGCTGTATCTATTAATTTTGCCAAAAGTTCATACAAATTTGAATGCAAGTCAATTGATCTGCTTTAATTTACAACTTATTAGTATTTGTTTGTTGAGGAAATTTATAAAAACTAAATGTATTGAAAAAGCATAAAAACCTTTCTTTGCTTTAGCTTTGAATTATTTGTTGTCATTATTTGTTGTCATTATTTGTTACATTAAGCAAATACTATGATTAAGGCTTATCTTTATTATACACAAAAGCTAGTACAGTGGGTAGGTTTATGCAATCTTATTTTGATATCTATAATATTCTCAACATCTTCCTGCCCTGTATCATTCATATTGGTCAGATATACTCCCTTTTTACCTCTTAGAATACATCACACCACAAAGGTGTTAATGGTTTATGAAGGTATTATAAAATTTAAAGAAGATTGAAGGTTTATAAAATGATGCATAGGACCATGTCGAAAATCTGATGGTTGGAGATTCGCTCCATTGCGATGACAACATTTTATTATTCATGACAGGAGATGATGGTGATGATGACAAGTAAAAAATTAACAAGTATCATAGGAAAGACAATTTATTAATCTTTGCATAATGCCCAGACATGTAAGATAAATATTCGACTTGTTCTTTGTTGCAAACTCTCACTATAGAACCTAAAAATGTATGCTGCTGACAATATATTAATAAACTATTCGATTTTTAATTTTAACATTATATAAATGTTAGAAAAATTAGTACAAAGATTTTGGTGGTTAGAAAAAGAATTTCGAAAAATTATGATCTTGAGGCGGGAATCGAACCCGCGTCCGCTGCTATCCGGGCAGGTGCCTGACCGCTCGGCCACCCAAGACAGTGTCTTGGGTGGCGTAAATTCTTTTTCTAACCACCAAAATCTTTGTAATATATTAATAGTTAGATCAAAAGGTCAGTGATATGGTTAATATTTATACTGCTGAGCCTTCACTGTGTAAGAATATATGGGAAGAATAGGACCCAAATATTTTTTCAAACTCTTCGCTGCTTCAGACGGTGGTTACTTCAATCTTTAAAATACAGAGTTATTTGTGACACACCAACAATCTTACAGAACTAGATAGTTGACATTGTATGTGTTAAGAGTTACATAAATCAATACGTTGAACAAAACTTATTTTTTAAATTGTTGACTCGGCAAACATTATTTTGCCCTTATTGCCGAGGGGTATATAAAATAGACTTTGGCCTTTTCTTAGACCTACCCTAATACCTAAATATACACAAAAATTTTCCTGATAATCTGTCAAACTGTTTTGGAGGAGTTTTAAAACAAACACTGTATGAGATTTTTATATTATTAGACTAGTGGGACACCCGCGGCTTTGCTCGCGTTAATGTTGGTTATTACTTACTATATAGCCTATAGCCTTCCTCGATAAATGGACTATCCAACACAAAAAAAAATTTTCAATTTGAGTCAGTAGTTCCTGAGATTAGCGCGTTTAACCATACAAACAAACAAACTCTTCAGCTTTATAATATTAGTATAGATATACAGATATACAGTTATTCCAATTATGCTATGCAATAATGCTTATTCACAATCGAGCAGTAAAATTTAAATAATATTTCTTATTGTATGAGTGTACCTACCTACTTCATTTCTAACGAATTATCTAAAGTTGTAGAACAAACTTTGTTGTTTATGATGTTAGCCATTCAGTCCTGCGAGTTTGCTGGTGCTTTGAAATTAAGCCTGTATATTAAACCGTGCATTTTCGCATAGGTAGTATCGTCTTCCCTATTAGTCCAAACACCGTGTCCGCGACTCTCAGCGGCCCCTTTATCCCATATGCGGACAGGCCTCAGGTTAACTAACGGTGTGCGGGGATTCCGACATGTTTTCGCATACCTAAACTGGTTTATAGTGAAGCTGTTTAAATCAGAGATATGCCTTCGTCTTTTTTCTCACGTACTACTTTCACTACGTTCGTAGATAGGTTTTAATTGCGCGCTCGTGATTGAATTAGTGAACACATTTATTTCTAGCCAGGTGGTAGGTAACGTATTTAATTTTTCGGACTATTTTGCTTAATATGTAATGTAAAATGAAGATCTTCTTCTCCCTGCCCTGTTCCCAGTCTATCAGGGGTCGGCGCAGTATGTTTCCTCTTCCATTCATCGGTCAGACGCCATTAAGCCATCTACTCCCTTTTGATTCATACCATGCATCACACCGAAAAGTTGTAAAATGAAGTATAATCAAGATATTACTTATGTACTTACTAGCTGATCGGGCAATCGTTGTTTTGCCTATATCACCTATTGTCAGACCTATCAAATATGTCTATACACAAAAACAATTATAAAAATCGGTCAAGCCGTTTCGGAGGGGTTCGATAACGAACACTGCGCCACGAGATTTTTATAAATCAGATTAAATTGAACAATACATGCGATAATCATTATTGCGATCAACTCGAAAACACTGCAATCAGTGCGCGTAACATATTGTCTCTTAAGTGCCCGCTTGTTTGTTTCCAAATTGGACATTGTATCATTGTAATGCTTATGTAAGTGTCTGTAATTTCGTGTGCGGCGTCTGACCTTTCTGTACGAACAAACCTGTATGTTTAACATGAGACAGCAAATTGTGACTTTCAGTAATTTGTTGTGTATACGAAATATTTGGATTCGTTTTCTACTACTGAGCCAATATTAAAATGCTTGAATGCCAATAATAAAAGAAAAGTTTTCAAACGTCAAGACACTCCACCTCCACCAAACGTCAAGGAACCATTTAAACCGTGAAACACAAAAAAGTGTCTATGTCCGTTTAGGCAGGGATCGACTGATTTCATGTTGATTTTGTGAAAATCTTCACTGGTAGCTTCTATCACACACAATACACGGAAGTGTCTACGTTTGCGCAGCGCCTAAATCTATCCGTTTGTTGTCAGAGCGGAAGAAGGAAAATAGAAATAATAATTAACAAATATCGCTTCTTAAACACAAAAGAGATACAACATAGAATTGCATTCATGAAACAGTAAGGTTACACAGTACACATACATACATAAATCACGCCCATATCCCCGAAGGGGTAGGCAGAGGTGAATTCTCACCCGCGTTTCGCCAATTATGTTAAGTCCCATGTAATAGGTGGCGAGCCTATTGCCATTTATCGGGCACAAAAGTCGCAGTACATTGTCAGGACGGTAGTATAAGAGGAACGCTGCTGCCCATTCCTCATCGCCGATTTATTCTTAGTCGCCTTGTACGACATCCACGGGAGAGATTTGGGATAGTGACAATTGTATTCTACTCTGCCGTCACCACACGGCTACACACACGGTTACACAGTAACCACAGTATTTGTCACAAATTTAGATCACAATGATTCTAATTACGCCTCTGCTCATTCCTTCGGAGA
The DNA here is from genome assembly GCA_963931975.1 of Cataclysta lemnata. Taxonomy (NCBI): domain Eukaryota; kingdom Metazoa; phylum Arthropoda; class Insecta; order Lepidoptera; family Crambidae; genus Cataclysta; species Cataclysta lemnata. Next base: position 661,943 of record OZ008355.1, on the reverse strand, counting down.
TTAGGGCCCATATGGCCGTTATTTACGTACCTCCGTATAGATTAAGTTTCAATGTATGAAGTTTACAAAAATGTGACGAATTAACTTTATGACGAATGTACAACAACCCTAGAAAACAAATCGCCATCTATTAATAAGGACATATAAACAGGCATAAAAGTTTTACACTTAATGAAGTAGTTACTTGTTCGTTGATATTTCACTCGGTTCAACAAACTACCGTTTTATCAGCGAAGGATTTAAGATAAAATTTTGTATAATGTACAATGCCTTGTAAACTGTGCCATTACGCAGTCTTAGACAGTAGGTACTGATCGGAGATAAATCATGCGCACAGAAATAGTCGGTTCGATATTTCACATTACCAGAGGATTAGTTTCTCACGACCGGCCAATCAACTGAAGCTATTTGGCACGAAATGAAATAATAAAAACCGGCCAAGTGCGAGTCGGACGCACGCACTAAGGGTTCCGTACTATCCGTCCGTATAATCTATTTAAAAAAACGGGGGGGGGGGGATCATGTCTTTCGTATCGGAACCCCCTTCAATATTTATTTTATTCAATTTATTAGTATTTGTTGTTATAGGGGCAACTGAAATATGTCATCTGTAAACTGCCTACTAGGTTTCACGGTTCGTGATATACAGACGGATGTCCGGATCGGATGGACAGCGGAGTCTTAGTAATAGGGTCTTACCCTTTGGGCACGGAACCCTAAAAACAATTGATAAAGTACCAGAAATCTAGACCGGTAATAATTTAATTAGAAATAACTATTACATACATACCATACATACATACATAAACCACGCCTCTATTTGTCTTTCAAGGTGTATGTAGAGATGATTAACACCCACGTTTCGCCAATTTTGCTAAGTACCATTTAATAGGGGGTGGCTCTGTTACCATCTATCGGGCATCTCAATCGCAGCATATTAAAGAACCTGCCGTTCATCTTCCCAATTTGGGTATGCTAATTTTGGTGGGTTGCCCTCCACCATTCGGGTACCCCAATATGCTTAAATGGGTATACAGTTAATTACACATGACGATTTCCCTTTCGATTTTCACAACTCCCCTGGGGTGAATCAGGTCATTTTTTCGCTCCCATGCCCTCAAGGAACAATAATAAGCCTTTCCTATAATGGAAATAGCCATAATCATAATGAGCCATAACCCACTAGTGGGAATTACATACATACATAAATCAAGCCTATATCCCCTAAGGGGCAGGCAGAGGTGAATTAACACCCACTTATCGCCAATTTAGCTAAATCCCATGTAATAGGTGGCGAGCCAATTGCCATCTATCGGGCACATCAATCGCAGTATATTGCTAGATGGTACAGGAGGAATGCTGCTGCCCATTACTCATTGCTGTCTTTACCTTTAGTCGCCTTGTACGACACCCACGGAAGAGATGGGGGTGGTGACAATTGTATTCTACTCTGCCGTCACCACACGGCACTAGTGGGAATTAACCGCCATTAAAAAGGGTTACTGTGCCTTCCAAAGCATGTAGGAACTCGATAATATTTGGTCATCCAACCAGTCTTAACCAACAACTTCCCGTTAGTGTCTATCTGTGTAGAGCAACGACCATTTTAACTTATAGTGTTGTTGAAACATGTGACTATTATAATGACGTACTACAAAGTTAATGGTCTCTTAAGTGCGGTATTGACCTTAAAGAATTATTATTATCTTTCTCGCGTATTACGTGGGTACCTACTTTTAAAGTAATTTTTATTTTGATACAGATTTTTACAAAGTTTTTTTATTGTATGGTAGTATATTTTGTTTTGTTATTGTGAGAAAAATAATAAATTAAGATTTACTGAACCATCATTTGCATCAAGCTAGAAAGTAATAATTATTTACATATTAAGTACTATTATGAACTTTGGACTTATATTACTTAAATGTAATAATTGAGCCGTGTGGTGACGGCAGAGCAGAATACAATTGTCACCACCTCAGTCCACCTCCATCTCTCCCGCGGGTGTCGTACATACACTTACGACTAAGAGTAAAGACAGGGTACTGGGCAACAGTGTTACTCTTGCTTGTACCAGGTAACAATAGGTTCGCCAACCATTACATTACCCTATCCTAATTAACGAAACGTGGACGTTGATTCACCTCTGCCTATGTCTTCGGGGATGTAGGCGTGATTTGTGTATGTAATAATTATTCATCATCACCAGCCCTTTAATGTCCCCACTGCTGGGGCACGGGCCTTCCCTATGGATGGAAGAATATAGGGAGTAATAATTATTCATAATAAAATTTCAATATTGCTGTCCTAGCTGATGAATATAAATAATGAATATATAATTATTAGCCAGCTAAGTATTTTTCTATACCGAGATTTTGACATGCATTGCGTAAGGAGCGCGGGCGCACTCCACGTATGACACGTGCGAATATAATAAGAATTCAAGATTAGCTGACGTGGACATGTATAATGTGGAATTTAGTTTTACTTTGAATACGATTTACGTGATGCGTCTTCCCTGGGGCACACTTGTTTACGATGTCTAGCGTCTTGACAGTTCATAAGTGTATTGTAATCATACCTATGAATGTGGTGACGGCAGAGTAGAATACAATTGTCACCACCCCAAATCTCTCCCGTGGGTGTCGTACAGGGCGACTAAGGATAAATCAGCGATGAGGAATGGGCAGCGGCGTTCCTCTTATATCACCTAGCAATAGTACTGCGACTTTTGTGCCCGATAAATGGCAATAAGCTCGCCACCTATTGCCTATTTTACCCACAAGGGACCTAACATAATTGGGAAAACGTGGGTGCTAGTTCACCTCTGCCTACCCCTTCGGGGATATAGGCGTGACTTATGTTTGCAGGTATGTATGTACCTATGAATAAACGAGATATTGTTTTGATTTTGAAACAAAAATGCGAATTAAACTTGATTTATTACAAAGAAAATTGTGGTTAGAAAACTTATAGTAGTCTCGATTCGAGAATCGAACCCGCGTCCTTAGCAATACGGGCAACTCAATTTCCATTGTTAAAGTGAGACAACGCTATAAGCCGAGTAGAGCGGCGTCCCGTTTTGTCACCCGCGTTTGGATCGCACTAATACCTCATGGTACGGCCACAGATGCCTATACCACTCGGTCAGCTAGATTGCAGAGGACGCGGGTTCGATTCCCGCATCAAGACAAATTTTTAGAAATATAAGGTACCCACAATTTGCTTTGTAATATTTTTTAATTATATTGTTAAAATAAAAATACATACATACATAGGTACATAAATCTCGCCGATATCCCCGATGGGGTAGGCAGAGGTGAATTACCACCCACACAAAATAATCGTATTAAACTTGATTTATATTTAAACCGAGCCCACAAATAGTGCCAAGGTAAACGCGGCCTGCACTCGAAGCTTGCATAAATCGGAACTGATAAATATTTCTATTATCGCCCTAGGAATATTGGCCAGTGTCCAAAACTAGGGTGAACGACACCAACGCCCGTAAGCCGCCAGCTAGATGTGATTAAGACCCTGTCCAGCCAAAATCTCCTAGGGGAGAAGAAAACATTTTCCTCTCGCTCTGACTCCCACTAAATTCCGGGACAAAGTTTTCCCTCCACCATTCGGGTGCCCCAAGGTGCTTATTGGTCTACACCGGGCAATCTCCCTTAGTCGACTTTTACCGACACCTAATGTGTCGGGCTGGCACATTCTACGTTATTTTTTTCGCTCTCCGTCTTGAAATCTCAAATCTCTCGTACCTTTTCACCGCCACCGCCGCGCCTAGTAGTTCGCGAATAGGAATTAGACCTCTTGTTTGGTTGGTGGTAGGACTTTTTTCAAGTTGGACTGGCCTACCACCATCTTATCTGTCACTACAATAAAAATGTTAATAGCGTCATTGTGATCCGACAATTTGTTATAAGGTAGCCACTCTGTGGTTCCGGATACCAGTTGAAGCTCGATTCCATTTTCGTTCCTTATCTTCACTTGCCATCAGGTGACTGAGATGAAGATCAAGAGCTTCCTTGTCTAGCATGAAAAAAATCTTAAAAGATTTTAAGCTTTTTAGGAAAATGAGAACATAATTTTTCATTGTTAATAAATTAATGTGTCCCGACTTTCATAGGCGCATAATATTAGCCTAAATAATGCGAAAGTCTCACTGCCGCACTCAGAGACGTCAATTAACGTTAATGAGTACTTTACGTCAATAAACGACAATTCAAAACTAGTCGCTATTTTTGCCGGGTCTATGGTATAGATTTGAATGAAAATTTTTGACATTAAATACTCATTAAAGTTAATTGACGTCTCTGAGTTCGGCAGTTAGATTGTGATAACTTGAGGATTGTTTGTCGTTTACTGAAAATTATTTAAACGTCCACATTTTATGACTGTCAAATGTCATACGTAATAATCACTTCTCAGTCGGTTCATTCCATTCCTCAAGCCTTGCATGCGCAAATCATTCCATCATCGGACAAATAATGAATTTTAGAGTTATCTTTTTTGCAGGACATGAGGTCGTTGGTAGACTGAAAATGCAGCTCAGATATAGAGATATGACTCGTAAGTGGTGTGTGTGGGTCATCTGTGTTCTCCTTCCGTGATCGTATTTAGATCAGACAATAAATCATTTCAGTTACCGAGTAGTTGTAACATGCTCTATATCTTGTAGTTCTTTGTCTTCATCTTAACATATTTCGATCTTTTTAACCTTGTCATTTTCAATTAATCTTTGTGACGATGCAAAAAATATATGCCAAATCACAATCGTATTAACTCATAGGACTCTTTAATACTCATGCATTTGTATTTTCATGGTCAATCCGTTGTTGGTTTTAAAATCACATGCATTTTTTCAGATTTGGGAAAATGTCTGTGTAAATTTACATACATGCATAAATCACGCCGATTGAACACCTACGTTTCGCCAAATATGTTAGGTCCCATGTACTTAATAGGTGAACCTATAGCCCATGAACTGGGCACGTAAATTACAGTACAGTAAAATTATTAGATGGTATATATAAATAAGGGAAGGTGCACCGACGATCTTGTGAAGGTCGCGGGAAGCCGTTGGATGCGGGCAGCGCAGCCGCAGGACCGACCGGTTTGGAGATGCGCACTCCCCTGTTTTCCCCTATTTTTTCTTGGACACACGGGTTTTTTGGTATCTAGCGTCTTGACGATTCATAAGTGTATTGTAATCATACCAGATATAAATGAATGAATTTTCACTTTGACTTTGATCCTTGGGGGAGGCCTATGCCCAACAGCGGGCGTCTCTCGGCTCAATGGTGATAATAAATAAGGGGAATGCTGCCCATTACTCACCGCTGTCTTAACCCTTAGTCGCCTTGTAAGACACCCATGGGAGAAATGGGAGTCGTGACAATTGCATTCTGCTCTGCCGTCACCACCCGTCATAATTTAGTCTAAAAATACAATACTCGATAATCTGAAACATTTAACCTACATTTGACGACTAGAAACGGAAGCATCCAGTCATAACAATGAAGTTATAAATCGTTTCCTGGCGCAACCTTGTCCGATGTGTGGCTCAATTCACTGGCAAGGTTGTTGCTTTGGAACAATAAGGACTGTAGGTACATGGTTTAACTGTCTTACTGCCGCACTCAGAGACGTCAAATAACGTTAATGGGTACTTAACGTCAAAAAATGACAATTCAAAACTAGTCGCTATTCTTGCCGGGTCTATGGTCTAGATTTGAATGTAAATTTTTGACATTAAATACTCATTAAAGTTAATTGACGTCTCTGAGTGCGGCAGTTAAGTTCGTTTCTGGCTAGTTAACCGCCTCCGTGGTCTAGTGGTTTACCCACCGGAATTAAGATCCAGAGGTCCCGGGTTCCCCGGGGAGTACAAATTTGTACTCTGTTTGGTTTGTGATAGAACTTTGTTCAAGTCCGCTTGGCTAGCTACCACTACCACCATCTTATGAAAATCAGCCGCCATAATAATAATGTTGACAACATTATTGTGTTCCATCAATTTGTGATTGCTAAGGATAAATCAATGATGAGGAATGGGCAGCAGCGTTCCTCTAATACCACCTAGCAATAGCAATGTACTGCGACTTTTGTGCCCGATAAATGGCAATAGGCTTACCACCTATTACATGGGACCTAACATAATTGGCGAAACGTGGGTGCTAGTTCACCTCTGCCTACCCCTTCGGGGATATAGGCGTGATTTATGTATGTATGTCAATTTGTGATAGCCAACCCCTCTGTCGTTGAGGGTTTTAGCAGAAGCTCGATTCCATCCTGGGCCATTATCATCACTTACCATCAGGTGAGATGAAAGCCAAGAGCTCCGTGGTGATGTGTAAATAAAAATTGGATTAGGGCTAGGAATTAGAGGATATCCACACAGCGAATGATGACTTGTGTTAGAAATTATATCAAAAAAGGGATTGCCGTCTTTTCCCGAGGGTTGCATTGAGGAATGGACGTTTCTAGGGAAAAGACTCGCCCCTATTACAAGGCACTTATGCCCGTTTTCACCATCAATCCCTATATTTTAAGGGACCCCTAACTAGTTTTAGGTGGTCCTTAATGACATTTTTCGTTTCACCAACACATAGGTGACTCTTTACGCGAAAGGGTACCCCTAAAGTTTGAGGGGCCGATGTTCGGCCCCCTAAAAATTAAGTGACAGTTTTATCGTAATATGTCAAGAACTGACAATAATCGATATAAACAAGCGTTGCTATGTAACAAAGGTAATAGAGAATTTACTATGAGACCAAGGAACATGCCATACAGCTTTATAAATATTCTATAAAGTGTATAAAATAGACGGAATAAATCATTTAAAGATTTTATTTACTTTATAAATAGTTCCCAATATTTTTATTTATTGTATTTTAGTTAATTAACAAAATTATTTCACCTAAAAGGTTATTTTAATATAAAGTACGGTGTTTGTCATCACTAGTCTGTCACTTAGTTTGACAACCCCTAAAAAAGTGTTCCCTAGCTTGGTGAAAACGAATTTAAGTAAAGGGGTGGTTTAGGGGATCACTTTGCTTAGGAGATACCTACTTAAGTAATTGTTTAGGGATTGATGGTGAAAACGGGCATTAGCCTAGTTTGCGAAATATGGGTGTAAATTACCTACACCTTGCTAACCTCTTCAGGGGTCAACGAGCGCGAATTGGGATTGAATTGAGGTAAGCGTAAGACTTTGTGATGGCCCCGAATAAATTGTTTTAGGGGCATGGCGTTGATCGTAATTATGAGGCTTTGGTCAACTGATCCCTCTACATCTCATACCGCGGGATGAGTTGACCTAATGCAATTTTTAAATTTATTGTGTCGGCCTCATAAGTATGTGTACCATTTTATTTTGTTTATTCAATTGGGTACAATAACAGTATACGCATTTTACATACGGAGTTTTGTACAGCTGAATGGTTATTTTATAAAAACTTATTAAAAGCGTATACAACATAATATTTAAGTTGATACTTTGTCACCGTAATTATCAAAGTCCTAAAGTATTAAATATACTTATCAGGTTGACCGTACAATCAGAAAGAAGGTTACTTTGGAATAAGTAAAACATTGAAAATTTCAATGAATAATAATAAGTATTTTGTAAACAAAGCTAAAACACAGGTAATAATTGTCAAGTTCCTCCATTAGTGTATACTTAGCACCTACTACATACAACACAATAACATAAGTTAATTACTTACTTAACTTACACTTGAATAAACTATGTCAGTCGTTGTTTCAACAATTAAATTACGTGTACTGAATGTCAAGCAACAGTGTTAAAGCATTTTTAATACTTTCCACCATTAACTTTGTATCTGTCTTGTTGCAAGGAAAACAAGTTTTCGATGTTTTCTTTTGGATTTGCGTCAGGTCGTTAAGATCTCCTTACCTTTTTGCTCTCTCTGTCCTGAGATTGCTGCATCTCTGTAAATATGCCACGTTTTTGTGTTTATTTTTTGCGGTAAAACTCCTTGTACAGATGATTTGATAGTTTCTGTTCTCTTATATTTGCACAAGAACTGCACATTGGAAATCAAACAACTTTTACGGATGAGACTCGCTGTATATTTAGGTGTTCGGCATTTTAAGCCTCCCCGTGACCACGGCCGCGGCTCTCTTCAATCTCGACAACTAAACTTAGTAAATTTTGATCGCGATCAAAATTAATGATCACGATCCAGATTGGCTGTGTACGACCCACCAAACAACTTCGTAAGCAATCTATCTAGGTAGATCGTGATCATTGATTTTGATCCGCGGAATGCGATCCTGATTCACTGTACCGCCTAAAGTGATCGTGAAACGTCGGATTATTTAAATAAATAAAATGCTACCTTAAAATACGGGAGTCTTACCCGTGAAAGTGGTTTTATTTGAAATTTATATTTTATGTTTGGACTAGCTAACGAGCTTTCAAGCGTGTATTTCGGTTCGTATTAATCTTTACCAAGATCAGGCATATTATAATAGTCTTCGGACGATCTACCTGCTAATGGAAGTAGTTTCTCTTTACAATCTCTATTGTTGTCAGTGTAACCTTCTCTGTACTGGGAACATATCTGTCATCCCATCGCAAGTGCCAATCTGATAGTAATATTAGAATAGCGATAACATATTCGTTTCGCGCCTTTCTTAAAAGCGATTCTCTCAATTTTTGTTTCCAAGATGGTCTCATCTTGCAAACAATGAAAACTTGAAAATATTGCGTTATGTTTTTACCTTTATGTGTGTTTTAAAGGGTTTCAAATGTTGGATACACGACCCAGATCGTACTATTATTTCATTGTTTATTTGTGCATTATTCTAATGTAAAAAACATAACCAGAACATAATTTTTGGAAATATTCGTGTCCTTTTTTATTTGTGTCGTAATTATATTATGGCTAAGACAGCAGTGAGTAATGGGCAGCAGCATTCCTCTATGGTGGTATACCATATTGCGAATTACGTGCCCGAAAGATGACAATAGGCTCGCCACTTCACATGGGACGACGAAACTAGGGTGTTAATTCAGCTCTGCTTATCCCTTCGGGGACAAAAATGAGCATTGTTTATGTATGTTGTAATTATATTGCAAAGCATTGATAAACTAGATGTTTTAAGCTGTGTGGGTAGTATACATGGTGATTTCTTTGATAAAAAATATTCTTCAGATGCTCTGTGTAATGTAATAAATCAGTGTGTGGTTATTCCGGGCAAACCGCGGCCTTCTAGGCGTACTTCCGCGGAGCCGCGTGCACTTCTGTTGTACTTTTGCGTTATTTGATTGATTCATCTCTTTATTCACAAATATAGTGTCGACATACATACACGCCTAAATTACGCCTGTTTATCCCCTAAGGTTTAGCCAATTTGGTTAGGCCCATGTATATGTATAGGTGGAGAACCTATTTTCACACACACACCTTGGACACACAAGTTTTCGATATCTAACGTCTTGACGATTCATGAGTGTATTTCATCATACCAGATATCAATAGACGAATTTTGACATTAACTTTTGCGATCCATCGGGCACGCAAATCGCTGTACGTTTCTAGGTGGTATAAGGGGAATGCTGCTGCCCATTACTCGTCCTTTTCTTTACCCTTAGTCCTTTACCCACGGGAGAGATTGGGGTGGTGACAATTGTATTCTGCTCTGCCGTCACCACCCAGCACATAACTGTAATAATGAATACCATGTTATTATATTAATGAGATATAATCACTCTTTCCGTTCATCGGTTTCTCGACATGCTCCGTTTCCGAAAAGAGACCTTTACGGTGTGATGGATGATATGAATCAAAAGAGAGTGGATGGATTGGTGACGTCCGACCCATATGAATGGAAGGGGAAACATACTGCGCCGACCCCAGATAGACTGGGAACAGGGCAGGGAGAAGAAGAAGAAGAGTTACAGTATTAATTTCGCTCTCTTATTTGCTCCTCTACACAAATATGCTAATTTATCTTTTGCGGAAAATCTTTAATACGAGATGCAGTTGTGGATACCGGACATACGAGTTTCCACGTTGAGAAGTGAGGTGTTTGACCCGCAGCTTATAACCTGTCCCAAACTCATGTAATTTATATACAAACCGGCTGTATCTTAATTCATTTACAGCGACTATTTATTGCTTGCGATCTTTGGCTAGACATGTATTTTAATACTTGTATTTTTATTTAAGTTCCTCGCCTTTTTGGCTACCATCAATCACGTGTCTTTTTTTGGTTTCGTATTCAGTGTTCTTGGTTGACTTTCCTCGTCTTAGAGGATTGTGAAGTGCCGATACGATACGCGGCGCGAGTAATGCCTTCATTTCCTCTTTGAGTAGGTACTTGTATCGAGCGATAACGAAAGTGAGAATATTTTGGTCTTTTTCAGCACATACTAAACTGTACGTTTTTCTTTTTAATTACTTAATTCATTTTAGTTAAGTAAAAAATAAGATATCTAGACTACTAGAGCAACGGTTTTATTATGGCCAATACATGGTAGAAGAAACTTAACACAGTTTAAATGTATCATTTGTTCCAAGATTTGATTGGTCGTCCAAGAATTCGTTTCTCGTCAATTAGTCAGTATGTCCACTGAGCTGTAAAGTACCGCTGTATGTCGGAGCGCCTAAGCAGGATATTGGCAATAACGGAAACCAGCGAAGTCAGTTATTGGTCGATGTTTACATAAATGTTCATAATAATAATAGTCTTTGACTGCGTTACATGGAGGTGTTGCAATATCTCTCTTCGTAGGTACACTTACGCACCTACGAAGATGTATTATTGTAGATGTATTTGCACAGGGCTTTAATAGTATAGTTGGCAATAGCACCATACGCACAATAGGGATGATGACACTAAACAAAGAATCACCCAAAAAATGATTTATAATAATATTTTAGGAGATTCGATAAAAATTAAAAAAGGGTTTTAAAAAAATTGGATTCTCTCCATTTTTTACCGAAGAAAAACCGGAGGAGGTTGCTCAATTCGTACCATATGTTTTTATATATGGTACGAATTGAGCAACCCTTATTAGCTGTATATTCAAAAATACCTCTGCAATAACCATGGTAAATGTAGTTCAGACTATTAGGATCTTTAAAAGGTTTACAAGGTTAAATAAATACGCGAAGTTGCAGTACGCTCTTGTCAAATTATATTTATAAATGTTCAGAGCATATAATTTTTGAATTCATGTAGATTCCTATATATATACATACTTACATGATACCTTGCGATTTGTGTGCGTTCGATTTATGCACAATTTTCATTATGTAGTCCTAATACGACACATTGCGTTCTGATTTAAGTTGAAAAATGCAAATTCTTTAAAGCGTTAGTACATTGAGATAAGATTACATTTATGTGGCCTTTTAAAATGTTAAGGCCTTTATGACATGCGAAAATGTGCACTAAAACTACACTCGTTATCGCTTGTACTACATACTAAGTAGTTAGATAGTACATAGTTCGGCAGCAAGTGCATCATAGCTAGTTTCTATGTTTATGTAGAACATTTTAACTGGCTGTTAGCCCGTTACTGAGAAATGCCGCACCGCACTCGCACAAAATAATTTAATTAAGACGCATATTCGCATACACTAGGCTCACATTAGGTGTTGTTGCCATGCGAGCCGAAAAAATATCGATTAACTATTTTACTATGCTACTCATATGCTAGTCCCGTGAACTGACTTCAGTTGGGATTCTGTTTCCAACCAGCCCCTTTCACATCCCCTGGATGTCAAGAGGCGACTAAAGGAGTTTCCTGGGACTGTGCCTATCATCGCGCCCGCCTTGGGATTCTCGCACGGTGGCGAGCATTTCACCTGTAACTACGTTCCCTAAGAGGGTGGGAGTCAGGCGCGCGGCCGCAAAAACTTAGTAAATAAAAAAGTTAATGGAGAATGACAAAAATTATTCTGTTGTTAGCTTGCGTTCAGTTGCTAGTTGACTTTACTTCCTTGACAACCAATTGAGCTAATCGCGCCTTGCATAACATTCATCTCGTACTGAGCCCGCTTCGTGTTATAGGTACCCAATTGTTTTACGCGTAGAATACTGGTTCTGCGACCTCGGGTGTTTGGAAGGTTGTTCTCTGCATTTCTGCATCCGCGAATTCCTTTCTCTTGACCGGAGTGGGATATGGTGGGAGACGGAAGGTTGAAACTGACTGACCCTCAAACCTTAAATATTTTAAGTAAGAAAAACTAGGTGCACTAACTGCTTACTCCAAACCACATAAGTAAAGAAACTTTAAGAAATAGTCCGCTTTGATACTCTGTGCTTCAAACAATGTAATAGTGCACAAAACGAATCATTTTTATCCGAGACTTTTAGCCGAAGGCGAGGACTGATAGTTGTTGAGGATAAAAATGGTTTTGTGGACGAGTTAGAAACTGCTTTTCACTTCGATTGCGAGGAAAAAAAACAATAGTTTATCATAACATTTCTTAAAATTCCAACTAAAATTAGTCCAGTTTTGAATACTGAAGGAAATTGTTTTTCCCATTGATATTAGGCTTGGGCTGCAGACCTATACAGCCAAGTATTAAATTAATTTTGAAATAATAATTTTCTTAAATTTATTTAATAACCTACTACTAATACTTGAATAAAAAATTTAATATCTTATAGGTCTTAAAAAACACAATAGGCAAATAAATTTAAGTCAATAATAAAATAACAAATTCTATCTCTGAATTTCTTATTGTGTTTGCCTGCATAGCTCATTTTCTTTGCCTGAATATAGACACATTTATGAGTAGATACGTTAATGCTCTAGAGCACAAAATTCGATTTTGTGCAGCCTATATCCTGCACAAACAAGCACTTTCAGAGCATGAGAAGTGAATAGTAGATTTTCCATCAAGTGCACAAAACGGATCATTTTTGTCCGAGACTTTTAGCGGCCCGAGCCGAAGGCGAGGGCTGATAGTAATGTCGAGGATAAAAATGGTTTTGTGGACGAGTTAGAAACTCTGCTTTTCACTTCGATTGCGAGGAAATAAACAGTAATTTAACTTAACATTTCTTAAAATTCAAACTAAAATTAGTACAGTTTTGAATACTAAAGGAAATTGTTTTTCCCATTGATATTAGGCTTGGGCTGCAGACCTATACAGCCAAGTATTAAATTAATTTTGAAATAATAATTTTCTTAAATTAATTTTATACTTACCGTACCTACTTGAATTAAAATTTTTATATCTTTTATGTCTTAAAAAACACATTAGGCAAATAAATTTGAGTAAATATCAAAAAATAACAAATTCTGTCTGAATTTCTTATTGAGTTTGGCTGCATAGCTCATTTTCTTTGCCTTAATATAGATACTTTTATGATTAGATACGTTAATGCTCTAGAGCACAAAATTCGATTTTGTGCAGCCTATATCCTGCACAAACAAGCACTTTCAGAGCATGAGAAGTGAAAAATTAATTTTCACTTCTCATGCTCTGAAAGTGCATAATCATAAAAGTATCTATATTAAGGCGAAGAAAATGAGCTATGCAGCCAAACTTAGACATAGAATTTGTTATTTTTTTATATTTACTTAATTTATTTGCCTAATGTGTTTTTTAAGACATAAAATATATTAAAATTTTTATTCAAGTAGGTACGGTAAGTATTAAATTAATTTAAGAAAATTATTATTTCAAAATTAATTTAATACTTGGCTGTATAGGTCTGCAGCCCAAGCCTAATATCAATGGGAAAAACAATTTCCTTTAGTATTCAAAACTGTACTAATTTTAGTTTTAATTTTTTAAGATAAATTACTGTTTTATTTCCTCGCAATCGAAGTGAAATGCAGAGTTTCTAACTCGTCCACAAAACCATTTTTATCCTCGACATTACTATGAGCCCTCGCCTTCGGCTCGGGCTGCTAAAAGTCTCGGACAAAAATGATTCGTTTTGTGCACTTGATGGAAAATCTACTATTACTGTTGTTTCGCCACTAGATGCTTCAGAAATGGGGCCCAAATCACGCGCCAGTCGCGTCTGTCTCGGTTTTTAGAAACAACAAAGCGCGTCACTTACCCTGTCTATACTTTTTGTCTTGGGGTAAACAATAGCTTTGTTTGCTCACAATTACATAGTACATAGCACATTTAAAATATTAAATGTATTTCAATTGTGCCCGCCTTACAAACAATGACAGTTGCATTACTTTTCTCCTAATACTTACTAATTCTGTAGTTTGACCCGCCCGTGCTCTAAAAATATTTTCAATATTATAAGAGCTCGTTTTTAATCAAAATGCATACGAAAATAAAGAATGCCAGGAATCCTTTCTGGAGCAGATTGCTGACAAACTACTTCCACGATTTCGTCACATGCTGTGAACCCACCTCCGCTCAGTCCTCTGTAACATGATCTTTGCACATACTAACGCCTCTGTAGCACGGGACGGCGACAAAATCCCCCTGGGAGAAGAAATTATTCTCCTCTCGCTCTAACTCCCACTAAATCCCGAGACAAAGCACTGCCAAGTGGCGGAGAGACATTTTGTCCACGTCCGGTGCTAGGCCTACATAACAGGAGGACGCTGCGCCAGCGCAGCGTAACGATGAGTCGTGTCAGATCCTATTACACAGATAATGCACGGCCTGAAAATGATATCTGTGTATATCCAAGCTCGCAACAATGTGTTCAAGTATTCCCCTCTTACAGCTTCCGTAGTTTATTTATATATCATAATTTGTTCTCCACCCTGGGTGCCTGCTGTGAAGAAATTCTTTGAGGGGGTGCCCGATTGCAAGGCTAGAGGACAAGGTCGTCCGCTTCCTCAAAAAAACCGGTAGATGCTGTAAAGACCTCTCAGCGCACAGCTTAGGTCCTTCAAAAAAAGTTTTATTGGGATAGAGTACACACATTGTAAATCCCATACCAGCATAGAAAGTACCCGATTCGTTACAAGAGCAATTTAGAATTAATTTTTAAATTATTCGTTCGACTTGTGCTATACCTATATAGCTCGGTATTTCATCTGCAAGGGGTCAAAGGTGACCACTTAGGCAGCTGACAGCCCGCATTGAGTTCTTATACATCTACATCGTTTAGAATATTGTTACTATCAGTTGGTTTATTTATGAACGTTACTTTATCGTCTTGTTTATAGTTCTATGAAATGATACGTTGAACCAGGGATACATACTTGCCCAATGCACCTATAGACATTGTAATTATGTATACTATAATTATCTATGTAATTGTTATTATTACGACGTACGATTTTTTGCTTGATATTATTAATTATAAGCATATAGATAAGCACGCTTTTATCCATGTTAATATTTTCTTTTAGAGATTAGTCGCTTTTGCTAGATGCATAATAAATTTTACCTACATTTTAGGAGCGAATATTTGGTTGCCTACAACATTGGTTCTGGTTTATTCTTTTTTTTGGTTCAGCCGTTGATATCCACTGGGCTTTATACCAAAACAAAGTGTGCCAGGGCAACTAGTAATGTATAACTGCTGCATTCAGAGACGTTGACATTAACGTTAATTGATAAACGTTAATGAGTACTTAATGTCAAAAAATGACAATTAACAACTAGTCGAATTATTCCGATCTGTCACCCTGCTTTGTTTGTTTCATCGTCCTCATCACCAGCTCTTTTAATATGTCCCCGCTGCTGTGGCACGGGTCTTCCCTGTGGATGGAAGAGAATACAGGGAGATTGGGCCATACCCACCACGCTGGCCCAGTGCGGGTTGGTGGGCATTAACGACCGCAGATGCATCCGGGACCAACGGCTTAACGTGCCTTCCGAAACACGGAGGAACTCGAGATAATAAAGTTTTGGGTCACCCATCCTATGACCGGCCTTGCAACATTGCTTAGTTTACGCAATTCCACTGCGCTAGCGAAATCCTTTTTCTTTGTTTGTTTGTGTTTAAAGGCTCACTCAAACAGTAGCGGTCGCGGGACAGTGGCGGTGGCGAATTGCTCGCACGGGCACACAATGCACCTTATGTTACCTACGTTACAACTGCTCGTTTGAGTGAGGCTTAATTCACGTCTCTGTCCCCCGAATACAGAAACGCTATTCAAAGTTTGAGTCCCGCTTAGCATTTAGGTATTAGGCAAATTCTGACAGGTACTGTCCACTTAACTTGATAGGCAGTCCCCAAAATTTGAGTTGCGTTTCTGTATTCGGGGGTGACTGCCGCACACACCCCCGAATACAGAAACGCTACTCAAATTTAGGGGACTGCTTAAAAAGTTAAGTGGACACTTCCTGTCAGAATTTGTATGGAAAAACGTCAATTTTGACAATAATTAAATGTTAAGCAGGTCTCAAACTTTGATTAGCGTTTCTGTATTCGGGGGTCAGTGTAACTACATCAGCATTAGAAATAGTGTAACAATGGCTGGGGATTGAACGCTGGCGGTGTGTTCCCCAGCGGCGAGCGAGAAGCCGGCGCCGGCGCCGCGGGCAGGCCCGCACGGCGTGCAGGTGGTGAACGCGGGCCCCGAGCACACGTTCGCCCTGGACGAGGAGGCGCTGGCGGCGCTGCTGCTGCGCGAGGACGTGCGCGACCGCGCGGTCGTGGTCGTCTCGGTCGCGGGCGCCTTCCGCAAGGGCAAGTCCTTCCTGCTCGACTTCTTCCTCAGATACATGCACCACAAGGTGAGTTGGCCTCTTCCGCAGAGCGACTACCGTTGAGAGCACCTCCCGTCCCCACCACCGTCTCTCATACCGCAGGAAGGTCGCGCACGAAGTTGTCGGACTATAGCGTTTGTCCAGCGTAGGCGTTTAGGGTCCGTTTATATCTACCGACATTGAGCGAGTCAGACACGTGCTGTACGAGTGGGCAGCGTGCGATTGTAAGGCGGGCGCTGCCGCCGCTTCCCGCAGGTACAGGATTGTTGGTTGGGAATTACTCCAGAAGCCCTGGCAAGTAGCTGGTTTATTGTAGGAAGCTACCGCAGGGAGTAGCCCTGGCTGGCAGTGGGGAGGAAGGAGTGAGACCAAAACGGTCGATTGGAATATGGGAAATAATTACAGTTTTATATGGTTTAGTTGTACTGTACACATTTGTATGTCTCTCATGGGTGTAAACTGCCGACGGTAAAGTTGAGGAGTATACTTAGGTTCATCCAACGCCTACGATGACAACCGCTAGTGTGAAGGCGCTCTTAAATTATTCAGATAAGGTGTGTCACAGTCAAAATCGGAACGTGTGTCACAGTTATAATGTTTCCAATATAATTGGTAAAAGTTACGCCATCCGTTTGTAAATTACCAGGAGGTCTTGTTCTGAGAAGAACGGGCAAGAAAATCGGCAAGTTTTGTTGCTCCCATTAGAATTTTAGACGTCTTTCACAAAGTCATAAGTTTGTCTTAAACTTTTTATAATATTTTTTTTACACTCACCTATCATCCAGTCGAAAGTAAGTAAATGCCTAACCACTTGTGTTATATGGATACTAGATGACGGACATAAATTTCGAACCCGGGATCTCTTGGCCAATACCCAGCGATCTGAGCATTCCACCAAGCCGGCTGTCCATATAAACTATAACGGTCTTCCTCCTTTTCTAGGTGAAAATTGTATTCAATACTGCATTGCCCTTCATAGAGTTAACTGTCAACATTACAGTTCGATGCAGCTGAACTATTTTGATTATGTATGTAGGTGGTCTCGCTGCTGACTCTGCTCCTCAGGTTGAGTCCAATGCTCGACTAGTGGCTCGTACTCTCCCAACTCCAGAAAGAGATGGGCAGGCAGTCTCCACATTGTCCGTAGAATAGTGATGCTTGATGGTCACTGACCTCTATTATACAAGTACGCTGGACTGAATACTTCTTCTAAAATGACAGAGGTTTCTTGTGCTGATTTGAAGCGCCCCCATCAAGCGGCAACGGTACTAAATTTGTCGTTTGTTGCTTGTATTTGACATTACAAATGCATCTCTAATATTAGTGGACGTTCACCATCATACACTTGTACCATCAGCGCCAAAATGGCGATAATCAAATTGGCTTCATTTTTTGGATGAAAACCTTCAGTCCAGCGTTAGTTTATAAGAGAGGTCATCAGTGTCAATGGTGAATCTTTCCATGGCTTGAACAGTAACCGTTTGGGTGTTGCAGTACGGGGCGGGCGGCGGGGGCGGCGACTGGCTGGGCGGGGACGACGAGCCGCTGGAGGGGTTCAGCTGGAGGGGCGGCTCGGAGCGGGACACCACCGGCATCCTCATGTGGTCGGAGATCTTTAAGGCCACGCTCGACAACGGGGAGAAGGTACGCTGCCACTGACGCACTTGATAGTATGTACTGTCGCGGACTCGGACGCTTGATCAGGCTTACAGCGCTTACGCACTACGTTCGATCCGAATCCGTGAAAATATGGTCCGTTGTAGCCGTAGACCTATTTCTATGGCAACTTACGAACCGATCTCTGTCCGAATTTTCTAGACCAATTATTTTTCACGGATTCGGATTGGACGTAGTGCGTAACCGCTCTTAAAGCAATATTCTTCTTCGCTTGCATACCCGCGCGGCCGCACGTGCTTTGCAAGTGAGACGACGACGTCTCGCAATTCGGACAATTTGGAAGGCCACTGAATTCTGCACTTTGTTTTAGGCAGTTAAGGACTAATTTGAATAATATCTTGCGTGGTGAAATTACTACAGCCAATCAGTGCCGAGCCTCTGCCGAGTGAATTTTACACGGTAAAACAATCTTTTCGTTAACTGATCAAGCGTCGAAGTCCGCGATAGTTCTTCAGTTCAAATGAGATCGGTGGAATTGAATGAGATCGCAACGAGAAACTAAGCAGTTTAGAAAAAAAATACATACTACCCGGTAAAAATATCTGTAGACCTGGCAAGAATGTGATGGGCCTCCCCATTCGCATCAGTAAAAATCCCAATGGGCATCAGTGAAAAATGTTGCAAAAACGGGGGAAAATTTTTATTCTCCGACATCCACGCGAACGAAGTCGGGAGCACAGCTAGTTCTTAAAAAACTTCTTCCAGCTTAGGTTTCCTCTTCTTCCCCAGGTGGCCATTATCCTGCTGGACACGCAGGGTGCTTTCGACAGCGAGTCGACGGTGCGGGACTGCGCCACCGTGTTCGCGCTGTCCACCATGCTGTCCTCCGTCCAGATCTATAACCTCTCCCAGAACATACAGGAGGATGACCTGCAGCATTTACAGGTAAATTATTTCCTCTTTTCCTCCCTCGAAAAGGGGAAATAAAAGAGGGAGACACCTATGTTCAGTGTAGATAGTGGGTTCTATTTGCAAGCGTAGCTCGACCTAGAAGAAACTCCTGGATCTTAGGCGCCAATCAATGTCACCGTTTCTCGAAATCGGAAACGTTCTTTTTATGTTTCTATTGTGGCTCTTGCCGTGTGACACGTGGTTCGAACCACATGTTTCCCAAGCCCAATTGCTTCAACTCAATAACTTGATTCGCGAAAAAATTCTAATAGGCCAACGCATATTCAGCAATTAAAACAAATTATCTGAGACACGGTCACTTAGATAAAGCTGGAAATGTGTGAAAAACTCAATGAAAAGGGTTCGCATCTGTCATGCTGTTAGAGGTGGACATTAATTTGTCTGGCATTATTTTCCATGTGTTATTGCCGACCCTATAGTCCGACAACTTCGTGCGCGACCCTCCTGCGGTATGAGGGGCGGTGGCGGGGACGGGGCGCTCTGGATGTTGGCGGGGACGGGTGATGCGGGGAGGAGGGGAAACTTGCTGCTCACTGCATCGCCCGCCCCCTGTGTCCTGCCCCCAATGTCCACCTCTAGCAGCATGGCAGATGCGAACCTTTTTCATCGCGTTTTTCACATTTATTATATTTCCAGCTTAATCTGAGTGACCGTGACTCGGATAATTTGTTTTAATTGCTGAAGGTTCGTTGACTTTAGCATTTTTTCGCGAATCAAGTTATTGAGTTGAAGCAATTGGGCTTGGGAATCATGCGGTTTGAACCCCATCGGACTATAAACTATTATATTCAACAAGGCATACTTAATTTCAAAAATAAAGTGTACACCTACTTGTTCGTTGGATCCTCCAAATAGAGAAGTGACTAAAAGCGAAACCCCGACAGCTGTTCACGGAGTACGGGCGCCTGGCGCTGGAGGACAGCGGGCGCACGCCGTTCCAGCGGCTGCAGTTCCTCGTCCGCGACTGGAGCTTCCCCTACGAGGCGGCCTACGGCGCGGAGGGCGGCCAGCTCATCCTGCAGCGGCGGCTCAAGGTCCGGGTTTGTTTTTACAGCGGGTCGGGATCACTGACCTCTATTATACGAGTACGCTGGACTGAATACGGCTACTAAAACGGCTTTTTCTGTGCCGATTTGAAGCGCCCCCTCGAGCGGCAAGGGTACTAAATTTGACGTTTGTCTTGGTGGTTAGAAAAATAATTTCGAAAAATTATGATCTTGAGGCGGGAATCGAACCCGAGTCCGCTGCTATCGTTTGCTTTATAAACTATTCGATTTTAATTTTAACATTATATTAATGTTAGAAAAATTAGTACAAAGATTTTGGTGGTTAGAAAAAGAAGAACAGCAGCGGACGCGGGTTCGATTCCCGCCTCAAGATCATAATTTTTTGAAATTCTTTTTCTAACCACCAAAATCTTTGTACTAATTTTTCTAACATTTATATAATGTTAAAATTAAAATCGAATAGGTGACGTTTGTCATTACAAATGCATCTCTAATATTGGTTCCGTGGACGTTCACCTTCGTACACCAGTGCCATCAGTGCCAAGATAATCAAATGGCATCATTTTGGATGACAACCTTCAGTCCTGCGTACTTGTATATTTAGAGGTCAGTGAGTGGGATGCATTTACACGCAATACTCGCCGGTAGCTAGGCGACTGGCGTGTGTGAGACTCGCCCGGCGTATGACGGCACCGGGAATACCCGTTAAATCACTCTGGTGTGCCTCCAGGAGGTTAGGATCTGTCGAGCCAATTCGTCGAGTCTAATATACTCTGTATGACCTATATTGCAAGCAGTTAAATTAATATATAAATAAAACTGTAGTCGTTGTTAGAAGCAAAATTTGTAATTCATAAGTCATTGACAACGTCATAATTTCTTCTTATTTTTAAAATAAAACCTTCCAAAGAGTTCAGCACAACCTAGATATAACAGCTGTAATGCCAAAGCGATGCGATACCGATGCAACGGCGTCACAGATCCCCTGATTTTAATCCCAAGGGAGTACAAATCTTACTGGGTTTGGTTGGTGGTGAACTTTTTTCAAGTACGCCTGGCTAGCTACCACCTTCTTCTCCCTGCCCTGTTCCCAGTCTATTTGGGGTCGGCGCAGTATGTTTCCTCTTCCACTCATATCGGTCAGACGTCATCAAGCCATCCACTTCCTTTTGATTCATATCATCCATCACACCGAAAAGGTGCTAACAATGCAGAACAAACATCCGCGTTTGGATCGTACTAATACTTCACGGTACGGCCGCAGGTGTCTGACAAGCAGCACCCGGAGCTGCAGTCCCTGCGCAAGCACATCGCGGCCTGCTTCGGCGAGGTGGCCTGCTTCCTGATGCCGCACCCCGGCCTCAAGGTGGCCACCAACCCGCACTTCGACGGCCGCCTCGCAGGTCAGTCACCCTTGTGCAATAAATACATACATTAATCATCATCATAACCAGCCTTTTAATGTCCCCTGATGGGGCACAGGCCTTCCCTATGCATGAAGCCTCACAAGTCGGCCTCTCTGCTCTTCGTTTTTGCGATACATACATACATCGTCATCATCCCTAGCAGTCTTATAATTTTAATGGATGAAAGAATATAGGGACAAGGGCCACCCACCACGCTGGACCAGTGCGGGTTGGTGGGTGCAGATTCAGCCTGGACCACCGGTTTACCGTGCCTTTCCAAAGCACCCATCCAATGGTCGGCCTTAGCGAACATTGCTTAGTTTACGCAAGCGCAGACCAAACGCGCTATGCCACTGCGCTAGCAAGCTTCTCCTCCTCCGGTCTCTTGAATAGGGATGATGACACTAACAAAGAATCACTGATATAATTATTTATATTAATAATTTAGGATAAGGAGATTCGTTAATAGTCACTTGTTATCAGATTATACTTGTGATTGATATTTATTTTATAAAAATAAAAGTACAAAACTTAGCAATCCGCCATATTTGCTAAAACGCCACGTGGCGTCATTATTTAGTTATCTCCATTTTGACATTTTATTTGCCAATCAAATTCACTAGTTTATTAAAGAAACTGGCCTTTTTACGGAATTGTGACGTCACACAGACGCCATTGCTATTTTGGCGTTTTGGCGGAAATTTTAAATTGCCTTATTCAAAACATGTTTTTTCATCAAACATCAAAATGGGAGGTTTTTACAAAAATATAATTTATTTTTGGGTAAAGTAGACACGTGAGAAGAACATGGTGTAGTTTCTCAAAACTAGCCGTCATGCCTATTGGGTACAAGTGAGTGCGCCCCCCAGACATCGAGCCGGAGTTCAAGCGGTCGCTGCAGCAGCTGGTGCCGATGCTGCTGGCGCCGGCCAACCTGGTGGCCAAGACCATCAACGGCCAGCGCGTGCGGGCCAAAGACCTGCTGCAGTACTTCCGCAGCTACATCAGCATCTACCGCGGCAACGAGCTGCCCGAGCCCAAGAGCATGCTTGTCGTTAGTATACTTGCCTTTCTCTCTCTCTCTTGCTCTTGTTTCCTCCCCCACACTGCTTCTCCATACCGTCTCTCTGTTTAAGGACTATGATAATACATAGTAATACGTACAGTCTCTCTCTTTTTTCTTCCCTCTATCTCTCTGTCTCTCTCTCTCGTTCCCACACTGCTTCTCGATTCCATCTCTCTGTTTAAAGAATGTGATAATGCATACGCACATACATTACGTCGATTTATCTCCGAAGGGGTGCGATTTATGTTTATTTTAGGTGGCGAGTATATTGCATCTATTGGGCATGGAAATTGCAGTTTATTGATTTAATGTGTTGTGGTGGTGGCATAAGAGGAATGCCTCTGCTCACTAGACAAAGCTGTCAAACATGTCACACAGACGCCATTGATTTATTGGCGGAAATTTTAATTTGCATTATTCAAAACATGTTTTTTTTTTCTATGAAAATCGTATTTTGTTTACAAAAATATTAATATATTTTAGGTAATATAATTGTTGAAAATGAGTCATGATGCCTATTGGTGTGCTTGTGCGCAGGCGACGGCCGAGGCGAACAACCTGACGGCGGTGGCGGAGGCGCGCGAGGTGTACACCTCCCTAATGGAGGAGGTGTGCGGGGGGGCGAAGCCCTACCTGCAGGCGCAGCTGCTGGCCGCGGAGCACGCGCGGGTGCGCGACAAGGCGCTGCACGCGTTCCACGCCAAGCGCAAGATGGGCGGCGACGAGTTCAGCCAGGCCTACTGCGACCAGCTCACGCAGGTACTGGGCGCATCTGCTGGCGCACGGGCCTTGTAGGTACCACTGCAGATGCAGCCGGGGCCAACGACTTAACGTGCCTTCGGAAGCCTTGTTCACCCATCCAATAACCGGCCTTAGCGTACATTGCTTAGTTTACGCAATCGCAGGCCGAGCGCGCCACTGCGTTAGCGAGCTCCTCCCGTGATCGGCTAGTGGACCCTACGTTGTGTATCCATTATCTTCTATAAATATAAAAATAAATTGCTGTGCGTTTGTCTCGCTAAAACTCCAGAACAGCTGGGCCGATTTAGCTAATTTTGGTTTTGAAATGATTGTCTTGGGCCAGGCAAGGCAGGAAAGGTGAGAAAATATGGAAAAATTGCGAGGAAAATAGTAAAAACAACAATTTCATTTTCCCATATAAACTGCTTTCCAGTCAAACATTTGACGTTCGTCCGTTAGGTACGGGTAGAGTCGGGTCCGCTCGAGCATTGTCGTGTTTGGGCATGGTCTCACCAAATCGTAACCATGGCTACGGGGATGTAGAGAAAATCTCCTCAGGGAAAAGAAAATATTTTCCTCTCGCTCTAACATCCATTAAATCCCGTGACAAAACAATATTGCATAACAATTTATGTCATATCAGCTATAGTCCGATGAATCAAGCAGTATGAGAGACGGTGGCGGGGACGGGGCACAGCAGATGCCAGCGGGGGCGGGCGATGCGGGGAGGAGGGAAGACTCGCCCCTCCCCGCCACCGGCTCGTACCGCAAGAGGGTCGCACACGAACTTGTCGAACTATACAGGGTGAAATCAAAATAAATTGACAAATTTTTATGGGGGGTTCTAGGGCTATTAAACATCATATTAGTGAGGTTTAAAAACAAATCTAAGTCGACAAAAAAAGTATCAATATTTTTCTTTTCTTTTACTCGAAACTGGTAAATGTACAGATTAAAAACATAAAACAAAAAAAAATTAAATTCTTAATATTAAATAAAATTAAATAAATCGTTCGAAATTCGTGGGTTGCTAAGCGGACGGGTGCGCGCGGCTAGGTAGTAGAACGCTGTAGGTACAATCACGCGCAAAGTGCGTCGACTGCAACTAATAAATCTAATAATTGCGTTCTTGTATTTCATTACTTAATGTTTCATTACAATTTTAATTGTTACTATAACGATCATTATAGCAGTTAAACTGTCCTGTAAAAGTTTGTCGACCGATTTTAAATTCACCCTGTAGTTACAAATAAATATCCACGTGTCCAGGACCTGGAGGAGCAGTTCCAGCAGTTCCGCGCGCACAACGAGAGCAAGAACATCTTCAAGGCGGCGCGCACGCCGTCCGTGTTCTGCGCGGTGGCGCTGGCCTGCTACGTGGCCAGCGGCCTGCTGGGCCTGCTGGGCCTGTACCCGCTGGCCAACCTCTGCAACATGGCCATGGGCGTGGCGCTGCTCACGCTCGTGCTCTGGGCCTACATCAGGTACTACCACATCGTCATTGCCACCGGCAGTTTAATGGCACAGGCCTTTCCCGCTGCACGGTCTGTTCTTGCCCTTCATCTCACCTGATAGTATGTGACGATAAGAGCTGAACATGGAATCGAGCTTCACCTGGACCCCTTAACCTCAGAGGGGCCGTATCTTATCACAAATTGTCGGACCACAATAATGCTGTTACTCTATTTGGTGTCGGCGCAGTAAGTCCTTCTTCTCCTTCCCTCTGCTCTTTTCTGTCACTCGTCATCTCCTCATCCACACCGATCACCTTCAATATCATACCTCAAACAATCCATCCATCTGTTTTATCAACTTTATTTACCAAATTAAACTTCTTATTTTAAACGTTAATTACATGAACGAGTTCAATGTTTATTATATTGCAATTCTGACTTTCTCTTTCCTGTTACTCTAGGTATAGCGGTGAAATGCGAGAACTGGGCGTGACTCTGGACGAAGTTGCAAATTTCTTATGGGATAATGTGAGTGACATATAGTTTTATTTTATTTCTTTATCTGTGTCATAAGATATTATTAAGATATTTTTTTAAGAATGTATTAATTTCCTTAAAAGGTCATGGTAACTACACATGACCTTTTAAGGAAATTAGTAAATTCGGTATTCGTAAAAAAATTTAGAAGTTGGATTAAAGAAATCTGCACAACTTGTGCAATGGAATTTCAATTTTAATGTACATATTGATCATTGAGTTTACTGAGGAAAAACTATTGTACATGTGGGCCTACGAAAACGGCCGTGTTTGATATCCACTTCTACCTCAGTGCTGCCAGCCAGGGCTACTCCCTACCACAATCCATCTACTTGCCAGCGGGGTTATTATGTAAGCCTCTTTCGATCGCTTTCGTCTACCTGTCACTCTCACTCATTGAGAATAATGGCAGTGTGAGAGTGACAGGTAGACGAAAGCGATTAAAAGACGCTTACATAATCGGGGTCCAGCTACTCCCTGGAGTAGTAGTCCTTAGTAGCGCCTTACCGCCCACTGCCTGCTCGAACAGCTGTATCCTGCTCTGCAGTTCGCACACGGTACATACATTGATGATTGAAAAACATTGCGCAGGTGCTGAAGCCGGTGTACCAGTCGTTCCTGGAGAAGAGCATCGAGCAGACGGCGCACGCGGTGGTGGACCGCTCGCTGCCGACGCCCGCGCCCAACGGCAAGCTCAAGGGCTTGTGATGCGCGCCGCCCGCCACCGCCACCGCCACCGCGCCCGCCCCCGCCCCGCCCGCGTAGCCACTCTCACGCAAGGACCGGACAAGCCAAAGTTAAGCCTGTTGATAAGGCGACCCACTGACCACTGTTATACAAGTACACTGGACTGAATACGTCTACTAAAATGACAAATGAACGATTTGAAGCGCCCCAGAGAGCGGCAAGTGTTCTAAATTTGACGTTTGTTGCTTGTATTTGACATTACAAATGCACCTTCGTACACCAGTGCCATCAGCGCCAAGATGGAGATAATAAAATTGGCCAAATCAATTTGATGACAACCTTCTGTCCAGCGTACTTGTATAATAGAGGTCAGTGGGGTAACTCTATTGATTGGGTTTCTTTATAATTTTGGTAACCCTTTCAATGGTGTTTAATCACTTACCCTTAGTGTTACCCTATTGATTGCCCATCCCATTTTCTCGTGTTGAGTGGACAAGAGATAGATCTGTCGAAGCTGAATCCTACCAATCGGCTGCCGGCTGTTGAAAAGCGTAATAATAAGTCTATGATGATTGGCGCGTAGAAACTAAAACAGCTTGGCCACATTCTAAACCCTTAAGGATAACCCTATCAAGGGGTTTTCAATGATGTAAGTGCCTACCGCAATGAATTGATTGGCTTATGGATTAGGTAAGCCGATGAGAGGGTTACCTATTTAATAGGGTTTTTAATAACAAGTCTATGAAACACCTGGACAAAAACCCTTTTAAGGGTGAGCGGTTCCGGTCCTTGCTCAGATGCGAATGATCAGCTCCATATAGTCTATTGTGTTTTCGTGTACGGATTGTTAACGCGAGTGTCGTGTTGTGCTGTGCTGTGCTATCGTTGAGACGTGTCTCCGTATTACTGGTGAGTGTTCACAAGTTTTAGTGTTAGCGTAGTGATTGTAAATGTCGATGGCCGGGTGATGGATTCTACGGTTGTTTTTTGTACAGAGTGTAGAGGAAATTTGATGTAGTGCTAGGCTAATGAAATTAATTGTGTCACTTGGCCAGTCCGCCGGTGGGTACCGCTTGAGGGGAAAATCTTAGATTTTTATTTACATTACTCGATGATCTTTCTTATGAACATGTTTATAGTTGTACAGTTAGCGGTGTGGAAAATATTATATATTTTTTTAATCGCTTAACTATGAATTAATCTTTCATGTGTAGGTAATGTAAATAGTCACAAAACATTAATGGTGGACTGGCGGAGTAAAGCAGATACAAAATCAAAATTAATGTCACCCAACAAGTAACTTGGATAGATTTATTTTGTGAAGGTATTAAGGCACAAGAGATAGTCACGTTCAGGGTCGAGCGCCAGGGATGTACTTAACAGATGCATGTTAATTATACTACTGCAATTTTTAACTTATAAATATGACTATGTTTTATGTCACTTATTTAATCGAAACAGATATTATTTTCATCAAAATACATAAATCACACCTGTTCTTCATTGAAATAAAATCTTTAAATCAGTAAAAAAAATACATATATTGATAAATCAAATATACAATGATCATGATAAACTACATTTCGATATTATACTGATTCCATAAGAAGTCATGTATTTAATATGAAAAAATTGATTCACACTAAATATTGTTAATACTTCTCATGGTCATTATGATTGGATTTGATGCAGAAATATCAGTACAGTCGAGCAAAAAAATTGACTCAACACAAGTTATTGGAATACCGACTATAAGTGATGTAAACGACATGGCCGTTTTGTGAATTAGATGTTGGTGGATCCCAGGTGTCATTGTGACTTATTTCTCACATTAAATATTTTTGTAAATAGTTATATGATCAACCACATATCTTGAACTTCTCTCATACATATTATGTGATGTGCCAATTCAATGAATTTTTATCTGGATCGTGTGTAAAATGTAATGTATTTGTTGAAAATTTTCAGAGTTTATTTTGTTATACTAGCTAGATGTATCACTTCACTTGGCTTCGGTCATAGCTCTTCTGTTTCTAGTAATAACACGTCTAAGGCGTAATTCATTGACAAGTTCACAAAATATGGTTGTGATTCACTGTTAATTTTTACTTGCTAACTGTCAATCAAAGAAAAACCTGAATATATTACTCTAACACCAATTGACCATCTATATATCTATTTTATAGATAAGCAAGAGGTAAATAAACCAAAATTAAAGTTACATCTACTTAAATTAGTTAATTACGTGATATAGATTAGAGAAAAAATGCTCAATGGCACACACCTAGCCATAAAAATGGCGAGTTTGTTACAACTCTGAGTATTACCAGAAAACTGAAGATGTTAAATTCACTTGCTTTAGGTTCCCAATTCTGCCACGGGCTACCATTTTAGGTGATGTTAAATATTTACGTTAAACGTTTCAGCCCCCATGTTTGTTATAGTTAAGAGTGCTGTTCTCTTGAACAACTTTGAGTGTTTTAGATGTGTTCTTGTGGAGTACAATATGACCATTTTCGATTATACATAATCTCGAGTTATACTTTATGTAAATAAAAGCCAAAAGTGCCTACCTTCCAATGTTACAATAAATCGTAGTGGTAATATGTATTTTTCTTTTGGAGCTCATTGTGCCAAACTTTAAGGAGATAACAATGTTGGCTTTTTGATCTGTAGTATTAATTCAAGATGTGTAGCTAGTCAACATATTTTGACTGGTTCATGACAAAATATAATTTTAATAAATCATTATATTATTATGTCTTATCAGAAATAGACTATGTTGTTGTTGTACAAAGAAAAAATAAGCATAGAATTAATAATAAGCAAACAAATTATGTTTTCTCTCAATTATATGTTTTGTTATTTTAGTCACCATAGGGGAAGAATATGACTGTGTAATACACACTGACCTGGTGAGCCGCCCGCTCAATTCAGAGGCATGCCATGCAGTGTGGAATGTATTAAATTTTAATTAAGGTAGCCATTACAAATCATGTTAATTATTGAATAAATTTTAACTGTCAAATAAGACCAAATCAATTATTTTTTCCTTGTACTGCAACAGATAATTGGTATATATTTTATTATTAGACTAATTGTTATAGTGTTGTTATGGGGTATTAAGTTTTGTTTTTAAAACAATCATGGCCGATTTGTATAGTTAGCTGGTAATATAATATTATGTTAAATGACGAATTTGTCTTAACACTTATTATATTTTTAAACTCTTGCTTAGGATAAGCGGAACTTGAATGCTTTACATTTGACTGTAGTCACATTCAGACCTACGAGGTTTGACTCACAAATGTGAACTGTTTTAGTTGTTCAAATAAAAATAAAGCAATAATAAACAAAAATTGTTTTCTTTGTTTTCACTTTAAAGGAAATTTTACCTACTTAGTTAAATCACGCCTATTTGTCACGACTTTAACTAACCCCCTCATTTCGCCAATATCCTTAGGGTCTCATCTAATAGGGCCTTTTTTTGCTGCAATCTTTACGCATCATCCCTGCAGTACGATGCAACTACAGAGGTATGTGGGACTCGGGGTAGAGGCGTTCCCCCACTACACCACTAAACATCCTCTCCGGGCATCCAGCCAAAGCGCACTATGGCAGCCATCCGGGGTCATCCGTTAGGATAAGTCACCGGGCAGCCACCTGCGCCCGCCCTGTCAGGCTCATTCTGAGCACCGTTGACCCTAGTCCAATGTCCAACAACAGCGTACTGCGCCGGACAAAGGACCCGCCAGTCCTGACCAAGTTTCATCCGAAGAGGAATCTTTCCAAGACAGGCCCCCATATCTCCAGCCCCTGAGGGAGCTAGAGGGCGCAGGCTCCCTCTCCCTACCTGCCCTGCCGGACAAGCGCCCCGACGCAGTCACACCTAACGCCGCCGGACAGGTGCCCCGACGCGGCCCTCCTAGGCTCCTCCGGACAAAAGCCCCGACGTGGTTCCACCCCCCGGTCGCCGGACAAACGCCCAGACACGCCCGCTACCTCCTGCCGTCTCCTCCCGTGGCGATTGTGATCCCCCGGCGGGCGATGCATCGGACCTGCCTAAGACACTGTGCGGCTCTGGGCGGTGGACATACCGATCGTGTGGTGATCTAATAGGGGCCTATTGCCATCTATCGTGCACGTAAATCGCAGTATACTACTGCTAGGTGATATGTTTTCACTTACTTATCATTACGGTTTTCGTCAAGAAAACCTGTTTTTTTTGTAATAGCTATAGTAATAATGTTGAAAAAAAAAAAACTAGATATTTTTAAATAAAAATATATTATAATTATTATTAACTTAGACTAGTACCATAATATAAAAATTATTATTCAATCAATCAAGTGTTTCACTGTTGGGCCCTATATTTTTAGAAGGGTTATTAGTGTGTATTATCATGTTTTTTTATGCCTAAACCTAAGTATTGCTTGGGTGGGTTCGTATTGTAGTAACGTAAGTTGTTCAAATTTTTTTTTCAAAAATGATCTATGTATTTTTATAAAAAATTAAGTGAACATAATATTTTTAAGAGAATAAAGAAATTTCAAAATGCTACTAAATTTCCTTCATATCTTCGTTAAATGCTCCATAGCAAGTCTTTTCGTGCCCCAAAAAAGTTAAACTTACACATAAAGTAAATATACAATGTGTTACAAAAATACCAAAAAAAAATGTATTATTTATCAAAGCAAAAAATACTGTCTAGAATCATTTAATCGGATATTGGCATAGAAGGACTATTTAAAAAAAAGGACATTTATACAACAACTAATGAAAACAATTTGTTAAATTGTTATTGATACTTATATCGTATATTGTTATACATACCATCACGCGATGGTAAATGAAGCAATAAATAATATATACAAAATGTAGACGTGAACATTTTACAATCAGTAATTCAGATTACAAATAACCGGTGTAAAAATAACAAACAAAATAGTAATTTAACATTTCTTTCTTCTAATTTTGTGATAATTTTCCTAATTTCTTATATGTATTGCCAAATGAAATATGTGTCGCACTGAGCTACAAAAATGTTTTTTAAGTACAAATATTATTAAAATATACATTATTGCAGTCTATATTTTGGTTAAAATCCCCTGTGAGGTTCTAATAACAGAAAACAGAAATAACGGGAATTACAGAGAAATAGACAGTAGGCAAAATTCATTCTTTCAAAAAATTGCCATTTTCCAAAAATAACTTAACTACAGTCCGTGCGGTGTAGGATAGAGATCACAGCTTTCATTGGCACCTTGTCTATCTGTAGGATAAATAAGTTACATGGTCTGTAGAATTCTCCTGTTCAAACTGCACCGTACTGGGGTATTCACAAACTATTGTCAACGATTAATAAGGAAGTGTGGCGTTGCTAGGAGGTCTTCTTGCCCTCACCACTGTAGCCTACCGCCGCGGCTGCCGCCCTGTGCGTCACCGAGTCTATGGTCTGCTGCATTATCTGAATTAGGGCAAGCATTTATATAAAAATAATAGATAACAAAATTACATACATAACATACATATATCACGCTTATATCACGCTTATATCCCCGAAGGGGTAGGCAGAGGTGGATTATAAGCTACTATTCGCCAATTAGATTAAGTCTCAGTACGTTGCTAGTGGGTATACGAGGAACGCTGCTCCCCATTATTCATTGCTGTCTAACCCTTAGTCGTCTTGTACGACACCCGTGGACGAGATTGGTATTTCGCAAAAGTTAATTATAACACCGTTGACTAAGTGGCAGCCGTCCGGTTTGCGGAGGTCTCGGGTTCGATAAAGTTCTATTACTGCATCAGTATCGCAATAATTGTTTCATTTTTTTCTGACGTATTTTGCTTTGGAGAAATAATTATATTATATCACATTTACACTTACATAGCCTTTCACCACTTCTGCCGCCTCATCCACTTTTATGGCAATGTCTCGTATGTTCCCCGATATCCTGGAATCAATAATAATTATAAAGGCCGAGAACAAACAACGACAGGGAAACGAAGTAACAGTAAGCAGGTATTTTTTGAGGACCTAAGCTGTTGGCCGAGAGGTCTTTGCAGCATCTACCGGGCTTCTTGTGGAAAGCGAAGACCTTGCATGCTCCTAGAACCTTGCAACCGAGCTCTCCCTGAGAGGGTGGTCTCATCCAGGCCTAGCATGGGACGTGGAAAAAATCTCTGTCCACCACTTGACAGTGTTTTGTCTCGTGATTTAGAGGGAGTTGGGGAGAGGAAATATTTTGTTTTCCTCGGGGAGATTTTGTCCACGTCTGGGGTCTGTCTGCGTAGAGACTACTCACACCTAAGATCTACATTTTGATACATAAATCACGCCAAAATCCCCGAAGGCCCGAAGTGAATTAACATTACACATCGCTGTCTTAACCCTTACGGCGGGTTCCAATATTCTATCTTCATGAAGATAGACGTACTACAGCAAAGTTGCCTAGCAACTTCTGTTATTTATCGTAGTATAACAAAAAATGCCAGGCAACTAAACTTCAGTAAGCTTGCTTTCAACTGTAGATAGAATATAGGAAGCCGCCGTTAGTCGCCTATGTACGACACCCGCAGAAGAGACGGGGGTAGTTACAATCGCATTTCGCTCTGCCGTCACCGCACGGCACCCCCGTACCTGCTGTAAACCCACAAAGCTAGCATGGCGGCGGCGGAGATGGTGACCATCTGCCCCAGCGCCACGGCGGTCTGCAGCCCCAGGGCTCCGCCCAGCATGGACACCAGGTAGCCGAGCAGCGCCACCGTCACCAGCACGGCCGGCGTGCTGGCCATCTTGAAGATGTTCTTGCCCTCGTTGTGGGCGCACAACTGCTCGAACTGGTCTTCCAACTCCTGCGGGGACGGATTAGATGTTTTTACTATTTTCATTTTTATTTGAACATTATATAAATGTTGGTTCGATTCCACTGGTGATGAACACTATAATTTATCGAATTTTTTTAACCACAATATTCCCTGTAGGATGTTTTTATTTTAGTGATATACCTACTTATTAATAAAGATAAATAGTACATTATTGCAAAGGCTTCGCGGCCTTTGCAATAATGTACTATTTATCATAGGCAACTGCAGGTCAAGTAGGTATGAGTTTGAAGGCCGAAGGACTTCGCTAATACGAGACAGGCAATTGCCATTTCGGCCAATGCTTTTTTGATAGAATGCAGGGAAATAGAACTTACTTTTTATATTATACATTGAATTGAATAAATATGAACGATGCTGTCGCTGTCGACCGCGTCACATGATTGACATGATGATTTCTATACTCTGTACCCGCGCACCGGCTCTATCGCCGGCACTAATCTTCCAAATTCAAACAACGCGCCAGCAAAGTATTTTCATGCAAAATTGCTGAAGCGCAGTACTGTTCCAAATTCAAACAATGCTCCAGCAAAGGTATTCATACAACATTGCTGGAGCGTTGTAATGTTCTAAATTCAAACATCGCTCCCTTTTGATTTTCTCTGTCCGTAAAGTCTATACTTCGCGTGTTCTTTTTTCAAAAATAACATTTCCATGCAAGTTTGACAAAAAAAAATATTGCCAATGTGAGTGTTACCGAGAAGCCTACTAGATATTCTTCCATCCATAGACAAGGCCCGTGCCTCTTCAGTGGGGACATTAAAAGGCTGGTGATAATGATGATGAAGGTTACCTTGACAAGCTTCGCGCTGTACTCGCTAGCTAGCTCCTCGCCGCCCATCTTGCGCTTGGCGCTGAAGGCGTGCAGCGCCTTGTCACGCGCCCGCCGGTGCTCCTCGGCCAACTGGCGCGGGGGCAGGTAGGGCTTCGCCCCGCCGCACACCTCCTCCATCAGCTCCTCGTACACCTCTCGCGCCTCCGCCACCGCTGATAGGTTGTTCGCCTCTGCTGTTGCCTGTGTAACGAGTATATTACGTGGCGAAATCACTTAAAACTACCCGCCTACAACCCTAAATAGGATGGGATAAGGGCAGGGCGATGATGAATGCCAATACGTCAACCCCTATCATTACACGGGGCCACAATGAGTGTACTTCCGAAACGCAAAACCGCTACCCATCCCTTCGGTCTATAAGCTTGACTTATGGCGTATTTCATTGACATTCACACTTATGTATAGGGAAACATAAGCTTAAATATTTTCCATGCTGGCCTGGATGCGAAAAAATAACGTAGAATGTGCCAGATGAGTCACCCCAGGGGTGTCGTAAAAGTCGACGAGGCCATAGACTCCCATACAACACTGATAAAAATCACGCCGTGCGTAGACGCGGCGCGCGGCTTCAAGCTTCCATAGTGACACATACAACACTTACGACCGTGCCTACACACGGCGAATTAACCGTAGATTTTGACGGCGAAAAACCGTGTGTGGATATGAGGCCTAAGGAAGATTGGATAAGGGAGATTAAACTTATATACTATAATCCGACAAGTTCGTGCGCGACCTTCCTGCGGTATGAGGGGCGGTGGCGGGGACGGGGCGCTCTGGATGTCGGCGGGGGCGGGTGATGCGGGGGGAGGGGAAACTCGCTCCTCTCCGCCTCGCCGGCCCCCGCTAGCATCTAGACAATATGCTCCAAATCCTAATGTCCTCCTACCTCCAATATGGTCTTGGGTTCTGGCAGCTCGGAGCCGTTGAAAATGTTCATGTAGGCCTTGAAGTAGAGGAGCAGCTCCTTGGCCTTGACGCGCTGCCCGTCGATGCTCTTCGGCAGCAGGCTCTCGGGCGCCAGCAAAGAAGGGACCAGCTGCTTCAGGTGGGTTTTGAATTCGGGGCTAATTTCTGTAAAACACAATATAATAATAATAATAATTTTAAATGTTGTATTTTTTTATGTTTTTTATATTATATTATTTGTTATTATATTGTAAAAATGTAATGTTTAGAAATATGATTTTGTATGTATTTTAAATGTAATAAAAACAAATAATAATAAAATAAATATTTTTACACTCACACCTATCATCTAGCCCAAAGTAATACCCAGCAATCTGAGGATTCGACCAAGGCGGTCGTCGTCGGTAATATGTACTTACGCAAATGCTCTTACGCAATACATCCGAATCCGTGATTTTGACGGTCCGTTGTAGCCGTAGAACTATTTCTATGGTAACTTACGCACTTCATCCGATCTATGTCCGAGTTTTCTAGACCAATAATTGTGCACGGATTCGGATCGGACGTAGTGCGTAAGCGCTTTTACTGTAATGTCCCCCATGGTAGTTTCAAAATTAAATATCAATAAGTTCTATATTGCACTACAAGTTTCATTAATATCTGAACATTCATTTCTTAATTAGTCAAAGCAGATACTTTCAATAATTTCTATACAACAAACTCACAAAAAATATCTGACGATGATCTAACACTTGGGACGTCAATTGACAATTGAGGAGATTCAATTGACGAATGCGTAAATGAAGCTATGTTTGCTTAGGCCGATCATTGGATGGGTGACCAATAATATATTATCTCGAGTTCCTCCGTATTTCGGAAGGCACGGTGAGCCATTAGTTTCGGCTGTCGTTAATAAAACCCAACAATCCCCAATGGGCCAGCGAGGTGGGTTATGGCGGCCCATTCACCCTATATTGTTCCATCCATATGTAAGGCCTATGTCCCAGTAGTGGGGACATTAAAAGGCTGGTGATGATTGAGGTCAATTTTTCAATTTTGTTTCTTGTAATTTCCAAAAAATCTAAGATTTGTTATCTTTCTTATTTTTTCTCGAGTAGCTAAGAACAGAAATGCATTGCTTTAAAGCATCAGCAAATCATCAGCAATCGAGTTAGGCGGTAGGCCCCCCAGGTACCCTTAGGTGCCGGCCTATCTTTATAACTTTGGGACACGTTGTGCCCATGCAGTGGCCCTTACCAGACAGCTTCCCGTTGAAGTGGGGGTTGGTGGCGACGTTGAGCCCGGGGTGCGGCAGCAGGAAGCAGGCCAGCTGCGCGAAGCTGCCGGCGATGTGCCGCCGCAGCGCCTGCAGCTCCTCGTGCTGCGTCTCGTGCGCCTAGGCAGACGACCACACGTCACGTGTTAAATGGTGATGTTAAATGGCGACCGTTGCGGGAGGCAGGTGGGAACCTTATGCGTTCAATCCCGAGGCCGTCCTGCCCGGCTAGGTTGACCACCGAAACATGATATGATATAGCCATTTATCGCTTTGAACTGTCGAAAATCCAATAATTTTTGTAAGTTCAACGCGATAAATGGCTATATTATATCGTGTTTGGGTTGTCATGCTAGCCGGGCTGGGGGTATATTATATGTCGAACTTGCACCGACCAAAACCACCTTTCTGCCTTACCCGGGAGGGGTCTACAGACGGCATCTGTAGCGATCGCCCCCCAGGAAGGGGGCGACGCAAACACATCACGTCCACACGAGACATTATATAAAGTGTCTCTTAGCGCCCCACGTTGGGCGGCAATGTGCACGTCCCACGTCCCATTGGCGCCCAACCCGGGGCGAAAACAAAGAACCCCAGTTAATATAAAAATTATCTTTTAAAAAAATAAGAAGGGGTCGAGGGCAGAAAGCCCATCTGATTTTTTTAGTATATCTATTTTTATATTAACGGATATGTGTCGTGAGGGCACATTGGCGCCCAGCGTTTTTATGTTTTGTTTCCCAAAGATTGTTTACCCTTGGCAAGTTTATGATACAATGAGTTATGTCTTTCTTCTTTGTCGCTAAAAATAACGAACTCCAAAACGAAAAACAACGATGAGCTTCAAACAAACACAGAGACGCTTGGTTACAATACGAGAGCCGATAGGTAAAGCGTGAGTGTTGTTTTTACGTTAATATTAACAATTATTTTGAGTATAAATAAAATTATGATTAGTAAAATTCGCTAAAAAGCAATCATTTTGTCAAGACTTTTTTTAAACCGTGTCATTAGTCGATAGGAAGCAAGCTTTTGGCAATGTTCCTATCTGTAGGTAAACATTTGGTAGATGTGAGTTTTATAGTGTATGAGGAAATCGAATTTAGAGTTGCTGGTAAGTAGCTGATTCCGATTGTCGGCCTAATACAGAGGGCAGATTGTGTATTTAGCGTACGACTCGGTCCTGTAGGACTGTTCCTTTTGATTGCTCATCGTTGGAAAACGTTCCCTCGTCCCACTAATTGGAAGCAGGCTCGCACCTCCAACCGCTTGTCCAGCAGCTTCTGGCCGCCGTCCGCCCCGAAGGGGTACTCGTAGGGGAAGCTCCAGTCGCGGACGAGGAACTGCAGCCGCTGGAACGGCGTGCCGGCGCTGCTCTGCTGCGCCAGGCGCCCGTACTCTGTGAACAGCTGCAAGTTGCTCAATTTTAGTGGAGTGCCTTTAAACCAAGTGGACGATACAATATAACCATTATAACGAGATAAACAATTCGATTTTAATTTCAACATTATATAAATGTTAGAAAAATTAGTACAAAGATTTTGGTGGTTAGAAAAAGTTCTAAAAATTAACGTCTTGATGCTGTCTTGGTTGACCGAGCGGTTTAGGCACCTGCCCGGATTGCAGTGGACGCGGGTTCGACTCCCGCATCAAGAACATAATTTTTCCAACTTTTTCTAACCACCAAAATCTTTGTACTAATTTTTCCAACTTTTTCTAACCACCAAAATTAAATAATTAAATACATTATTTAATTTTGGTGGTGGTAATTAAATACATCTTTCTTATTTTTAAATAGACATATCAAAACTGTGTACATTTTTTATCTTGTTATAATGGCTCAAATATAGTTTCTGTCGAACGTTTCGACATATATCTACATTTGAAACGACGTTCGCCAATGGCCATGGTGTTTTCTCAGTAACACGTCACTTTCATATTAACCGACTTCAAAAAAGGAGAAGGTTCTCAATTCGACTGTATTTTTTTTACTGTTTGTTACCTTCGACATTTTTATTCTATTGGTTCGAATATATCGGTTACTTGTCAAGGCCCTGAGGAGTAAGAGGCCCTTAGGAAAATAGACGCTGACTTTCACACGTGTGTGTGGCAGGTTCTCGGATTGGACTTCACGATCACACATAGGTACGTAAATCACGCCTATCATCCCCGAAGAGGTAAATTAACACCCGCGTTTCGCCAATTAGGTCCCATGTAATGGGTGGCGAGCCTGTTGCCATCCATCGGGCATTTAAAACGCAGCTTGGAATTGTTCTAACTTGTGGCTGTTGTAAATCCCAGTGACCCATTCGTCTTGGCACATCCAATTAGCACACAATTAGAAAATAAAAGATCCGATAGATCGATTTAAATTGGCCGATCGATAATGACGTGTACCTTTTTTCTGATATGCGTTTTGTTAATAGACTTTCCATTGAAAGACTCCCTTGTTTCTCTTTCTTGTGGTCTCACCTGCAAATGCTGCAAATCATCTTCTTCGATGTTCTGCGAGAGGTTGTAGATCTGCACCGAGGACAGCATGGTGGACAGCGCGAACACGGTGGCGTTGTCGCGGACAGTCGACTCGCTGTCGAACGTGCCTTGGGTGTCCATCAGAAGAATCACCACCTGGAATTTATAAAAAAAATAGTGCGACGAGACTCTCAATGCTTTCGTTATTCCCTTAGGTTATTCCGCGCCGCACAATGACCAACGACGTTTGGCGCGAATTTAATTTTATACGGAGCGATAATATTACTAAATTAGCATGAGTAGTGTTCAGGGTGTGAGCTATTTCGGTTATAGACATACATTACATACATAAATCACGCCTATATCATCCCCGAAGAAGCGAGGCAGAGGTGAATCAACGCCTACTTTTCGCCAATTAAGTTAGGTCCTATGTTGTAGGTGGCAAACCTATTGCCATTTATCGGGCACTACAGTCACAGTAAATGGCTAGTCATTCCTCATCACTATTTTAATCCTCAGTCGCCTTGTACGACACCCGCGGGAGACATTTGGAGTGGTGGCATTGTATCCTGATCTGCCGTCACCACAACGGCACATTTACTATTCAATTATGTTGTACCTATATTAGTAACTGTTGGAGCTCACCTTCTCCCCGCTGTGGAGAGTGGCCTTGAAGGGCTGCGACCACAGCAGCAGCCCCGTGGTGTTCCGCTCGGAGCCCCCGCGCCAGCTGAAGCCCTCCAGCGGCTCCTCCTCCGAGCCCAGCCACTCCACGCCGCTGTTGCCTTGGTTGTACTAGAATGGAGGAACTGAACATTGTTTAATTGAAACACATATATCACGCCTACTTATCCTCGAAGGGGTAAGGTAGAGGAGCTCAACAGTGCAGTGACTTAGTAAGCTCGGCCTGCGATTGCTTAGACGAGAATTCACTTGACCGGCATGCCCGCGAGCATGTCTGCCAGACATAACCGCCAGACCTCGCTTCTATAGGTCTGACTGTGACGGTCCTACACTAGGCAAACATCGCACAGACTTATACTGGGTGTAACAGATAGGTGTAGTCATATTTAAAGAGGTTATTCAGGCCATCAAACTAAACAACTTTCGCTAAGGGACCAAAATCGAAATCTCAGAAAAAAATCACTTCCCCTTAATAAACCGAGAACCAGCTGACATCAGTTTGTTTGGGGGAGTGTTTATTGTTTATTCTTTCTGACATGATATACTAGGAAGAGTGAATTTCCGTACGCGTAGCGGGCGGAAAATTCCACTCTATGGTCAGGTGTGACATAAATACTATTTTCACTTCACTGCTGCACAAAATCTAATTTTGTACTCTAGAGCATTAACGTATCTACTCATAAATATGTCTATATTAAGGCAAAGAAAATGAGCCATGCAGCCAAATACAATAAGAAATTTGGAGATAGAATTTGCTATTTTTTTAATATTTTTATTCTTATGTGTTTTTTAAGACATAATAGTAGATTTTCCATCAAGTGCACAAACGAATCATTTTTGTCCGAGACTTTTAGCAGCCCGAGCCGAAGGCGAGGGCTGATAGTAATGTCGAGGATAAAAATGGTTTTGTGGACGAGGTAGAAACTCTGCTTTTCACTTCGATTGCGAGGAAATAAAACAGTAGTTTATCATAACATTTCTTAAAATTCAAACCAAAATTAGTACAGTTTTGGATACCGAAGGAAAAGTTTTTCCCAGTGATATTAGGTTTGGGCTGCAGACCTATACAGCCAAGTATTAAATTAATTTTGAAATAATAATTTTCGTAAATTATTTTAATAACCTACCGTACCTACTTGAATTAAAATTTTAATATCTTTTATATCTTAAAAAACACATTAGGCAAACAAATTTAAGTAAATATTTAAATATAACAAATTCTATCTCTGAATTTCTCATTGTGTTTGGCTGCATGGCTCATCTTCTTTGCCTTAATATAGACACATTTATGAGTAGATACGTTAATGCTCTAGAGCACAAAATTCGATTTTGTGCAGCCTATATCCTGCACAAATGAGCACTTTCAGAGCATGAGAAGTGAAAAATATATTAAAATACTAATTTAAGTAGGTACGGTAGGTTATAAAATTAATTTAAGAAAATTATTATTTCAAAATTAATTTAATACTTGACTATATGAAATTATTTTTCCCATTGATATCAGCCCAAGCCTAATATCAATGGGAAAAATAATTTCCTTCAGTATTAAAAACTGTACAAAATTTAGTTTGTATTTTAAGAAATTATAAGATAAACTACTGTTTTATTTCCTCGCAATCGAAGTGAAAAGCAGAGTTTCTAACTCGTCCACAAAACCATTTTATCCTCGACATTACTATCAGCCCGAGCCGATTAGACTCGGACAAAAATGATTCGTTTTGTGCACTTGATGGAAAATCTACTATTTGCTCCCTTGCTCTACTACTATTATTCAACCCACCACGGAGGTCCAAACTCACCGTGTGCTCCAAGTATCTGAGGAAGAAGTCGAGCAGGAAGGACTTGCCCTTGCGGAAGGCGCCCGCGACCGAGACGACCACGACCGCGCGGTCGCGCACGTCCTCGCGCAGCAGCAGCGCCGCCAGCGCCTCCTCGTCCAGGGCGAACGTGTGCTCGCGGGGGGTCACCACCTGGATGCCCCGCCCGCCCTTCAGCGCGCTCTGTTTGCCTGGAGATGTGTCAGATTCCAACTCAGATAAGCACACTAGTCGCTCTAGCCAAGTGGCCTATCTATTCGAACGCATAGAAAACAAATGTATGAAACTGATGGATTACAGTGAAAACAAAACGTCACGTCAAGCCACTTGGTTAGACCTCAATTATGTTAGGTCCCATGTAATAGGTGACGAGCCTATTGCCATTTATCGGGCACAAAAGTGCCAATAGGTGCCTCATCAATGATCTATCCTTAGTCGCCTTGTACGACACCCACGGGAGAGATTTGGGGTGGTGACAATTGTATTCTACTCTGTCGTCACCACACGG
Source organism: Cataclysta lemnata (assembly GCA_963931975.1). NCBI lineage: Eukaryota > Metazoa > Arthropoda > Insecta > Lepidoptera > Crambidae > Cataclysta > Cataclysta lemnata. Next base: position 620,433 of record OZ008355.1, on the reverse strand, counting down.
TACTGGCCTGGAAATAAATATTACATATTCCAACTCAGATAGCCAGACTACGACAATTTCTATGAGGTGTTTAGGATACAAACAGTCCAGACCAGCAATATACAGCGATTACGAGGGCGATACATAGCAATAATAGGCTCGCCACCTATTACAGGGACCTAACGTTAATTCACCTCTACTCTCCCTACAGAAAGGCGTTATTTATGTATGTATCTTCTTCATACGAATACTTTAAACATTTAAATAATGTAACCTCGGCCAGTCGCAATGTCGCCAGTGATTTTAGTAGAGCTTGAAAATTAATTGATAACATTGTTTCTTCAAGTTTCAATTTTCAAATAATAATGTACCTAAACTTACAGGTATCATTTAGTAGCACGTGTACGTGATAGTACGTGAAACAAATTTCTACTTAACAGAACAAATTATGTAAACTTATAGTCAATAGGTACATTTTAGTGCGTAATTCTAATTCACTTGGCTATTTATTAGATAACGTCTACAATCACTGCCTTTTAAAGTAATAATAACGATACATCTCACCAACAATCCCCGATACTAACCCATTAAATTGTTACGAAACGGGAACGATAATAAATTAATGGGTTAATAGTTTCCTACATATACCTACAAGGCCAGAGTCCGCAATACGATTTACGAACATCAAAACATTATAGAGGCAGACCTCAAAACAAGTTAGTGTTTCCTACACAAACGTACTTACCTGATTCACGGCACAGTAACTGACATAATAATCTAAAATTAGTTTCCGTAAACTAACTAACCAACACACAACACAGCGAATCCTTTCTCTTCCAACCACCAACATAGTACTCACTCATTTCCAATGTGTCTGGAGCAAACAGGTGATGGGATTGTACGTAGATAGATACGAACTCCGTCTAGGCTGTGTTGTCGACGGCCGGTCCGCGGTAAGCTCTCCCGCCGTCTGCGCCGTATGAGGTCATAGCGTAGTGATGTCACAACAGCATGGCTGGCTCGCTGATGTCATACGCCAAGTTCAATGCCGACCTCCTAGATATGTATGTCAATGAAATGTGTGGCTTTGAGCACGGTCGTGTATGCCTAATGGGATTGAGTCGCAAGAACGCACTTAAGATTGTATAGTCGACATCACCACGCGTCGAAGGATAAAGACAGCGATGAGTAATGGGCAGCACCATTTCTCTTATACCACCTAGCATTATCCAGCGATTTATGAGCCCGATATATGGCAATAGGCTCGCCGCCTATTACATGGGACTTAACTTATTTGGCGACAGGCGTGGGTGTTAGTTAATTCACCTCTGCAAGTTTATTTTAACTATTTTAAACTCGGCTCTACGGCATTAGACACGCAGCTCTCTGCATATTCCTCGCTACATTTATAAACCTTTTACGATACCATTGAAAGGGCTGGGGGTGCGGCAATTGTATTTTATGTATTTATTTATAATGGATACACAGACAGATTACCATCAATATAAGACTAGATTAAGTATACCATATACAATTCGAGACAGTAATCTAAATTTAGTGTACACAGCATGAAAAATCAAACGGAAATGTATATAGTTTGTTATCTTAATGACACGTGTTTGTACGTAAAGATAAAAATAATAAAATTAATTCATTGACTAAAACTGTACAAATAAATCTGTACAAATTATATGCTCCGTAAATAACTATTTACAGACGAAAATAGATGAGTATGTACACTATAAAAGTTTCGACAATAACATAGGAGAAAGAAACCCCGTGTTGCCGACTCTTTCATTACCAACCTATTTGAAGTGTATTTTTAAGTTCTGTTTGTAATGTGTCAATTAATGGTTTTGTTTTTTACTTGTCAATAATTTAGTTTAGAGAAAAGATGTCTATTTTTTGTTGAGTTATTTTAATACATTATTTTACTTTGAAATATTGGTTTCTAATTATATGTAAACCACTTGAAACATATGTCCTTCGAGCCGGATCTGTGAGTAACGATATTTTGATCATTATAACATACTGAGACTGTATAATGTCGGTGAGACGGAGTAAGCGTATTGCAAATAAAAATATGGATGAAAACGAGAGATTATTATCCAAACCGATACAAACGCACCCGGAGAAGTCTCATACGAGTTCAACATCATCTCAACGACGTGCTTTAGAGGCACGCGCTGCCCGCGAGCTGGCTGAATTACACCAAAAGGAGATAGCAGCCGCGCGAGAAAAGGCCGATGCTGAATTCAAACGACGTGAAATAGAAGCGGAGAAAGCTTTAGTAGAAGCACGATTAGCAGAGGACTTAGCTAGTTTACACTCTCGGGGTTCAACACGTTCGGAGAAAACTACTGAACAATGGATCGAATGTTCACGCCCGTATTTTAACGTCCCAGTCACCGTACACGAGATAAATGGAGATGGTAACGCGCGCCCGCACGACAACCAGCGCGACGAGCCCCGGCGGGATGTCGGGGACACTTGGAGCGGTTTGCAGGTGGATCATCGCGGCGACGACGGTGAACGTGCCAAGGAGAGTGATTTAAATAAGCTAACGTGTTCATTGACTAAGGCTTTAACTCTTTCTCACAGTAATAATGATAAGTTGTTAGGCAGACTCACTAGCAATAACTTACCTAACTTTTCAGGCGATGCGCTCGATTGGCTACGATTTAAAAATGCGTACGATACCACCACTAGGATTGGCCACTATTCGGAAGCAGAGAATCTCGCTCGACTACAACGATGTCTTCAAGGCGAGGCGTGGGAAGCGGTTGCAGCGAGACTGATCGCGACTACTTCTGCGTCTGACGTCATGAAGGTGCTTGAGATGAGGTTTGGCAGATTTGATCTAGTGCTAGGTAGGTTAATTGCTGAAATGAGAAGGGTCCCTAAGCTGACTGGCCTACGTTCAGAGGTGATACTGCTAGCGACTAAAGTAGATAACTGCGTAGCCGCTATACAGTCAGCTGGTAATATTGGTTACTTACATAGTCCAGAGTTAATTTCTGAAATACTTAAAAAATTGACTGAGCCTTTATTTTATCGCTGGCTTGATTATAGTAAAGGTGCATACACACACCAACCGCGATTGACATTACTTGGCAGATATCTAATGTCAGAAGCTCAGGAAATTTGTGAAAGTGGCGCGATTGAACCGCCGCCTTCCTTACATAAATTTACAAAAGGTAATTTTAAGCCACGCACTCCTTTTGTGACGAACATGATGGAAGAAGAGCACCCAACAGATAGTGAATATCTGACATGTGATGGCACTATTCAAGAGTCGACTAATGTGGTGTCTGCCAAAAAGGAGGACGTCGCTTGTGTTTTCTGTTCAGAGGTGAGTCATTCGATCAAAACTTGCCCTAAATTTAAGTCTGAACATATTGATAAACGCTGGGAGTGGATAATTAAACGACGATTATGTTTTAGATGCCTAAGTTCATCTCACCGGCGCGACAGATGCAAAACAAAGAGGAAGTGCTCGACTTGTAATATGTCGGGTCATCACTCTCTACTACATAAAGAAAAACCGAAGACTGTTGAGGCGAACGATGAGAGGAATAAGGAGACCGCTGCGAACGTGTGGTCGGACCAACGGAAGAAAGTTTACCTCAAAGTCGTTCCAGTTCACCTCGACGGTCCCGCAGGTAGTGTGAGTACTTACGCTCTTTTGGATGAGGGCTCTACCGTCACATTAGTAGAGAAGGATATTGTGGATCAGATTGGGGTTGATGGACCGGAATCCGAGCTGAGTCTGCAGGGTGCAATAGGCAATGGCAATAACATGTCAAGTAGGATTGTCTCTTTGACAATACGAACATGCGATGGCGTACACCGTCTTGACAGAGTGCGCACCGTAGACAATCTTACATTGCCAAATTATGTTGTTACTCGAAATCATTTTAATTATGACCATTTGAAAAATATACCACTAACCCCGTTTGAAGGGAAGCCTTCGCTGCTAATTGGACAGGATAATTGGCATCTAATCGTAAGCCGTGAGGTAAAAGAAGGCAAGAAGAATGAGCCTGTTGCTTCTCGGACTTTGCTTGGGTGGGTGTTGCATGGATTCTCATCGTCGCTTACAAACAGCGCACTTCAATTTTCATGTCATTTAAGACATACCGATGATGAGCTTCATAATCTTGTAGAGGAATATTTCGGACTTGATAGCATAGGCATAAAATACCAAGATAATCGCAGATATTCACCAGAGGAAACCCGAGCAATTAATATTTTAGATACAAAATCTAATAAACTAACTGATAGGTGGGAAACTGGGTTACTGTGGATGTCAGATAACGTAGAGTTCCCGTGTAATCGCCGGAATGCTGAGCAACGCTTGCGAACAATTGAGAAAACTATGGACTCTAACGGTAACTTTGCAAATGAATACTCGAAACAAGTTCAAAATATGTTGGACAAGAGTTACGCAGAAGAAGTTCTGAATGCACCACAAGGTAGAATCTGGTTTCTTCCTCATTTTGGTGTGAGAAATCCCAATAAACCAGCAAAGCTACGTTTAGTACATGACGCTAAAGCTGAGACGAAAGGTGTATCTCTTAATACTCAGCTTCTTGCTGGACCAGACTTGTTAAACTCTTTACTTGGTGTTCTAATGCGCTTCAGAGAACGATCAATTGCCGTTACTGGAGATATACGTGAGATGTTTATGCAGGTGAAAATTATTAAAGAGGATCAAAATGCACAGTGTTTCCTGTGGCGTGGGATGGATAGGAAGAATCCCCCTCGTATCTATCGTATGACGTCTATGATATTTGGTGCGAAATCATCTCCGTGTACGGCTACTTATATTTTGAGACGTAATGCTGATGTCTTTGCTTCTTCCCATCCGCGAGCTGTTGAGGCTATCAAAAAACGTCATTACGTTGACGATTACCTGGACTCGGTTGATACCGAGGAGGAGACTAGGCAACTACTGGAAGACGTCACCATGATACATAAGGCTGGAGGATTTGATATACGCGGTTGGGCCTCAAACCGACCTGATATTCTTCCACGGGAGAGCGACAATGCTGATGTTAATCTGCTTAAAAAATCTGACAATGTTGAAAGGGTTTTAGGTGTAACTTGGAGACCTATGATTGATTGTCTTGCTTTCGATTCGAGCCTGAAGAAATTAAACGCAGAAGTTGTTAACGGTGTTCGAAAGCCTACTAAACGGGAAATTTTGAAAGTTGTGATGTCTGTATTTGATCCACTCGGAATGTTGTGTCCTTTCATGATTAAAGGCAAAATCCTTCTCCAAGACATTTGGCGAAGTAAGAAGTGCTGGGACGAACAGATCGATGACGTAACATCACAAAAATGGTATAGTTGGCTTCGAGAACTTAAAACATTAGAGTCCTTCTCTATTCCTCGGTTTTATGGGTTTACTGATAAAGACGATATAGAGCTGCACGTGTTTGTCGATGCATCTGAAGAAGCTTACGCTTGTGTAGCGTATTTACGTAGGCATAGTAAAGTTGTGTTTGTGGCAGCAAAAAGTCGTGTCACACCACTTAAATGTACGACTATACCTAAGCTTGAATTACAAGCAGCGCTATTAGGTGCACGACTCGGGAATACAGTAACTAAGGAACACTCTATTGTCATTAGTAAAAGATATTTCTGGACTGATTCTAAAACTGTATGGTTTTGGATAAATAGAAATCCCAAAAGGGAAAAGATATTTGTTTCAAATCGCTTGGCTGAGATCGATGAATTGACTAAGTCGTATGAGTGGAGATGGCTTCCTGGAACGGTCAATGTGGCTGATGAGGCGACCAGAGCTAAGAATATTCTCACTAGTAGATGGATCGAGGGCCCTGAGTTTCTCCGCCTCCCGGAAGCGAACTGGCCTCAATTTCATTTAGACCCAAAGTTTCAGCCAGACCCTATAGACGAAGTGGAAGTAATGGCTCTCGAAGAAACTCCTCCTATACTTCGAAAGGTAATTTTAGATGAGCGATTTTCAAATTGGCGTCGTCTCGTGAGAAGTTTGTCCTGGGCCATATTGTACATAGATAGATTTATTTTCAAACGCTCAGTGAATATGTTTGTGACACCTGACTTGGAACAACGAGCAGAAAAAATTATATTTAGACAAGCTCAAGCGGACATGTTCAATGAGGATATTTGTAGGTTAAGGATAGGTAATAAGTTGAAGTTTGCTAGTAAATTGCTTAAGTTGAACCCTGAGCTGAGCGCTGATGGATTGCTTGTAGCAAGGAGTCGTCTGGACACGAGTAAAGATTTTTCTACGCATTTTAAAAGGCCGATTATTTTGGATGCTAAACATAACGTTACTAGATTAATCTTAAAAGATATGCATCATAAGCTTGGGCATCATAATTCCCAGACTTTATTTAATGAATTGCGCCAGGTTTATTATATTTTCGGACTTCGAAATGCCGCAAGAAATTTGATACGTAACTGTATAATATGTAAAATTAGGAGAGGTCGACCTGCACAACCTATGATGGCAGCTCTACCTGAAAACAGACTGCAGCATCATTGCAGACCGTTCAACTTTTGCGGCATAGATCTTTTTGGTCCAATGACAGTTACTATTGGTCGCCGAAATGAGAAGCGCTGGGGTGTTATATTTACGTGTTTTAGCACTCGAGTGGTACATATTGAACTGGCCTCATCTCTGTCAACTGATTCTACTATTTTAGCTATTCGTCGGATGGCGGCTCGTCGTGGATTTCCTTACCAAATTCATTCCGATAATGGTACCAATTTCCGTAGTGCAGACAAAGAATTACGAAAGGCTGTTCAAGATGTTCTGCGTGGCAATGACATTTTAGAAAAGGTCAATAATCTTGGGATCAAATGGACCTTCAACCCTCCTGATGCAGCACATATGGGTGGAGTTTGGGAGAGATTAATTAGGTCGATCAAAACAGCTCTCTCTTCAACATTGCATACTTTGTCTCCAAAAGAAGAAGTTCTGTTGACATTGCTAGTTGAGGCAGAAAATATTGTAAATAGCCGACCCTTAACTCACGTGTCTTTAGATATTGATGACGAAGAGGCTCTCACTCCTAATCATTTTTTATTAGGTTCCTCTAATCCCTTATCATCTCCGGGAATATTTTCAGATGATGACCTACAGTTAAGGAAGCAGTGGAGGTTGTCTCAACGGTTAGCTGATAAGTTTTGGTGTCGTTGGCTACGCGAATACCTGCCCAACCTCCAAGTCCGTCACCGATGGACGTCAGACGCAGGAAGTTCAGTCAAGATAGGGGACGTAGTTATTATCTCTGATTCGAGCTTACCGCGAAATGTATGGCCTAGAGGCAAAGTTGTAGAAGCCATACCCGGACGTGATGGTAGAGTTAGAATGGTAAATGTGGCGACAAAAGGGGGTATCTTACGAAGGCCGGTAAATAAGCTAGTAGTGCTAGTGAGTCTGCCACCCAAAGGTTAGCTAAAGCGAGGAGGAGAATGTTGCCGACTCTTTCATTACCAACCTATTTGAAGTGTATTTTTAAGTTCTGTTTGTAATGTGTCAATTAATGGTTTTGTTTTTTACTTGTCAATAATTTAGTTTAGAGAAAAGATGTCTATTTTTTGTTGAGTTATTTTAATACATTATTTTACTTTGAAATATTGGTTTCTAATTATATGTAAACCACTTGAAACACCCCGTATTATGTAAAACGATTTCAGTTGCTTTGGTCTCCCGTCCTCTCTCAGTCTCACACTTCGCTAATATTCTCAATGAGTGAGAGAGACTTGCGTACTCGGGTACTTGGTGATCAACAATTTTGCACTGAAATCAATTAGCCGATAAGTTTATGAAGATTTCTTTACGAATGTGTTACAAATGAAATGGAAACTCAGATGCTTGTGCGGGAAATTCACTTTCATTGTACTCGACCGTTACTATTTCTCATACGATTTTGAACCTACGCCCAACGAAATAACTTTGAAATTACGTATAAGAGTGTGCTAGGGTAGCTATATTGTTATCAAGGTGTCATCGCACGCAGAATTCACATAAAACGAAAAATATATTAAAAATATATTAATACGCCGTGTGATGACGGCAGAGTAGAATACAATTGTCATCACCCCAAATCTCTCCCGTGGGTGTCGTACAAGGCGACTAAGGATAAATCAGTGATGAGGAATGGGCAGCAGCGTTCCTCTTATAACACCTAGCAATGTACCTACTGCGACTTTTGTGCCCGATAAATGGCAATAGGCTCGCCACCTATTACATGGGACCTAACATAATTGGCGAAACGCGGGTGCTGGTTCACCTCTGCCTACCCCTTCGGGGATATAGGCGTGATTTATGTATGTATGTATGTATGAAAAATATATTATGTCTGTTTCGTATGTATCATTCATTATAGGGTCAACGGTAATGTTTTGCGTTCACACAAACCAATATTAAAGGACTAATGGCATTTATGGGGCACAAGGCACATAAATCGCAGTATCTAGGTAGTAGGCATGAAAGGAATGCTCCTACCCATTAGGCTGTCTTTACCCTTAGTCGCCTTATACGACAACCCATGGGAGAGATAGGGACAATTGTATTCTGCTCTGCCGTTACCACACTGCAATTGAGTTATAATACATACATACATACATAAATCACGCTTACTCCCCGAAGGGGTAGGCAGAGGTGAACAAGCACCCACGTTTCGCCAATTATGTTAGGTCCCATGTAATAGGTGGCGAGCCTATTGCCATATATCGGGCACAAAAGTCGCAGTACATTGCTATTGATAGGTGGTATTAGAGGAACGCTGCTGCCCATTCCTCATAATTGATTTATCCTTAGTCGCCTTGTACGACACCCACGGGGAGAATTTATAATACAACCATCCTAAATAATAGTTAGCTCTAGGTTCTATTATTTAGGATGGTTGTATTACTGTATTACTAGGTTAGCCAAGTGGCTTATTCATTATCATGGTTAGTAAAATAGTTTAGTTAGTAAATTGTAAGTACTTAAAAATATAAGCTTGGTACAATTGTTAGTTATCATTGTTGTTAATATGGTAAAATGGTAATGTTAAATAATATGGTGAATGGATATAAAATAAATAAATATCGTAGCTCAGAGGGAACCATGATAAGATATGCGAGTAAGTTACGAACGATTGTAAGTCGTCGCTTCCCACTCACACAAACAGGACGCCGATCCAGGGTAGAATTCCCGGATTTCAGCAGGAATGATAGGAAGCTCGAAGGACCATATGTACGAGCGGGAGTGAGCGGTTGTAAGGCGCCGCTTCCCGCAGGTACAGAATTGTTGGTGGATAGGAACTAGTCCAGGGAGTAGCCCTGGCAAGTAGCTGGTATATGGTAGGAGGAAGCTACCCCAGGGAGTAGCCCTGGCAGGCAGCGGGGAGGAAGGAGTGAGACCCAACACGGCCGGTTGAATCTAATGTATTGTATAAATAATTACAGTATTTATTTGGTTTACATGGTCTGTACACATTGATAGCTTTTGTATGTCTCTCATGGGTGTAAACTGCCGACGGTGTGCTTGGTGTGTGTAGGTCGCCTCGCTGCTGACTCTGCTCCTCGGGTTGAGTCCAATGTTCGACTCGTGGCTCGAACACTACACATCGTTTTTATCGAACGAATGACAAATTTTGGCTACTTACTCTTACATTTGACACAACGGCCGCCATGATGTTTTTTCGATAATACGTCAGTTCATTTCATATATCAAAGGTACCTTTTCTTTTCGTTAAACGTTCAACGCCTTCGATTGGCCATTTGACTACCCTGAATTCCAATCGGGTATCACATTTGGCCAGGTACCAGTTGTACCTAAATACCTGCCCCCTCCCCCCCCCACCCTAGCCAAGTGGCCAATTTATTACAAATGTATGAAACTGACGTTATTACAGAGAAAACCACTTGGCGACCGTCCTGTCAAATGTAAGAGAAGCTGTTAAGAATTTCCATTTGTTTTCTGTTCGTTCGAATAGATTGGGCACTTGGTTAGGCCCCCTATCCATCATACCTATACGCACCTCTGATAAAACATTACTGAATCTAACTACGCACGCGATCTACCAACAACAGCTAGTGTATCATTTTGCAACCGCAATAACTATTCTAGTTTCGATAACACGTTTTATATTCCTTACCAATAATAAAACGCACCGCGTGTTACGGCTAGGTTCTATAAAGTGGAACGGCGCTGCTCATTCCTTATGGCTGTCTTTACCCTTAGTCGCCTTGTACGACACCTGCGGCGATGACTACCACGCATTTTTCTGTGTTAAAGTAAAAGAGAGAACAAAAATATGTCATGACAGCTTTCATTAAACTCAACACTTCATGTAAAGGTAGGAACAAAACTTACCGAGTTTCTTGCGAATTCTTAGAAAAATTGAAATGAAATACAAATTAAAACTTAACAATAAGGTCCACACACAGCCTGCCTTTATTACGAGAACTAGCACAAGCCATAACACTGTCGGATGCTCAGGTAGCCGTGAGCTATAAGGTTGCAGCTCATTAGACTTTAGTATTCTTTATATGGATTTGTATAGAGGTACGCTCACTACATCAACTCCGGATAACCTCGGTCATAAGCCGTCCACGCGCGCACAACACTGATTGACCACACGGCGTCCACTGGTTGACCACGCAGCGTCCACTGGTTGACCACATAGCGTCCACTGGTTGACCACACGGCGTTCACTGGTTGACCACGCGGCGTCCACTGGTTGACCACACGTCGTCCACTGGTTGACCATACGGCATCCACTGGTTGACCAAGTGGACGCCGAGCGACTAGGTGATGCTTGTGGCTCTAATGAGCTTTGAGCTTGATGCCGACTTCCCGACACTTGTATTCCACCTCCCGCATGAGATAGGGCGCCCGCTCGTGCGAGGGCGCTGCGCCCCACTCGCCCGTGTTGAGCGCCACCGCCACGAAGCCCTGGTGCTCCAGCAAGTCCAGGATCAAGCGGAACGTGCCGCGGAGTCTATTGCTGTTCATCGAGAAGCAGCCCTGGTTGAATCCCATGACGCACACCCTGGATAAACACACGAACCTGGAGATAGTATTTCGGGATACGTGCCCGATAGATGGCAATAGGCTCGCCACCTGTGGAACCATTGGACCTAAAATAATTTTTTTTAAAAACCCTGGGTATTTCCCAGTTTCGATCCCCAGGGGAGTTCGAATTTGCACTCGTTGTGTTTGGTGGTAGAATTTTTGGTGTTGGACCATGTATGATCATGTGTTTATCACAAAGATTTTTGTCCACCAGGATTCGAAATCGGGACCGATCTTGGCCAATAGCCAGCAGCGATCTGACCATTCAACCAAACCGGGTTTAACTGGCTTTTAAACCAGAATGCCAAATAAAAAAAAGATAAAATCCCAACTACTAGTTCAATAAAAAAAACCAAAATGTACTTACACAACACCATCTTTGGGTAGATTCATTTCTTCTAGTGACAATTTCTGTGGTTTCTCAGGTGAAGACAGCTTTATAGGGCACCCGCCCTTCAAGCATATCACAATGTCTGCAAAAAAAAACACATTTATAAATATTTATTTTATTATGATAAGATAGCTAGCTCCTCAATCCTCATACATGCAAGAGATCACTTCTTTACATTTGGTACCCTTATATATCTAGGTACTGTCTTTCTTTTTCGCTTCATCCAATTTCATTACTGTCCTCATGCATGCCTGTCGGTTTCGGGTAATCTGGACAAGGCTCTTTTTTCTTTTTAAATTTTACATTCAGTTTGATTATGAAAGATCCGCCGTGGCCTTCCCCTACCGTTTTGTCCATTGACTTCCCACATATAAATTATTTTTATCACTCATCCTTCATATGTGACCAAACCAGGGCAGCATCCCTTTCTCATTACAAATTCCCTTCCACATAAGTAATGGCAATGGACTACGTCATCTGCTCTTTCAATCAAACTCTCAAAATATTCTTTCCACCTATATATCACTGTTACTTCGCCATTTAATCGTTTCAAATTTGAGTCTGTGCTCTTTCTTTGAGCTGTCAGACTTCCATAAAACTCTATTGTTGTTTTAGAAATTGTCGGAAATTACTTGAACCTAAAGGTAGGTCTTGGTGTATATACACCAAGAATAACAATCCGAGTTAACCCGACCTTTAACCTCAGGAGTCTAAATAGTCATGTTTTTACCTGCCACGAACCCGTTGGGCAAAACTACATCCTTAGCCACGCACTCCTGACTGCCCAGTGCTCGTGCGAAGCTCTCCACCAACTGCCCACTAACGGTGTGAACGGGGTACTTATTCTTCGCCTGCTCCAGAATCTCATCCGGCAGAGAATACTCCTTGCTGTGGAAACTATTGACTGCTTCATGGAGAGTCAGCAGCTGTAAATGGTCCAGAATGTTGTCCTCCCTGCTTAGGTATTCGTCGAGAAACTGCTTGGAGAACACACGACTGAGTATCTTGTCTTCGTAGATGTGTAATGAGGCCATCTCTAAGCAAAGCTTAGTCCATGGCAGCGCCGTATTCTTCCCATCCAGCACCGGGTTCGAAGATATCTGCGTCTTGATTTCTCTCCACGTCTCAGATACTGGCTTGTAATTGTTATTGGACAGGCAGTTGATGAAACTGAATAGCAGGTTGGTGGGAGCGGCGGAGAGGGTCGAAGGGTCGGCCGCGGCTACTCTGCATAAGTACTCCACTAGTCCAATGTTCGTGTGAGCCTACAATAAACACAAATCATTTCATATCAGCACAAAGTTGATAAAATGATACAACAATTCAGTGGATAATTTGTACGACACCTGCGGGAGATACAATTGTATTCCGCTGTGCAGTTACTACACGGCAAACGCAAATGTAATATAGATTAATTTACAATTTCACTATCATGCTTTAAAATAGTTGGATAACTTACAATCCTTGACAAAACTCTGGCCACCAGTAGTCCCTTTTCGAAATCCAGCTTATTCTGAACTACGTAGTTGGCGGCAGCGTCCAGGAACTGCTCGTGGTAAAACTCCGGGTGCTTCTCCTGGATGCGCCTCTTCAGCTTGGCCGATGTCCGCAGCACGTCATCGTACGAGAGCTGGTCTAATCGCTGGGTGAGAATATCGAAGCAAATATGCAGCAGCTGGACTCTAGTCGGAAACAATTCTTCAGTGCAATTTATTTGACACAACGACCAAATTATATATTTAGCGTTCTGCGCGTCAATCGTCTGATCGTGGAGCAGGAGGCCCGTAATTATATTGTTGACGCATCGGTCCGGCAAGTCGTGTTGGCCGCAGTACGACAGCATATCGCGCAACAGAGGAAGATCCTGGTTATCCAATTCCAGAGGCAGTTTGATCTGAAACGCTAGAGGCAGAGCCAGTTTCAAAGCGTCCACTAAATGGTTCTTGCCGCCGTATCGATGGAGAATGAAGTCCAGGAACATGATTTGGCGGGTGTTGATCAGATTGATGTCGTGCCTGACTAACTGGAGCATGGTCTGCGTGATGAGGGAGTCGAATGGCACCCTGAGGTAGGACAGCACTTTGATGGCTTCAACGGCCTCCCCCACTTCTAACGCACGGGCATGCTTCTTGAAGTTTTGGCAGAAAACGCTGAAAGCTGGATTCTTTATTATTAAGTCGGGGTCTTTCTCAAATCTGGGGACAAGACGCTTGTTGTCAATGTTGATGACGATGTGTGTACTTGCTTAACTGTATGGGAGACTAGTTCCAAGACCAGTGTTAAGATGGATGTGTGGTGAGCCGGGAGAGATTAGATAAGGAATGAGTACATCAGGAAAGCTTTGAAAGTAGTACCAGTGACTGAGAGATGGCAGAGTAATAAGACTTGGATGGTTTCGTCATATTATGCGAAGAGCTGAAAGCTATGTTGGGTATAGGAAAGGACGTAGAAGAAGAGGCAGATTGAAGAAGAGATGGATGGATTGTGTTAAGGAAGATATGATAGCAAGAGGATCACAAATTGGTAAAGAACAGAGTCACCCCACCGCAAACATGCAATCTGTTGCATACATACATGTTAATGATAAAGAACAGACAATAAACGACACTCACTTGTTGGCCTTTTGCAGATCGAAGAGGCATCGCAGTGCCTGCATCATGTGCTTGTGGTTCATGGCGGGCAGGTGGGTCTGCACTGCCGCCAGCACCTCTGACACAGTGGGTGCGGACTTCAGATTCGTCATCAACATATCAGGGCCTTTTCTACGGGTCACCTGTGACACTGTCAAAACAGATCATTATTTTTGTATACAATATTTTAACATACATCACGCCTATAATATCCCTGGAGGTGTAGGTGTGAATCACCACTTTCAGCCAATGTGTTCGGTCCCATGTAATAGGTGGCAGGCCATCTATGGGGCACGGAAATCACAGTACATTGCTACAGTACATTACATTGCCTGTTACTCATTGTTATCTTGTCCCTTAGACGCCTTGTGACCATGTTCTTTATAATAATTGAATAAAAGAATATGACATACATGTGGATGTGTAGCTCCGGGACATAATTGTTGCTGCACTGATGGGACCACCTCTTAGTACATTTAGCCATATGCTCTTCAGTAATAAAGCCATTGTACATGTAGGAGAAGAAGGTATAGAATAGTAATTTCCTGGGAACTATTATAAAAGTATGTTCTCTGTTTGTTCCTCTATATATTTAAGATTACATAAAATTATATTAAATATAGGTATAAAAAACGAAAAAGTATATTAATTTGTTTCTTATTACTATACCAAAAAGTTTAATTTCTTTATATCATCTAGTAGTCTTTCAGTTCCAATCACAAACAGTTTAAATTACTTTTCAATTTGATTGAAAGGTAATTTAACTAGTCCGAAACTAGGAAATACTTGAATGAAATATGTTCAATCATTCATTTAAAATAAATAGAGATTGCTGAAATTTGTTCTGTAGAACCATTCAAGCCATGATAAATTAAAGATTCCGCTATGACTTTATTTTTATCGGTTGTAATATTTTATTCCTATTAGATTTAAATTAAGTACATAACCTATAAGTCAAATTCAAGAAAGAAGAAGTCTCTTCACTTAAATCTTAACGCTTTGTACTAAGGTCGAAAATTGATTTTAAGATAATACAGAATAACAACAGTCAACTCTACTGAGATGACATTTATCAAAATCAGCTGTTTATGGCCATAGATTTTTTTTTTTTTGTTAAATTCTCCCTATATTTTAGGGAAGGCAAAGGGTCTAGCCCATACAGCCAAGTCTTTAGTGTATATTTTATCTGTAGTCGTATGAAATAATGAGTGGGTGAAATGTATGAATGAAATGAATTTTACCTTAAAATATGGGTGCCACATATTTTAACGCATCTAGGGAGTGCTTGGCGCGAATTGAATGGTAACAGAGTTCATGATGGTGCTTGATGAAGTGAGCAAAACCACTTTTTACGTGGTTTTCACCACAACATCAAACACCATCACAAGACTTATTTTCAATGATTCTGCATAATTGCACATCAACACGGATGCTTGTGCATCAAAATAACACCACTTTCATTGCACAAAATCCACTCTGTAACAATTTTTGAATTAGCGAAAATAAATCTGACTGACACCACGAAACGCGCCAAACACTCTCTAGATTTTTTTTTAATTGTCCCTATATTTTAGGGAAGGCAAAGGTTTTCGTCCAGAGGCTCCCAAACTTTTAATTCTCATAGACCACTTTCAAAATTTTTCTGGTTCCGTTGGACCCCCTGCAGTAGCTGCACCATATTCCCAAAACTCAACCAATAAAGATCTAACTATGGAAATTTGCCCCAACCACAAATAAACAGTTTTCGAAAAAAAAAAGTGACAATTGATCGGTTAATTAATTGATTGTGCTGTAAGTTGATATCCTAGTTTTTAACAGTCGCTGTGATTCTAAAAATATTATCTGCCGACACTACGTTATAAGGCGCCTTGTAACCACGAGAGAGGTAAAGTCAAGCCAAAATTTTAGTTCTTTACTATCGAAACCAGAAAAATTTTCCTGGACCCCGCTTACGAATCATGAACCCCTATTTTTTTGTCCCGCCACCGTAGAACCCCGTCGAGTCTCCTGTGGACCCCTGGGGGTTCACGTGGACCACTTTGGGAATCAATGGTATAGCCCATACAGCCATGTCCTTAGCATATATTTTATCTGTAGTCTTAAAATAATGAGTGGGTGAAATGTATGAATGAAATGAATTTTACGTTTTAACGCATCAAGGGAGTGCTTGACGCGAATTTGATGGTAACAGAGTTCATGGCGGTGCCTGATGAGGTGTATAAAATCACTTTTTATAGTAGTCTTCACCACAACATCAAACACGTCACAAGACTTATTTTCAATGATTCTGCATAATTGCACATCAACACGGATCCTTGTGCATCAAAATAACACCACTTTCACTGCACAAAATCTATTCTAAACTAATTTTAGAATTATCGAAAAAAAATCTGACTGACACCACGAAACGCGCCAAACACTCGCGGGCATAGATTAAATTTATATTTATTATTGTTAGTTTTAAATTCTCCCTATATTTTAGGGAAGGCAAAGGGTATAGCCCATACAGCCAAGTCTTTAGTGTATATTTTATCTGTAGACTTATGAAATAATGAGTGGGTGAAATATATGAATGAAATGAATTTTACGTTAAAATATGGGTGTCACACATTTTAACGCATCTAGGGAGTGCTTGGAGCGAATTGAATGGTAACAGAGTTAATGATGATGCTTGATGAAATGGATAAAACCACTTTTTATAATGATCTTCACCACAACATCAAACACATCATGAGACTTATTTTCGATGATTCTGCATAATGACACATCAACACGGATGATTGTGCATCAAAAAACCACTTTCACTGTACAAAATACACTCTGTAACAATTTTTGAATAAGCGAAAATAAATCTGACTGACACCACGAAACGCGCCAAACACCCCTTAATTATTTATTGTTGTTTTAATTCTCTTCTTTTCAGGAAAAGATTTTGGCCCATACAATATGTTATACTTTTGTTGCTTACATTAAAATACGTGTGTTGCACTTTATAACGCATCTAGGGAGTGCTGCGGAGCGGAGGAGGGCACAGATTGAGTTTTAGCAGAGTTCATGATAGAGACTGATGAGGTGGTGATAACCGCTATAAAATTCTCAAAGTCAAACTTCGCAATTTTATTTCAATAATTCTTTAAAATTTAATGTCGACACGGATCATTGTGCATCAAAATAACATTTATGACTGCAGAAAGTCCACTCTGAAATAGTCAAATTAAATCTGCCTCCATTAATATGGGCTAGATCCCTTTGCCTTCTCTACGAAATGTGAGAAAATTGTGGCTTTTTCAATACCCCATTGTATTACCAAACTAGTGTAATATACTCTTTGGTATTACCTATTTTCTTGATATTTGTTTGTTTTTGATGTTCTCAACCATTTTCAAATTCCGCAAGTTTATTTACTTTAAAGGAATAACTATTTGTTTTATTTTTTCAACATGGATGAGGAAACAATCGTTAGTTCAAGACCTGACCGAGAAATAAAAAAAAAGATTATTGCACCAGGTGACTTCAACGTAGTTCCTTACGAAGATTCCCGGTGTAAGATTGTTTTGTCGGATGTTAAATGCACGAATCTCGCAGGTAACTCTGATGAGATAGAGCCTGACAGCAAAATTTTCAGTAAACATTTTGATGGAAATGTCTTAATAGGTGATTCTGATTGCTATATAGACAGAGATTTTGAGTTGATCTTGCAACAAATGTGCAGTGGTGAAATTTGTATGGCTAATTTATTGTATAGAGATAGTGTAGGGCAGTTGGTGAAGGAAATGTCCTTTAAAATAGAGCTCAAAGAAGTCACAGAGGAACAGTTACTAAGTGATTGGAGCTGGCAAAGACTGTTTGAAGCTGCTACACATCACAAAGTAAGTATTAAAAATGTTGATAAAATAGTTGAATATATTCTCTTACATTACTAAAAATAAAATTATTACTTACAGGAGCGCGGAGTTGAGTTAGTGAAACAAAAGAAATTGACTGATGCATTTAAAAGATTTAACAAATCACTCAAGATGTTGGTCGCAACAGAACCTATAGACCCAGCCGATATAGATTCTGATACAGTTAAAGAAATGATTACACTAAAGGTATTTTAAATTGATATCAATTATGTTGTTGTGATTATTAGGTTGACTTGTGTTTGAGCAACATGTCAATGTGCTTTGTAAATTTTTAGGTGAATCTCTACAACAATTTAGCGCATCTGCAACTTAAATATAACCAGTTTGATGAGGCATTGGTACTTTGCGACAGAGCTCTTAAATATGATCCTGAGAACACAAAAGCTTTATACCGAAGATGCTTAGCGTATGCTGGACTCAAAATGTATGATGAAGCCTGGACAGATATACAAAATGTACTAAGAATAAAACCAAATGATAAAGATGCAAAAGAAAAGGCTGTCCATTTAAAACCTATGGTTGATCAAATTAATAGAAACTACACCGATGTAATTAAGAAAATGTTTAAATAAGTTATTGTTATATTTTTATAATTTAAAAATACATAGTTATAAGTTTATTGCTGTTATTTTTATCTATGCATACATATTAAAGTACACTGAAACATGTGGCTGAGGCTTGGCAGAGGGAGAGAGAGGTTGTTGACATGTTGTTAAGGGATTCATTGTACTAGGGTCACAGGTCCGGAGCACTGCCACATACTTTCCCCTGTCATGCTGTAATTAAATTTTGAATAGTTGTTATCTTTAGCAATAATTGTGGGCCTCCTTACAGTTATAATAAAAACATTATATTAAAACCTGAACAAGATTGAGAGATAATGAAATTTTAGTACGATAACACTATTTCAAGATACAACTATTTTTATTATAAATAGTTTTCAGCTAATATAATTTTACTTCTACTATAGCCTGGGAGCAAAAAATTCTGTTATTTTTTGTGCACAATCCTTCCCTCCTTCCTCCTTTCATCCGTGGAAATTCTTTACACTTATAAATCAGTACAAAAAACTTTAGCTGTATCGGCTAAGCCCCTTTGTCTTCCCTTAAGTTCCTTGTGCTAATGAAACTAATCATTTTGTTTGACAGTTGAGAAACAACTGTCAAAACAAATAAAATTATTTCAGTTTATTCTTTGTTTTCGAATTTACTTCATTATGTTGATTCATTGACCTCTATTCTTAAAATAATTAATAATATCAGTTTACTACTAAAGAATCATTAACTAGACAGGCACAATTCAAATAGCATTAAAATTGGTATAAAAACATGAATAGTTCAATAAAGTATTGTATTGTTTTGTTATTGTTTTCATTTGTGCTAATTTGTGAGTGTAAATATGGGTATGTAACATGGGTTGGAGATAAGGCTGAGATATCTGTGACTGATTATTACGCAGACATTCCGGATGTCTATGTGGCAAAGGCTACTTACACCAATGATATCAATAACACAGGGTTTGTTGATTTATTTTATTATTGGTAACAAAAATAAAACACATTCCTACATGTTCATGGACTCGCCATGTATTTGTATCTTGTACTGTCAACAAAGTATTAAAAATAGATTTTGCTTGTGATTTTTTAAATACTTTTTTATAACATTTATATACTTATTCACCATATAATAACACTTTCTGTACTCATGTAATATAACAAAGGATTGCCTGTATGTCAGTGGACACTAGTGGGTAATGGTGGGTCCTAATATTTTATCTTCAAGATAGATGTACTGCAGTTTAGTTGCTTAGCAACTTCTATTATTTATCATAATATAACAAAAAATACCAGGCAATTTAACTTCGGTAAGCTTACTTTTAACTGTAGATAAAATATTGGGTCTCCTCGTAAAGTGGGACAATTTTATATCTATGAATTTCTTTATATGTCAATGGATAAACAGTGACGGGTGTAAGCAAACAAAGAATGCAGTTCCGGTGGCATCAAAAAGATTTGCTCGCAACCTCATAAATTTAAACAGGGACAAGCTCCGAAAGGTGATAGGCATAATAACTGGCCATTGCTCCCTAAACAAGCACCTATTTATCATTGGGGTGACGGACAGCCCTCTATGCAGAGGATGCATGGAGGCAGAAGAAACGCCACAGCACGTGCTTATAGAATGCAGGAGTGTGGCAGATGAACGGGCAAGGCTCCTCCAATCCCCAGTATCGGTCCCGGAAGCTTGCAGCAGTCTTCAAAGACTGCTAGGTTTTTGGGATAATCTGGGATGGTTGGAGTAGCAATAATAGGGAGACACGTACAATGGCCCAATCAGGGGGCTAAGTGCGGATAAAGCCCAGCTAAACTAACTAACTAACTATGTCAATGGATTCCAGAAAAATAAAAGATTTTTACTTGGTTGCGTTTGGCTTGCCAAACTTTACTGCCAGTAAGTTATTTACATATTTAGTATTTTGATGTTCTGTAACTACATCACACATAAATAGAAAAACAATCATAACCAATATTTTAATAATATTCTATCAGAAAAATAATAATATCTTTTATTTCTCAGATGGGCTTATCTGGAACTACATACCACAGGTGACTCTAAGGATGAGCAACAGGCCTATGCAGCAGGCTACCTCGAAGGTTATCTCACCAGGGACCTGATTTGGATGCACTGGCAAAATGTGCTTAAAGGGTATTATTATATAAGATATTACTATTATTTGTATATAATCCAATCAAAATACTTTATTAAAATACCATTTCAGTTACTGCTATAATAAAACTGATGTATGCGGCATGATTGAAGATTTTGTTGACCAAAATGAGCTCTACATTTCCAGTATGGTTGATAAGTACCCACAAGACCCATACTGGTATCAGGTGATAATCCCACCATCTATAATATTAACTTTATATTGTTAAATTGTTAATATAATTTTGCATCTTTTTCACTTGACGAAATTATGCATACATACATAAACTGCTCTGCTGCATAAACTGTACTGCTCCGCCGTCACCACACAGCACATAATTATGTGGAAATTATGCAGTTATATTATATTTTTAATTATTGACATCACTGACCGGA
Organism: Cataclysta lemnata; assembly: GCA_963931975.1. Lineage (NCBI taxonomy): Eukaryota > Metazoa > Arthropoda > Insecta > Lepidoptera > Crambidae > Cataclysta > Cataclysta lemnata. The sequence continues at coordinate 599,365 of OZ008355.1, read as the reverse complement.
ATATTGTTGACTTTTATTGTTAATTTCTTTTTTGCCAAATAAACTTTATTTCATTCATTAATTCATTCACTTATTCTTAATGGATATTGAAGTACTGTCAGTATTTACTTTGTTATTCAATTTTGTTTATTTCAGATAAAACTGTTCTACATCCAACTCGAGGGCCTGGCAATTGGGTATAATGAGGCTACACATGACCCATATGAATTGCTCACTATAAGGGATATTATGTAAGTTTTAATACTAAAAATAAAGATGTTTAAAACTTATGGCGATGTTTTAGAGACATTATTATGGTATTATAGCCGTGTGGTGACGGCAGAGTAGAATACAATTGTCACCACCCCAAATCTCTCCCGTGGGTGTCGTACAAGGCGACTAAGGATAAAACAGTGATGAGGAATGGGCAGCAGCGTTCCTGTTATACCTACCACCCAGCAATATACTGCGACTTTTGTGCCCGATAAATGGCAATAGGCTCGCCACCTATTACATGGGACCTGACATAATTGGCGAAGCGTGGGTGCTGGTTCACCTCTGCCTACCCCTTCGGGGATATAGGCGTGATTTATGTATGTATGTATGTATTATGGTATTACGTAAAGCAATGGGACAATTTCCTTTCTATAATACACATATCAGAGCAGAGCAGCATACATTTGTCACCACCCCCATTTGTCCCACGGGTGTATAAGACAGCAATGAATAGACTCGCCACCTATTGCATGGGTCTTATTTGATGAAACGTGGATGTTCATTCACCTCTGCCTACCACTTTCAGGGATATAGGCGGGATTTATGTATGTAGACTTACTGGCAATGTTGAGTTGGGTCTCTTTTGTATTTGAGAAGCGAAATGTTTCACAATAGGGATGATGACACTGACAAAGAATCACTGAAACAATGATTTATAATTTAGGATAACGAGATTCGTTAAAAATCATTTGTTCTCATATTATACTTGTGATTGATTTTTATTTTATGAAAATAAAAATACAAAACTTACCATTCCGCGATATTTGATCAAACCCCGCGTGACGTCACTTTGCCATTTTATTTGCCAATCAAAATCACTATTCTTCTAAAGAAACTATTACGTGGTTGCGAAATCGTGACGTCACCATTGCTATTTTAGCGTTTTGGCGGAAATATTAAATTGCATTATTTAAAACATTAACATTTTCAATCAATAAAGTAATGTATTGTTTCGTTATTGTTTCTTCAATCGAAATCTTAAGTTTTTACATAAATATAATTTATTTTGGGTAAAGTAGTAATACGTAAAAACGGCTTAGTAGGTATTGTGGATTTTAAAATAGAGTCATCATGCTTCCAGCTGGCTGAACATGCTGGGAGATCTTGACGACCTGGCGTTCGCGCTGTCCATGCCGCCGGAGCTGCCGGAACGGCTTCTGTTCGGCGAGCACTGCTCAGGCCTGGTGAAGCTGCTGCCTGACCTCAGCGACCTCTACACGTCACAGGTCACCTGGAACAGGTGCGCAGATTACAGCATTACATACATCACGCCTTTCTCCCACAGTATGTTTCATCCATCACACCAAAAAGGTGCTAGTGATGAATTAATGTGTAGCAAAGTGGCAAAAAGGACCCTATTGAGATATCGATGAAACGGAGAAATTGATTAGAATGACTACTACTATCTACACCGGGCAATGCAATCGTTTAGTCAATGTTTACCACTGGGGTGAGTCGAGGCTGGCATATTCTTTTATTTTTTGGCTCTTAGGCTAACATGGAAGACCCTTGTATGCTATATTATTCGTAAAATAAATATTCCTTGTTTAACAAGGGGCTACACTACACCTACACTTAGGTCACAGGTCCCATGCGCTACCACTGACTCCCCTCTCTGCCACATTATGGGCCCGGCACCCGCACGGTGAATCAATGGAATCCTAAGAGTTTTCGTCTCTAATGTTAAATTTTGTGGGCCAGCTACCAGTCCATGCTGCGGTTCCAGAAGATGTACGTGCTGAAGTACAAGATGTCGCCGGCTTGCAACGAGACCATCCCTGGGTATAAGATGTCGCTGTCTTCGTACCCTGGTTATGTGCAGGTAGACCTTTTGTCAGGACTTATTAAGGGTACTTGCCCACCCCAGGGACGCCTTTTATCAGCATTTACTAAGGGTACCTGCCAGCCTGGCCAGTCTTTCGAACCAATAGAATACAAATGTCGATATTTGACAGCTCGCTTGCATTTGACACGACGGCCGCCCTGTTGTTTTCTCTGTAATACGTCAGTTTCATACATTTGTATTCTAAACATTGATTGAAATAGATTGACCGCTTGCGTGGATGTTGGAGAAGTTGTCAAAAATTGACATTTATATTCTATTCGTTCGAATAGATTGGCCTCCGAACGAATAGAATACAAATATCAATGCACAGATAATCCATGCTGCAATTAGAAGGGCACATGGACGTATGTGTATGTTTCCTTTGCTTGCAGTCCCTGGACGACTTCTACATAATGTCGTCGGGGCTGGTGGCGGCGGAGACCACCATCGGCAACAGCAACCGGACCCTGTTCAAGCTGGTGCAGCCGGTGGGGCAGGTGAGGCGCTCTTCGTGTTCATATTTAGGGAAAATAATTATTAATGATTCTTCGTCTGCCTTACCTCTTCTTTCCCTCTTTGCCCCTTCTCTTCTCTCTCCCTCACCCCCTTCTGACCCCTTCTCTTCTATTCCCCTCCCGCGTGCTCTTCTTTCCCTCCTTTCCCCTCATTTCTCTTATCTCCCCCTTATTTTTTCCCCTTCGCCTCCCTTCGGTTGTGGTATAAGCTGTACAAGGCAACTAAAGAAGACGGCGATGAGTAATGGGCAGCAGCGTTCATACCACCATGTCTGATATATGGCAATAGGATCGCTATCTACTACATGACACCTGACATAGTGTGTATGATAATATACCTACCTCTGCCTACAAATCTGTGTTCGTTCACAATAACATTTGAATTACCAGAATTCGAACCCGGGTTCGTTCATAAAGTTCCTGTCAGTCCCTGGTGAAGCCTTTTTTTTAAGCCAAAGTCAGCCTCTGCCTACCCCAGAGGTGACATAACATCGACGTTTCGCCATTTTGTTGGGTCCCATTGGTGGCGGGCCTATTGCCATCTATCGGGCACGTAAATCGCAGTAAATTGCCAGGTGGTATAAAGGGAATCTCAAGTTTTGATTTCGTTTTTATTCAGGTGCTGGAGTACGCCCGCGTGATGGCGGCCAACCGGCTGGCCCACAGTGGTCGCGAGTGGGTCGACATCTTCAGGAAACATAACAGCGGCACCTACAACAACCAATGGTGAGTAGCATTCTCGTTGGTCACCAAATGCTTAATTATCCATGAAATAATTTCCTTTAACTGAAAGAGAAAAAAGAATATGATTAATTAAAAAAAATCTTTAAAAAAAATCATAATTTAAAAAGTTGCGTCACTGAACAACTGTATATTGAGCAAATTAAACTCTACCTGCCGCACTCAGAGACATCGATTAACGTTAATGAGTACTTAATACAAAAAAAGTCAATTCGAAACTAGTCTCTATTCTTGTCGGGTTTACGGTCTAGTTTTGATTGACATTTTTTGTATTAAGTACTCATTAAAGTTAATTGACGTCTCTGAGTGCGGCAGTTAGCATTTCCCGGATTGACCGTGCGGATGTCGGTTCAGTAGGCATCCATAAGCGCTATTTATGTACAGTCAACAGAGCATGGCTCCTGTAGCGACATCACAGTATGTCCTACATTAATACACGTAGTAAGATTCATCACATTTTTAAGTTAACTTTAGACACGCACCATAATACTATTTAAGCCCATATTTGATTCTTTAATAGACAGACTTAATTACCACATCAAGTCGCATTATACTTCTTGCCCCTGGCAAAGCTCCCACAAAATGTCGAAATTTTCTCAATTGACTTGTTACTTTACTAAAAACAAGTTAAGGTTGACAATCGATGTCTGTTTTTGTCAGGTACATCGTGGACTACAAGCGGTTCCGCGCCCGTCGCGGCGACTCAGCGGGCGTGGTGAAGCAGGGCCTGCTTTGGGTGGTGGAACAGTTACCCGGATACACCGAGGCGGCAGATCTGTGAGGCCTTAACGTCAATAAATTCTTCTTCACAGATTTTGGTGGTTAGAAAAAGTTTGAAAAATTGTGTCTTTTTGCGGGAACCACCTTAACACCAAAATCTTTGTACTAATTTTTCTAACATTTATATAATGTTGAAATTAAAAATCAAATAGTTCTTCCTCTTAAGGTCAGCGCAGTATGTTTACTCTTCCATTCATATCGGTCATCAGATTCATATCATCCATCACACCGGAAAGGTGCTAAGTGATGAATAAATGTATAGAAAAGAGACGGAACGGACCATGTCGAGAGACCGCTGAATGGAGAGAGTGATTGGAATGACAACATTCCAATCCATACTGCTCAAAGTTTTGGCTTAGGTTTTACAGCCGGCCGCCTGCCTGTCACTAACCCTCTTTGGGTATGCTGTTGTTGGTGGTTTGCCCTCCACCATCCGGGTGCTCCAAAATAAATACCTAGTTACATATTAACTAACAATCAAGCGGTGAAATATATCAATATTTATTTCTGTATGAAAGTAATTTCTAATGAATCGACCTAGAAAGAGGTGGAGAGACGATCTGGACGCATACTGCAAAACATGGACGCAGTTTGCTCGGGATCGCTCGAGACTGAGGGTTGCGGGGGAGACCCAGCAATAGGCTCTATCAGGCTAATAAAAAAACAGTAGATTATATACCAAGGGCGATAAAACAAAGAATGTCTCAGATAGCCGAAGGCGAGGGCGATAAATATGCGATCTGGTTTTTTATTTTACCGCCCGAGGTAAGATCATAGTTTGATGCCACCCCCCGACCAGTACGTGGGATTTTCCGTAGCGTTTAGCGGGCGGAAAAGTACAGTCCGTGGTCAGGTGTGACATAAAAGTCAAATATGATTGGCCCGGTGAGTAAATACGATGCGCGTGCGCAGGACGAGCGAGCTGCGCCGCACGTCGTACTTCCCGTCGTACAACATCGCGTACTTCGAGCGCGTGTTCAACATGAGCGGGGGCGCGGAGCGGGTGCGGACGTACGGGGACTGGTTCGGGTACCACTCCAACCCAAGGGCGAGGATCTTCAAGGAGAAGCAGGTATGCTCAGGATTCGACACTGGTATAAGCATGTGTGGATGACATACATACATAAACCACGCCTATATCCCCGAAGGGGTAGATAGAGGTAAATTTAGCACACATTTTTCGCTAGTTAAGTTATGTCCCATGTAATAGGTGGCGGATCTATTGCCATATATTGCCTATATCGGGCACATAAATCGCAGTATATTACTAAGTAGTATGCGAGAATGCTGCTGCCCATTACTCATCGCTGTTTTTACCCTTATAGTCGCCTTGTTTGTTAGTATTTAAAATCACTACTAGAGTATTGAATAAAAATGGTCCTAAAATACTGCCTTGGGGAACCGCACTTCTATTCCGTTTTGTTGGCGAGCAAACGGATCCCGTTTGCGAATGTGAATTAATGATCCTGATACTTTAAATACTGTATCATGTTATCTAAACAAGTAGCATTTAAGCTAGTTAAAATAGGTAGTGTTTTATGCGATACGAAGTCAAATGCCTTGGTCAAATCGAAAAAGATTGCAATTACCTTATTTTATTATTCATGTCTTTAACGATTTCGTCTAGTCAATCCATGATCACAAGTAGAGTTGACTGTCGCTAGTCGCTACATTGGTGGAGAATATTATAGCACCGCAACATCTGCTGGAGAATATTATTTAGCCTTATGCCTACCCTACGGCACCTCTCTCATAGGTGCCGTAGGTATAAGGCTATTATAAGTTATAATAAGGAGAAGTGGACCTCATCCTATGCCACCTAGCAATATACTATGAATTACGTGCCTGATAGATGGCTAAAGGTTCACCAGCTATTACATTGGACATAATTGGCGAAACGTAGGTGTTAATTCACCTCTGGCTTCGGGGATAATAGCCGTTACTTATGTAAAAAAGCAAGTCAAGTAACTTAAGAAATAAAGATTATTTTTGATTATTATAACTGTTACGCAGCGAATTGGGCAGATATTTCTTTTTGTAAACCACATTGGTCTAGATTTAGGCACTTTCATCATGCTGATGTACTGAATGACTGTGAAGTCATTCAGTACATTATTGAAATTTTATCTGAACCCCGATTATGTAAGCCTCTTTCAATCGCTTTCGTCTACCTGCCACTGTTACTTTAAGAATAATCGCAAAGTGTGAGAGTGACAGGTAGACGAAAGCGATTGAAAGGGGCTGACGACATAATCCGGGTTCCGGTGTCTTTGACTGGGAAGATGACCGGTTGATTTGGTTGCGACAACAGGCCACGATCCGCAGCCTGCGCGACATGTACGCCACGATGCGCTACAACGACTACAAGCACGACCCGCTGTCGCGCTGCGCCGAGTGCGACCCGCCGTACAGCGCGTGCAACGCCATCTCTGCGCGGAACGACCTCAACCCGGCCAACGGTCAGTCGCGTTCGTTCGCTCATCATCATCACCAGCCCTTTAATGTCCCCGCTGCTGGGGCACGGGCCTTGTCTATATGGATGGAAGAATATAGGGAGTGCGGGCCATAACCCACCACGCTGGCCCAGTGCGGGTTGGTGGGTACTAACGACTGCAGATGCAGCCAGGACCAACGGCTTAACGTGCCTTCCGAAGCACGGAGGAACTCGAGATAATAAATTTTTGGTCACCCATCCTATGACCAGCCTTAGCGAACTTATTTAGTTTACGCAATCGCAGGCCAAGTGCGCTCGTTCGTTCGTTCATATTTTATAATATTATGGGCTTCCGAGACTGTCAATCAGCTTGAGTCGAACTCGTTCATTTTCTGTGTGTTTCTGTTCTGTTGCTAGGTTATACGAATCAAACTGACAAAGATTGGGTAAAGACTCTCCCACTATTCGCCTGGCTAATCTATATAACAGCCTTACTCGAGATTTTCCGGGGCTGGACATACACTACCAAAGCCGAAATAATTTTCTAAAAATCATTCGAAATGCTGTTGACGCACCTTAACCGCAACTTCAATAAATTTGTGACTTTTTTAGTAATTTTTCAATAACATTTTATTATATATAAACGACTGTAAATTTAGCAATTTCTTAAATGACAATTTTATTTTGATTTAATGATGACAATTTTATTGATTTAATTTTTGTTTAATTTAATTTTTTATTAACTGTATTTTGTTTGTAACCTTAAGTATTATGTAAAAAAGAATAAAATATATAAATGACTGTACGCACGATGTGGTTACCTGTAAATATAAGAACAGTTAGCAAGAATTGTAATACTTAAACTAATGTTAAGCCTAAAACAGCTGTACTCTTATGTTGGTAATCCAATAAATAAATAAACAGACACAAAAAGAAACACACAGAAAATGAACGTCCTTGTCTCAAGCTGATTGACCGTCTCGGAAGCCTATTATACACACCACAACACTATTCAATCATTGAACGTTTTTGAACTTTCGCCATTGAAATTGGTCGGTCATCCATAAAGTACGTCACACTAATTTCGTGATATTTTACCCCTCACAGTTGGTCACATTTGCGAGACACCCCTCCCCCTCCGTAGCGTGACGTCACATATTTAACAATTTTACATTTACAAATTAAGACTAGACAGCATTTCATGGATTCACCGTGCGGGTGTCGTCTTTATAGATATTAAAATGTGACGCCACGAAACTTAAACCCTCCCAACCCTTGTCACACAAAGTCACTAATTGTCAAACAAAAGTGCAATACCTACGCAACCAAAATGTATGGAACAGCTGATATTTTATTCACGATTTCGTTGTTGGTCCCATAAAAGTTGTTTGCCCGTGAAAGTTGTTTGTTTTGACTGAGACACAATCAGCAGTGTTTGTAGTGTATATTCTGATCCGTTTTCTGTGTGCGCAATTGACGGCACAGGCTCGTACCCGTTCCGCGCGCTCGGGCACCGCAGCCACGGCGGCACCGACGCCAAGGTGACCAGCGCAGGGCTCCAGCGCGCGCTCCGGTTCGTCGCGGTCTCCGGGCCCACCCACAACATCTCCAGGGGGGTGCCGCCCTTCAAGTGGGTGTCGCGAATTATTTCTGACTTTACTTTCTTTGTAATGTTTTTCTGTGCCCGATAGATGGCATGGGCTCGCAACTTAGTACAATTAAAATATTTATTTGTTTATTATTTGGTAATAGGTACCTACATCAACAAGATATGGTTTATTCATACTATAAGGTATCATTACATACACTTGTGAATCGTTCGATTTTAATTTTAACATTATATAAATGTTAGAAAAATTAGTACAAAGATTTTGGTCCACCCATACAAAGATTTTTCGAAATTCTTTTTCTAACCACCAAAATGTTTGCACTCATGAATCGTCAAATAAATGCGTTGAACATTGGAAACGTGTGTGCCAAAGTCAAAAGGTTTCCATTATTCAACGCATAAGCTACGCCATCCGTTTGCAAACTGCCAGACCAAACGTAATTGTTTTGGTTTGGCCCCATGTAGGAGGTGGCGAGCCTATTGCCATTGATCGGGCACAAATCGCAGTACTTTGCTTAGGAACGCTGCTGCCCATTACTCATTGCTGTCCCTTAGTTACCCTTAGGGCCGGTTTTTTGGTGCATATTTAACTCAACCGATTGTTAAAAATTGTTACTAATGTAACAGTATCATACTGATATTTAACGATTAGTAACATTACTCATTAGTCACTATAATAGTTACTAATAATTAAATATCAGTCTGATAAAACGATTAGTAACAATATCACTGATATTTAAAACAATTTTTAACAATTGTTTGAGTTAACTATGCATCAAAAAACCGGCCCTTAGTGGCCTTGTACGACACCCGCGGGAGAGAGAGAACACAAAGTCACCACCCCCAGATGGTGACTATTGTATTCTGCTCTGCCGTCACCTCACCATTATTTTTCTAACATTTATAAACAGTTTTCATAAAAATCCAACCATAACTTTTGTTCATTGTCTGTTTGATATCTCGTTTGTGATTTAGGTGGAGCGAGTTCGACTTGGGCCCTCAGATAGGCCACGTGGGCCACCCAGACAGCTGGACATTCCCGCCTGTACTCCACCGCTGGGAATGGGAGTAGACCTTAACGACCACGTCTTAAGAGTCAATTTAGTGTATAGGACCACCAATGTGATATAATGTACTGTAAGGTAACCAAATATGTACTCCAGATTATGTTAAAGAATGCGTGCCAGAGTCCGCGCGTGGTCAATATTGGAACTAAAATTTCGTCTGCTATTTTGTTTGTCTAGGAGTGTCAATGTTAGCGAGCAGCGCCACCCCTCGCGCGCATACTTATCTGGCGCGCACTCTACAAATTATTTTCACCAAAATAAATATAAATGGTAAGTTTGATGGTAAACAAATAAAATGTTGTTATGCCCTTATGATCTAGGGGTGTAAAAATACCCCATGACCTATTCTCAGACCTACCCAATATACACAAAAAATGTATTGAAAAAGTTTTGGGGGAGTTCAATTACAAACACTGACACGAGATTTTTAAAGTAATGTAACGTCACGTCAGTAAATAACAATTTGTCAAGGCCATACTTTTGAGACTGAGAAAGCATTACTGTAACATTTCAATTTTTTGAATAGTCATGTGTAGGGTGTTGTAAATGGGCGTAGTTATGCAGAAAGGATCCAAAACGAACAGGTGTTTTGCTATTTTCACTAAATAAAAAATGTACAATCAAATTACAATATTGTTAAAAACATAAAGGTTGCTCCTTGGCTTTCTTTCCTATTTAATTTAAAAGTGATTTCATTGAAATAAATAGCATGCAGCCTTATTGTGGTTTTTTTATTTACTGTATATCCCCGTGTGTAAGACACACTATAAACTATACCTGCTACTATAACTTGAAATATTTAGGTGATATTATTAAGAGAATTTAATTTCTTATGATTTACTTGACAAGTTTACAATCAGTATGGTTAGTCAATATATCTTATAATCTCCTTTGCATGTGTTTAGTTTTTTATTGTAATAAACCAGAATTGTTCTTTAATAATAATATATTTTAAAGCAATATTTTTATGATAAGTTTATACACTGTATTTGATAAATAAATCATGTTTTACAATTTGATGTTTTTGTAAACTCCAACACTTATTTATATACATAAAATATATTAATATATAATTAATAATTTCACTAAAAAGAAACCTTACAATATCTGTATTTCTACACATCTTAAATAAAGTGACATGGAAATTGGGACTTTAGACATTTCCAGCTAGTAGATATTGACATTACTAAGCTTTAATAGGTTACTTTAATTCTTACCTTTTTTTGTATTTATGACGACATGACAGAAAACGCACGCCAGTTCCCATATCATGCAATGGTATGTTTAAAGTTAGAAGGTCATTATTACTATACAGTTATTACATTACCATTTGAGATTACAATCAACATTCTATAATAATCATACATTTCATCTAAGAAGAGCGAACATATTATTTATGACAATAAAAAATTTAAACTTTATACAAACATAAACATTTTTAAAAAAGTGAACAAATACCGAAGCCTTTATTTTAATTTGGTATGCTCACCATACAGAGCAAAATAATATCTACATCATTCTATGTTTATGTATATTTTCTATAGTATAACATGCTGTCACTACTATTGTTATTAATTACACAATTATTTTCCAAGTCAACATCACATTATTGTAATAATGCTACAATTCCACTTCATGCTATTAAGGAAAAAGGTGCTTTAGCACTAATTCAAATTGAAATATATTAATAGATAAAACAACAAGTGATTATTATGTTTTTATAATATTTCTATTTGTCTGTATAAAATCTTGTGAACAAGATTTTTATTACAAATGTGTTTAGTTATGAAGACTTAGCATTTTGTAACACTTTTTCACATAAATTCGCAGAAAGATATTTCCAAATACAATATTCCATCATTGATTTACTCTAAAGAGTTCAGCATAAGGAGTTGTTTCAGAACTTTGGTTTGTGAAGTCTCCCGAATCTCTCCAGCCAAAAACATTTCATCAACTACAGTGTACACCTGAAATTAAAAAGTAATTATGATAAGAATTTTTATCACCCTTTCTTGGTTTTTTAATACATTTGAATATCAACTGAGTAGCTCAGCTTTTAAAAATAAAAACTTGTGAACATATAATCTGCAAGCATCTTGTATAGTCTCCGAGTGAGCACCAAGGAATGGAAGGCTGAGAACGGGCGGGTAGCACCTCAGCTTCATACCCTGCACTATCTGCAGTGTTATAAGAAAGCTACAAGTGTTATCAGCGACTATAAGTGTTATATTACCTTATAGAAATTAAATACCAGATCCAATTCACACACATTATGGAAATATTCATTGAGGACCTCCACAAAATTGTGTATAGCTTCCAAGTAGCACAGGTTGTTGTCATTTACATCCACACATATGCAAAAGTACAGGCCCGCATACCGCCGGTAAACAATTTTGAAGTTTCGAAACTGAAAATAATTTGTAGGTAGATTATTATTGATTAAATATCTATCTGAGAATATGATAACTGACAAAAATAAGTGATGTGGTGTGTACCTCGACGAAGTTTGTGTGCTTAGCGTCTCGGACTGTCACCACAGCGTGGACTTCCTCAATAAGCTTTTGTTTCTCATCATCATCGAAATTCATGTACCATTTCGCCAAACGAGTTTTACCAGCGCGGTTTTGGATCAGAATAAAGCGAATCTGTGGGTAAAGTTAATCATGCAATATACTCAGTATAAAGTAAATACTAAATTTACATTTTAAAACCTTACCATTATTGTCTATTTTATTTATTAATAAAGAATACACCACGAATACACAGTTGTCGATTTAGTCTTTTGGTATACGCCTCCTCCCTCAGTTTTCAAAAGTCAATATTCTTGACACGACTGTCAGTCAGTCACTGTCAATGTCGTTTTCTCTTGTTTATTTTTAATTTTTTTCTCTTGCAAGGCAGACTATAGGATTTAGGCTATACAGTCAAATGTACAGTATTCAATCGTCAATAATATTGAAAAGTGAGTGTTTGGCATTTTTATTTATTAATTATATACTACTCAATTTCAAGATCTTAAGATTGATTTATGAAATCTGTCTCCATATGCGCAGAAAGGCATCAACGACTGCAGTTAAAGCTGGAAGACTGTGACCAATCATGGCTTAACGAGCACTGAGGAACTCGGGATAATATTGTTGACTGACCGCATATCGTACGTGAATATAAAAATTGGTTATTTATTATTCGATTTTTAATTTTAACATTATATATATGTTAGAAAAATTAGTACAAAGACTTTGGTGGTTAGAAAGATTTTGGTTATTTATTGATATTACGATGGCTCTTAATTTTTTGGGGAAGCTGTAAAATAAAAGTGTTTCTCTACGGAATGCATCTCCCGAGGGAGCAAGTCCCACTGCCGTAGAGAGCTTCGCAGGACTAACTATCAGCTCTTAAAAAACAATGTCTAAACCGAGCAGTTTCAAAGCATTGCCCACATTGACTACCTATGTATTCAATTATGACTAAATAATATATTGATAGTCAGTAGAAACTTACCTATTTTCCCTAATAAATTCGCTTTCTTCCAACTCAATAGGGTCATTTCTTTTCGAGTACTAAGTCGTTGATTTCTTTTCCTAAGCGATTCTCACTCTCCAAGTACTCGAAAATTTCAAATTCGTCACACATCTTAAATAAATAAATAGATACTTGGTTAGGAAAATAAAATATTCCCATCAAACATTAAGAATGTTAGCAACATAGTAAAATTTATAACACTTACGACGGATACAAGTTCTTAAATTGTTTCTTTTTTCACTTCAAATTGAAAGTATCCACAAAAAATCACTATAAATTCCCTTCAACTCACTCCAACAACATAAAACACATACTTGAAATACGAAAAAAGCTACTGTGGGACTAACTTTTTAGAGATTGCTTTATTTGACATAACAAACGCTAATAAACCGTTCGGTTTAGGTGTCATGGTACGAAAAGTCCATACTAAAAAGGTGAACAGTATAAAGACGTCAAGCTAAGCAGGCTTGCGAAAGGAGTATGAGAATTTAAAGCAATCCTATTTAAAGCCTGCTAAAATAGCTCGTAGTATGGATGGGACGATGTACGATAATATGGGAGACTCTTGTTTCCATTTGTTTGATCGTTATTTTACTATAATAGTAACCGTACCATTTCAGTCGCATACAGTGAATGATATTTTCTAATATTAAACAGTCAATAGTTTATTTTTCGAAAACATTAATTAAAAATAATATTAAAACGAACGCACAATATTTTTTATAGCAACACTGTATTGAGTTGTTTTTCAATTTTCCAGTGGTTTTTTGACGTTGCTTCTACTTGCTCGTTTTTATCAAGTTTTTCTCCATGTAGCACTTAGGTTTTCATAATGTATCTAATTTAAGTAGTTGAGTAGGGAAACAAAAATATTTAAAATTTAAATGACGCCCACGAAGACCACAAAAACTGAAGTAGAAATGGTAATACGAAACAGGAAAACTGTAATGAAAGACGGGCTTATGACAATGTCGGGTATTGGCGAGCCGTCCGTCTTCCACGCACTGGTGGTCATATTTCTGGAGTTCTTCGCGTGGGGCCTACTCACGATGCCAATTATCTCTGTCTTGAATGCGACATTCCCGGATCACACGTTCCTAATGAACGGATTAATAATGGGAATCAAGGGCATCTTCTCGTTTCTGTCTGCACCGCTTATTGGAGCTCTGTCCGACGTGTGGGGCCGTAAGTTCTTCCTGTTGGTGACCGTGTTCTTCACCTGCGCCCCAATCCCGCTCATGACAATAAACACATGGTGGTTCTTTGCCATGATTAGCATCAGTGGAGTTTTTGCTGTGACATTCTCGATAGTGTTCGCGTACGTAGCTGACGTGACGACCGAAGCGGAGCGCTCTCGAGCTTACGGCCTAGTCTCGGCGACATTTGCAGCAAGCATGGTTATTTCGCCAGCACTCGGAGCGTACTTAATGGATCTCTACGGCGAAGCGCTAGTGGTCGCGGCCGCCACTGCAGTAGCTGTGCTAGACGTCTTTTTTATAATGGTCGCTGTGCCCGAAAGCTTACCAGAAAAAGTCAGACCCAGTGCCGGATGGGGCACAGCTATCAGCTGGGAGCAAGCAGACCCTTTTGCAGCTTTAAGAAAAGTTGGGGCAGATCGCACAGTTTTAATGTTGTGTGTGGCAGTGTTTTTGTCATACTTACCTGAAGCCGGACAGTACTCATGCATATTTGTATACCTAAAACTAGTGATGGGCTTTGGTGTGGTACAAGTGGCAATATTCATTGCGATTGTGGGCATTCTCAGCATTGGTGTACAAGTTGTGCTGGGATTTCTGATGAGATCTCTGGGAGCTAAACTTACTATCATGATAGGACTAATATTTGAAATGCTGCAGCTTATGTGGTATGGTTTGGGAAGCCAAACATGGATGATGTGGGCGGCAGGTGTCCTTGCCGCTTTAGGGTCAGTGACATACCCTGCTATAAGTGCATATGTGTCTGTGAACAGTCGTGCTGACCGCCAAGGAGTAGTACAAGGCATGGTCACTGGAGTGCGAGGCCTGTGCAATGGTTTAGGACCAGCTATGTTTGGAGTAATTTTCTACTTATTTCACGTGGACCTAAATGAGGAACACGTAGTAACAGTAGACGGAAGGCCAGGACAACAGCGGTATGAACGTGTAGTGCCAGGCCCACCTTTCGTCCTAGGAGCATTATTAGTAATATGTGCTCTGTTGGTGGCTAGTTTCTTGCCAGCTGATGGAGCAGCAAGTGGACGGCGATCTTCTCCCGATTTGCGATTTGAAGTGGAACACGGACAGAGAGTGGCTTGCCAGACTTTGCCACTTATGGCGTCAGAGTCTGCTGCACTCTAGCTAGCGGCCAAGGCTGGCAGAGCTGCCAGTGTCTGACTCCCGATGCAGCGTCATGCGTGGCACCACGTCGCGCGTGTTTTGCGCTAAAAAATCACTGAAGCTGACTCAAGTGAGTGAAGTGAGTTTCCAATTTTCACTATCTGTTGCACCCAATTACATTCCCGCGTCTCCAATGTATACTGTAGGCTTTGTCTGAAGTTCATGTTTTTAAGCTTCACTACTATCTTTTTTTTCTTTAACGAAAGGAGCATGTACATATTAGTATTAAATACAATCGATTAAACATTTGTTAGAGCCATCTGTGTTTCAAGTTTTGAGCTAAACATCACACAACATTCTTTATAAATAACTTGTATGCATATTGCAATTATGAGTACTATTTTGCAAAGAATATTAATAATACTATTATTATTATTATGCTTATAGCAGAACCTAAAGAAAGTGTCACTAAATAATTCTTATTATAAATAAGATATCTGTCAAGTACCTATATTAAGTTTTGGAAATCTTAGTAAATATTTCCATAGTAAGAAAATGTTTCCTAACATTTCAAATCCTTAAAAATCATTAAGTAAATTGAGACTTAAGTAATAGAATCATGAGTGGCACTGAAAATAACTTATTTTTTTTTTCAGTGCAAGCAATTTGAAAAATCCTTATTATATTTATAATTACATTATAAAGCTAAGTTAGGTTCCGCAGAAACATTATACAATTATAACTTAACCTTTAAGGTTCAAAATTATGTTGTCTATGCAGGTCAATGGTCATCTATAAAGTAGTGGCACATATTTCATGTCAATTGTGTAACTGAGGTTTTGAACAATGACTTGCATTTCATGTTCTGTTGTCACATCTAACTAACACATTAAGAAACAACAATAAAAATATAAATGATCAAATATTTGGTGAATTGAAACCTAAACCTGAATCTTCCTGTACCAACTATATTTATGTTAGTATAGAGAAGTACAGACCTAATTTATTTACAGATAGTGTGCTCTGATCACACTGTTTTGCAGTGTTGATTATGAATCATGGGGGCTACCCTGTAAAATAAGACCTCCGTTTTTAAGTACATTACTGCAATGTTAATGTTAAACAATCTGAATTTATAATCATTTGGGATTGGAGTAATGCATGTTTCTCTTACATGAACATACTGCTTGTATGTTCATCAAAATACAGATATAAAACATTATCCCCCAAGAAGTCTAAGGTGTATTAACTGGAATGGTGCTGCCCATCTCAATCATTGTTATAACTCTCTATTGCCTTGTATGACACACATAGAAAAGATTGTGGTGATGACAATTGTATTCCACTCTACTGTCACTGCACATCTTTAGAATTAAAATTTTAATCTGAAATATATCTATTAGCAGTGCCTTACACCTGATCCCTTTAAGTTGTTTATCACCCATAAACTTTTAAATTGACGCTCTATCTATCTAATATTTTGAATCGCAATTCGTTTTATTTATTAGTTAATATAGAGTTCTTGAAAGAGCAACTTTAATGTGTAATTCTCTTCAGAATAGTGTTAAGCTTAACTGTCGCGTTTGAACTCTTGGTGATTTTTTATGGCTATGGGTAAATTTGTTTAATCAATTGATGTAATAACAAAACATTGCTATATATTACTTACTCACCACAAGCATGAACTACTTACGAACTGATAAACTTCATGAGTCATTTACCGCACTTGTTGTGCTAATACTGTTTGTGAATATGGAATTGGTAGACTTAAAATTAGATCTCACTGATCATCTGATGAAATTACTAATGTTATATTTTACTTCCATAACGTACACATACGAACAGTAATAGCTTTTCCGTTCTTGAATTCGGGAACGATTCAAAACGAGCCCCTTATGTAAAATACCGCGGAAATTGTATTCTTGTAAAAAGTTGGTTATTGTAAGGCACCTCAAATAGCTACACAGAAACCAAGGAAAGATAAGAAAGACTATCAACCAAATTATTATTGGTAATTCTATTCTGAAACCTATCAGAGTAAATTACATTACTAAGCAACTTACCTACTTAATAATAAACATAAATTAATACTTAACGGAGAAAAAATTACAGATTTGTATAAATAAGAAATACGTGAAATTAATTTGGTATGTACGTCCGAATAACACAGATTTTAATAAACAGACAGACAGATAAATTGGAACATTCTTGTAGAATTATAAAAAAAAAAACGTCATTACAGTTTCCGTTATTAGATAAAACCGACTTTAAATTAAATTACATAACATCGTGCATCCAGCACGTTAAAATCTTAAATACCTACTTAAATAGTATAAAACTACATCGTTAATCCCAGTGTCATCTTATTGATCTGATTTTTGTCGTTGCAATATTGGATGGAAACGGATTTCTGAACCTTATTTGTTTAGGTGTTCATCAGTCGTAATAATCGGTGACTGGAACTATTGTTACAGTCGCGTCATGCTCTATGACGTCACTGTGCGGACTGTAACGACACCGACCGTTTTTACTTCATACAGTATTATTTAGACTACAAAAATCTAGCCTTGTTACTGTATTTGAATCATGACCTTGACTGCTCTCTGTTGTACCAATAGTCAGAAGTCAAGAATATATCGCATCTTGGAGAACATTTGCGATGATAAGTAATAATTTTAACAATAAGAGCTGATTACCCCGAAAATGCATATTCATTTATCACAAGAATACCGCTCGCATATATAAATTATAGTACCTGAGACGTTCTGGAAGCCCTCAAATGTTATTAAAAGAATACATTTCTCTCCTTAATTTGCGAAAAACATATTCCATCCCATCAAATTCTAAAGTAAACTCCTAGCTCCTAGTAACGTTTAGAGATGAGACGCGCTCGCCTAATTTGAATAATTGTCCTTGTCTATATAATATCTTAGCCAGTTCTCATTCTGAACTAATTACAAAGTTAAATTGGTTAAAACCCGCAATCAAGTTACGAATGTTAAGGCCAAGCTGATATAGTGTGACGTGGCAACAGCGACTGGACTGCATGAATTTCTTTGACAAGAACTAAAAGGAACAACCTTTTTTGTGTTAACAAACAAACTTATCATAAAAAGAAAATATTTTCCTGTCGTTTTAACTCCCATTAAATCTCGAGACAAAACACTGTCAAGTGGTGGAAAGAGATTATGTCCACGTCCCGTGCTAGGCCTACTGGAAGTGGTGCTCGTAGTAAGTATTTAGATTATTCGAGATATATTGGCGACATCAATACGTTATTCTGAGATTGGTAAAAAACATTACTTGAAGTTTCTAGGTAATAATACCTTCTAATGTTCAAAGTGATTTCCAGTTGTTATTCGTATACTAAATACATTTGAATAATTATTTTAGGTTCCTGTTACATATGCATTCGTTTTTGTGGACACCATCGCCAATTAGCTTCAAGATTATATTTTTAACAGCGTAAACTTATTTCAGTGGTAAAATAAATATAAGACTTAATGGACATCATAGTGTAATCCTCATAGATTTCTCATCAACATATTGCATTTAAATACCTCTTAAATTTCATAAACGTACGAAACAGATATTTTAAAGCCTACACTTAAATACGATAAGTCTTAGTTTAGAGTTATTAATACAAATTATTTAGATGTTTGAAATTTTTGGAAAAGAAAAAGACAATGCACACCTCAGGTATTTCCTGGTCTTTTCCTAGCTAAATGTAAGTGTTATATTGGGTATTGTAAAAATAAGTTGACGATGAAGACGTGAAATATGTTTGTGTGATGTGAGCTCTGTTAGTATTTAGTTTGTCAGAGTATTATTTTATGATTAAGGGATTGGGCAGACCATGAGCGTCGTTATCCTAACAAATGGCAATGCAGTGATAAATAAATAAAAAGGTTTGGAGTTTGAGATGTCAATAATACCGAAAACAGTGGGGTCACGTTGGCGGTTGCTAACAGTAGCATTTATAATAATATCTAAATAAGTCTGTGTCATATTCAGGAAAATCTGAACAAATACTAACGGAGAATATTCATTCTACAAATTACTAGTTATTACTTCGTCGTAACGTAATAGCTAGATAGGTCTTTACAAGACAATAGTGACAACAACAGACTGTTTTATCCTGACTATGACATTGAAAGACCAAAGCGTATTCTACACCAAACTGAATGTTGCATTTGATTTTCGTCAAGTTTTTACTGGAACGTTTGGTAATGGTTTCGACGCAGACGCGGACCAGAGCAGGGTCGGCATCTCAGAAATGAGCAGGGACAGTGTTGTATTATGTAAATAATAAACTGTAATATATTGTAATTTCCCCCTTTAGCATAAGTGTTGAGAAATTCACATTTTATTTGTGTTGAGGAAGAAACTTAATTTTCGAGCGAAATTAGAATTTAGCAAATAAACATTGAAGCAATATAATCAACTTGCTAAATGTAGTTGTATCTCTAACAATTGTATTAGGTGCCTCAGCAAAAGTCATATATTAAAATATATGATTTCTAAAATTTGTAATAAGTGTAGCATGGAAAAAAATAATATAATTATTTTGTTACTCAAAATTAAGCACTTATGCTGTATTTTTGTTACTGAGGAAATGTTTACATATCTGCCACCAATAAGTTACTTCGCTAAAAAATATGCCTTAAAATGTGTATAATTGTTTGGTTTTAGCTACTTGTGCAGAATGAAATTTATTTTGTGATTTGCCAAAAAAAAAATCTGTAGTAAAATAGTTTAATCTTAACAAGTAAATAATAGTGAATAGAGGATATAAACTAAACTAGCTGTTTCAGTAATGAACAAAGCGGACTGTATAATGTGGTCAATTAACCTCAGAGGCACAAAGATCACCCGCTCTCCGTGGGCCTTGTTGAATCTACGACACTACAGAGTCTGGCGAACTAATCCACAGTTAACTAACTACTTTATCCTCCAGGCACTCAGTTGTCTCTCTACCTTAAAACTAAATCACAATTGTTATTGTAGCTATATGTTTCGGAACACAATAATTGAGAACAAAGAAATTTGTGATTAAAAAAGTTCCGAAAATTCGTCTCGATGCGGGAATCGAATCGTCCTCTTCAACCCGGCAGATGCCTTTACCACTCTGCCAACCAAGACGTTAACTTCTTGGTGCTTCGATTCCCACATCAAGACTATAGATTTTGGAACTCTCTCTAACCACAATATTCTTGGTTCAGTTCAGAAACCTATTATAGCTGCAATAATTTCTCCAATTTTCTTTATAATAATTTTGTTAAAATAAAAATCAAAAATAATTCTTGAACGTTTGCATCTCAGTGCATGGTGTAGTTAATAGTTTTCAGTCACATTTGCGAGAAAAAAATAATCGAATTGTTCGTCAAATGCACTTTGTAATTGTATAGAACTCGGAACATGAGTGAATTGAAGAAAATTCATACCGTTCCAATATCATTATAACATCTACAAAAACCTTACACGCATACGTCGTTAATGGATGTGCTGAAGATACTTTATAGAGCCTTTGTTTAGAATCGGTAATGACCCAAGGATATCGATCGGTTTTTTTCGCATTGCAGACTCTATAATGTTACTGCCTTGACACAATCCGTCCTCTGGCGCCTTTTTAATCTATTGTGTACCCACCTACTTCAATAAAAACTTAGTTTCAAAATTTTCCAAGTTTTTGTCGACATTTTTCCATATTCACTGATTGCATATGGAGTATCTAACTACTCATGAATTTGTATAATTATACTGTTACTTGAAAACTCTTTCCCCGTAAAGAGTTTTAATGTGTTCAGATTTTACATTTTTTTCTATATTAATGGATCAAGTGTCGGTAAACATGGCAATGTGCCCGCGTTATCGTAATCGCGTAATTATTAGCAACTCTTATTTGTAAATAGCTTGAAAGGAACTAGCAATTTAGAATGTTTTATTTTTAATTTATTTTATATTTTATTATTACTTTTAACACTATTATTATTTTGATCTAAGCGCAAGAGATTGCATTAATTTAAAAAATACGTGGATGTCGACAAGGCCCAAATTATAAGCTCATTTTGTAAAAACATATTTTATATACCTCCTGTACACTGAAAAAGCTAAGCATTTTCTTGAGAGTGAGATATTTATTTTCCCTATTCATATTTAAATAAGTATGGAATCGTATTTTAATAGGACAGTACAAGTGTTTCCTTTTCGTGAACGTTGTTGAAATGTAAACTAAGTAAGGTGATACAAATATTTCGTGCACAAGCCGATAATTTTTTATATTGTAAGACTAAATAATAACTCCCTAAGATAATCGTAGAAAGTGTACAAATTGTGTACCGACATTGAATGATATAATCGCTTCAAGGATTCATGGCGCTTCGGTCCTTTCTGTTCTGCACGCGCGGGCGGTGGCGTTGTGTACTAGTGATCTCAGGCCCCGGCGAAACGGTGGTGGCCCTCGCAGTAATCAAGGTTATTATTTAGTCATTAAATATGAATATTTGGAATATAATGAATATGTTTGTGTACAAATCGTTGAAGGGGACTGAATGGTGTCGTAGTGGCGTCCGCGAGTGCTGTGCGATCACTTACGATAATTATACTGTGCTTCTATGTTGGAACATTAATAAATCTGATTGTAGTCAAACCTGAAGTTTTCATATGAGCCCCATTCGCCTGGAGTCCGGCGTTGGCGTCGTTCCAACACACTGCAGAGGGATCCTTTATCTGACCAGAATTACAAATAGCCTAATATGAAGTTACGGCATGTGAATATAATAAGCCAATAGGTTGGTTTGCTTTTCTACTTTTATTATTGGTCCTTCGTAGCAGGAACCATTTCAACTAAGCACAAAAAGATTGTTATTGAATAATGGAAATCTGTAAAAAGTAAAATCATTTATTCTTTTGAAGAACTACACACTATAGATACAGCTAAGATCTAATTATAACAAAATATATATAGCCTAAACAAATTAGATTTAACACATTTTCAAAGATTTGTAATACTGCTTTGAGGTGGTAATAAAGGCGCTGATAAATCAACACTTTATACCAAAATCTATCAAATCTGGCTTACAGTCAAAATAATAATGTAAAGTTATAGAAAAGTAAATATGTACATTTATATTATTAACCTTCGCTCTTGTAAGTATTGTGCAATATGGATATTAGGTTCCTCATAGTACTTGGTGTATAATAATGTATTTTAAAATTACAATATAGTGAAAGCTTCGTGATACAGGATAAGCTAAAGACAATGATCACCAAAAGTTTGTTAAAAGCTAACTGTCGAAAAACTCACTGTCTTCCTTAGGAAGAATGCAGACATTTGAAACTCTCAATAAATTAGCGGTAGGTTACTATAATAGAATCTAGCAAAATAGTGATTCAAATATTTCTATGTAGTATGTTATTAATAAAAATAAATCCACCTTTAATCGTAAACAATACCTATAAGAATGTTCAGATGCTACCTTTTGCATTAGAGCGGCGCAGTATAAAGAAAAAAATACAAGAACAAACACAACTCACGAATTGTAAACAGAAAGAACAAGAAGAGTCAACTATGGAAGAATTTGTACTAGGTAGTCTATATTAGGTGGGATTAAGTGAAGAAAGTAATGAAAGACCCATAATTGCTTATATCGGGCTTTCATCAAACTAGTAAGTATAAAGGTTATTATTTACAGTCTCAGTGAGTTAATATGATTAGGTAAATATGTAATCGGCGTCATCCTTATATTACATATTTGATTACAGCTAGATTCTAGAAGTCTTGAATTAAGTTAAATACCCTGTCTCTGTCAAAATATTGCTCGAACTATTCTCATGAAGAGTCAGATCACAGATGCCGCAATATGTTGACTTTCGGACCCGAATGTTACCATTCGGGTCAAATAGAATAACAAGTCAGCATTCAAGGTGCTTATATTTTTGCTTTCACTAGGAGGAGGTAGTTTCTAAAATTGATTACCGAATTTAAAATAAGCGATTACCGCATTTTAATTTTTTCGAACTTAAATAATTCACTTTAATTTTTCGAACTTTTTGTAACCATTACTTTCTTTGCAGGTAGTTTAAAAATTTATCTCAGTGTAATATCCATATTAAGAAAACATAATCTTCAAAAAACAACAAATTAAAAACAGATCTTATGGTTTTTTAAGTTCACCAGTGTATCGATTACAAGCGGCCACAGTTATTGCGACCTTGGATTGACGAAACGTGACAAAAGAAAGTTCTCCGCCAGTGATAAATGGAGCCGAAAGTGAGGTACGTTTAGCATGTAAATATAGGTATCTATCTACTGACTACTGAGGAGCTCGCTAGCGCAGTGGCATAGCGCGCTCGGCCTGCTATTGCGTCAACTAAGCCATGTTCTCTAAGGCCGACCATTGGATGGGTGACCAAAAATTTATTATATCGAGTTCCTTAGTTTCGCTTCGGAAGGCACGTTAGTTGATCTCGGCTGTATCTGCAGCAGTTAAAACCCACTAACCCGCACTGGGCCAGCGTGGTTTGTTATGGTCAATTCTCCCTATATTCTTCTATCCATAGGGAATACCTGTGCCCAACAATAGGGACATTTAAGGGCCGGTGATGATGATGATGATCTGTCTACATCTAACGGTGAATCGTTTCATGTGACGTGTAAAAAATGATTAGAACCTTGATTTAATAAACGATAGGCTCTAGTCTAGACAGACGGACTGCATTTCAACTGCAACCAACCATGCAGTCTGATTGCCGGTGTGCAGTTGCATGTTAAAATGCAGTCCGTCTATCTGGAGCTTAAGTCTTGCAATTTCTCTTCTTTTTACCTTGTTAGCATATCATTTTGGGTCGATGCACCCTATTTTCATACAGTTTGGTTTACCTATGGTTTACCAAACATGCCGCGTAACATATAACCCACCCAAGGTTTGTACTTTTCAAAAATAAACGGTTTGAATTCGTTTTGATGCTGTTATGTTCGTAATGATGCCGCGTTAAATAATATTTGTTAGTATAATGTTAGAATACATTTCTAATAATAAGATTTTAACTTTTAATCAAATAACAAAAACTTTTACCCTTTAAATGGCATTGTCTTATTTTTCAAATTAAAAATAAGACAATGCCATTTAAAGGGTAACCACTGTCAATTAAGGGTTAAAATAAATTTTAGTGCAAAAACCCGACTGTGTTAGATTAGTTGTTTTTTAGTCTGTAAATTAGTCGCCTATAATTATAAGTTTTAACATAAGTATAGGTAATTACATTTTGGAAATATTGCTTGTTTGAGTCGTGTCGTGTTATTAAAATACACGAGTAGACACATCTAGTGTTGGAGTGGGATGATTTCTAAGGAAATACAACACTGAAATAGTATGACGGGGTGAGGGTGAGTTCAGACCAAGAGTCAGAACAAATACTTCGTGGGGTGGTTATAAACAGGCACCTCATTTGTATTCTACAATTTAAAGATAGATTTCCAACTAATTTTATACGTAATTGGATTGTAATTTACCGCAACCTCTACTCTACTCTATTAAGATTTAAATATACAACAATCAAAACAAAATGGCGCTCACTAGTTAATGTTTCTCATCTTCATCTGCAGTTCGAACCGTCTGTTCGTCCTCACACCCTTTATGGTTGTCCTGTTCTCTTTCCTCGTCACACTCCTTCTGTCAGTGAGAGAGGTGAAAGACTTTTCTCTCATCACCGTCTGCTTAGCGGTCTCCTTTCTCATTGAAGTGATACCTCTCGTGGAGGGTTGTGAAGGTTGCCTTGTTAAAAGGCCATTAGGTTTGTTTTCCTTTGGCTTGATCTCCGTTTTGGCTGTGAAGTTGAACGGCTTCGTGTCGTTGTTCAGTTTGAATCCGAACCTTGTGAACCCTGGCTTCAGCTGCTGGGCAGCGGGCAATTTGGGTGTCTTTGTGGGAGTGTCCGTTTTTTTCTGAATCTCTTTGCCGGTTTTTGTCAGGTCTGTCGTAGAATCTGAAAATTAAAAGATTTCAAAAATGTAAAAATCTATGCATACGTACATAAAACACCCCTATATCTGCAAAGGGGTAGGCAGAGGCGAAATAAACCCCTACTTTTCGCCAATTAAGTTAGGTCCCCTGTAATAGTGGGCGAACCTATTGCCATTTAGATGGGATAAGAGGACTGATGCTACTCATTATTCATCGCTGTCTTTATCCTTTAAATTTTAACCTGCTAGAATCTTCACAGAACTTTTAACTCGAGTTAAACAGTTTTAGTAAACCTCTTTATTATTGTCCCCGATCCTATCTTTTTACCGAGGAGATTTTGTCCACGTCCTGTGCTACGGGGGGAGTTGTGGTATGTTGTAGTCCTCACTTAATCGTCTCGTATCCTCTCTTAACTAACAGAAAGTATTGAGATTTCCATGCATCCTATTTTCATAATATGTCTCACTAATATTTCAACTGTTACAAGATCTAGTCTGGTATGTTATTATCTACGCTAAAAAATTTACACAGTGATATAGTAATACGCTATCTACGTCAGTTTTTTTATTTATTTGGCGTTCATGATTGTAGCACCTCGACCTTCGTTTCAACAATACATTAGAACTATTATTTCACTAGACGGGCATACCTGCAGACATGCGCGCCGGACCTTGCTTCTATAGCGGGGAATAAACACGGAAATGCCCGCCAGACATGCCGCGCGGACCTCGTTTGTATAGGCCAGACTGGATGTGACGGTCCTACGCTAGGCAAACATGGCACAGACCTAATAGAAGCGATATCTGCAGGCATGCCCGTCTAGCGTCTAGTGAATTCCCCGCTTTACCTGACGCAATCGCAGGCTCAGCGCTCTTACCGTAACGCCACCAAGCGCCCACCAGTTGCCTAGCATTAATTAAGATAAGGTTTACGGTGTCTCGATTTCGACTTGAATTAACAATAGTACGTCACCAAAGATAAGATAATTTTGCGAGTGACATCGTGGAGTAAACATTTGAATACCACGAGGTAGGTAATTACTGGCAATTCAGGCAACTCTACTGCGACAAGGGTTCGGGTTCGATTTCCGCATCATTCGAAATATGTCCGACTTGCTTTTGTTTGTACAAATAAATGCTTTTCAGATTTTGTATATCTGGATGGAAGAATAGATAAACTATATCTCAATTAAAGATAATAAACCTTTGGTCACTTTGGTAGCTTATGCAATCGTAGGTCAAGAGCCACTGAGTCATCGAGTTCATGTTAACTAAATATCAAACCTTTATGTACACAAACTGATATATATAAATCACTGTTTATCCCTTTCCACCACAGCGTAAATACATTTTGACATAAAGAGAAAGTGGCGTTTTAAGAGTGATTATCATGAATACGAACAAAGGAGTAATACAGTGGTGTCTATCCACACCCACATTTCGCTGATTATGCTAAATGCAGGGGGCGAGCCTATTGCTATCTACCGGGCACTTAATCGGATATTTCATGGTAGGTATCGTACCAGGAATGCTGCTGCCCATTCTTAAACATTTAAAGTTTTCTCCCGTATTGATTTCGCATATTTCATGACAAATCGATAACTCTTGACATTGATTGGTCAAATTACAAGGACCAATATACAAAATGCTGATAGCTCAATGCGGCATCAGTGCGTTGACAACGAAACGTGACCAATAGACTGCACGCTTTCAGTGCTGCAATAAAACATCTATCAATATTATCGCCTCCGAGCACACGAAGCGAACTAATATATAGGCGTTATAAACATTTATTACAATGTGAATAATTTATTTCTTTCTCCATTGTCTTCAAAGGTGGCATATGAGAGCAAAAAATAACGTAGAGTGTGCCAGCCCCGACTCACCCATGGGTGTCGTAAAAGTCGACTAAGGGACATTGTCCGATGTGGACCAATGAGCACCCTGGAACACCCAAATGGTTGAGGGTAAACAACCAACAACAACATACCCAAAGAGGGTTGGTGTCAGGCAGGCGGCCGGGTTTGTGATGATAAATAATTTATTTAGCGGTGTGGTGATGACAGACCATAATACAAGCGTCACCAGCCCCTTTACACAGCGAGGGATAAACATGTAAGGATTGGAACCGGTACACTTAGGTACACAGCAATAGTGTACCGCACAGCTGGGGCACAGGTCTTCCCTATGGATGGAAGAATATAGGGAGAAATGGTGATAGCCCCCCACGATATCATCGTGCCTATTAAGTATTATTAATATAAGTTTTCTAATTATTCTAGCATTTTACTACTTAATCTGTTCAGAAGACGTAGGTATATAACATCCGTGGTGATGTGTACAGACCAACCTGTCAAAGGCTAGTGTAAACGAATTTCAACCTTTACTTTATCTAAGGTGACGTGTTAAATTGATTGAGAAAATTGTCTGTACGTAAACCCATGTAAGATAAGTTTTATTATTATTATAGGCTGTTGTTAGTTTCTCACCTATTTTCAATATGCATGTCAATCGTATTATTCGTACCTATTCATAACGATTATCAGAATCTAATCTTTGAACAATATGTATAAGTGTGGAATTTACGTAACCATGATTTGCACTAATATACAATTACTTACATGATAAAAGAGAGATAAAATGGTTTCAATGTATCCATTAATTCTTCACCATCATCATCATTGACCTATTTTATGGTACATTTATAATCATATCTGCCTCATCACCTGTTTACTTCAACGTCTGTGACTTGTGGGAGCGAGATTCAGGTGTTTTTATCGTTGACATACAGTGCAAATTAAATTGTGATTTGAAAAAGGTAGAAATATTATAGACTTGATGCAGGAATCGAACCCGCGCTCTCTGCAATCCGGGCAGTTGCTATACTTTTATTTTTTATTTTATTGTTTATGGAATAAATGACTTATGTACGACATCCGCGGAAGAGGGTGGTGGTGACAATAAATTATTATTGTATTTTTCTCTGCCGTGAAAAAAACACTGATGAGGAATGTGAGTAGCGTTCCTCTATACCACATAGCAATGTGCAGTACATTTCATTGGCCTTTGTGCCCGATAAATGGCAATAGGCTCGCCGCCTATTATAAGGGACCTACCATGATAGGCGAAACATGGGTGCTTATTCCCCTCTGCCAACCCCTTCGGGGATATAGTACGCGTGATTTATGTATGGATGTTACTGTTTTGACACAATTCATTTGGTACCACGATCGGTGTGAGTTGTTATTGAGTGCGATATCATATTCCTTATTGAACAACTGCGTGTTTCCATCATTCTGCAGATCATACAGATCGCCCGTCAACATTTGGTCCTTCGAGCCGGATCTGAACCAGCGACCTATGGATCTACAACAGTATGTATATGTATGTATGTATGAGGAACCTTTTTTCCTACACACGTCAGCCGCTAGCTAGCCGGCTGACGTGTGTAGGACTCGCAACCACTCCGGTGTCCCTCAAGCCCTTTTGGCGGGGAGAGTCTGGGATCTAAATTGAAGCCAATTTGATTATCACCATCTTGGCGCTGATGGCACTGGTTTACGAAGGGGAACGTCCACGGAACTAATATTAGAGATGCATTTGTAACGTCAAATACAAGCAACAAACGTCAAATTTAGTACCCATGCCGCTCGATGGGGCGCTTCAAATCGGCACAAGAAACATTTGTCATTTTAGTATAAGTATTCAGTCCAGCGTATTTATATAATAGAGGTCAGTGGCCACGAGGCAATTCACCAGTCTCTCCCCAGGTGTAAGAAGAGCCCTACCTCTAGTCCTGGGACTGCTCCTCTCCAGCATGCTGACAGCCCCGTTGGGTGTGAGCAGCTGCCTGGCCCGGCGCGCCTTCCTCTCCTGGCACTCTGTCAGAGACTCCATCTTGGAGAACTGCTTCTGGTGCAAAGCGGCAAAATTGGGCAGCTTGGTCCGGGACGGCTTCGAGTCCGTCTTGCTCTTCGGAGAGTTCACTGAGGAAGACTTCTTGAATGGAGTCAAGGTTTTCTTGGAAGGAGTCAAAGTCTTCTTGGAAGGCGTCGACGGTTCTGGGAGTTTCACTGCGAAACAACAATTAACTGGAACTTAATTTGAATTTTATATCAATACATATAGGGATATACCTAACAGTGAAGAGGTAGGTATTGGCAGCAACGTTCCTCATATACCACCTAGCAATGTACTGCGGCTTTCGTGCAATAGGCTCGCCCCCTATTACATGGGACCTAACATAATTGGCGAAACGTGGGTGTTGATTCACCTCTGTCTACCCGTTCGGGAACATAGGCGTGATATGTATGTAAAAAGAGACCGGAAGACGCGGGTTCGATTCCCATACCAAGTACCAAACTTCGATATATACTGTTACTATTGGCAATAGTATTGTTACAAAGATTTTTGGTGGTTAGAAAAAGATTTCAAAAAATTATGATCTTGAGGCGGGAATCCAACCCGCGTCCGCTGCTATCCGGGCAGGCCTGACCGCTTGGCCACCCAAGACATCTTTGTACAAATTTTTCTAACATTTATATAATGTTAAAATTAAAATCGAATAGTATTGTTACGAATGCTACAGTACCAACGGGCACGGGGACGCAAGCACCGAAAAACGTAGGTATCCTAACCACTAGACCATAATTATTAACTAGGCCAAAAATCACATTTGTCCAAAAGTCACAACAATGGTGATCGATGATTTTTAGTCATGACAATCTTATCAGCGGTTAATGTTTCGATGACCTGTACGCGTTTTGACAATAGGAGCTTAGTATTAATAGCTAGTAATGTGTCAAAACAGCGCGGTTGGCCTACGATTGCGTAAGCTAAGCAATTTCGCTAAGGCCGTTCATTGGATGGGTGACCAAAAATTTATTATCTCGAGTTCCTCCGTTCTTCGGAAGGCGTTACCAACCCACACTGAGCCACCATGGTGGTTTATGGCCCAATCTCCCTATATTCTTCCATCCATACATACTTTAGTTAATGGTACCTACATACTTTAGTTAAATGTAAATAAACTATATTAAAAAATGTTTAGAATTTTCTTAAAAAATTCGAAGAAACTTTTTCCCCAACCTATTATTAAAACATTTTATGACATCTTTCATTAACTCATAACTTCATGTAAAGGGAGGAACAAACTTGCTGAGTTTCTTGCCCGTTCTTCTCAGAACAAGGCCTCCTGGTAGTTTACGAACAGATGGTGTAGCTTATAACGTTAAATATTGGAAACTGTTTTTCTTTTCGTTTCCAGTGTTTAACGTTATTTCTTTGACGATTAATGAGTGTATGTAATCATACCTTATATGAATAAACCATATTTTCATTTTCATTTAAATTTTCATAGGCAAGGCCCGTGCCCCAGCAGTGGGGACATTAAAAGGCTGGTGATGATGATGATGAATGTGTCAAAGCTCAAAACACGTGAACATGTGACGAAGTAGAGTTAACCAGTACCTGACACAGCTGACCAAACACACATTTGTCAGGTTTCAATTGTATTCCTTTGTCATTACAAAAACAATGGTTAAACATAGATTGAAACAATTAAATAAATTGCTCAATAATACATTTTCTTGAATATATTCCCACAACAGTGATGTATCATTGAGAGGTATTTATTTTATTTATTTCTACCTTTTCAATTAATTTTTCTGGTCCCTACTTAGGTGCTATTCGACCAATTTCTGTGTAATATAATGTTCACAAATTGTATCAAATGTTTCACCAGTAAATATTACACATATTTCCTTTACCTATTACATATATTTATTTATTTGATTTCGATGATTCTGAAGTTACTAAAAACTGAAGTTACGAAATTTAGGAAGATTTTGTATGACAACATACCGTTAACACTGGAGGTCCTCGGACGTGAGAGCCTGTCCACGGACACCTGTTGCGTATCCGCAAGTCTCTTACGCTTAGCGTGCGAGTCTTCTGCGTCGTTGTGCGTGTACGAGCGCTTGCGCGTTGCTGGACGTGATATTTCTGATACTGAAATTTAGGAAGATCGGTAGTTAAAAACAAGTTGAATTAAACAATTTTAGAAATGGCTAAAGAAAATATAATTGGATATCCTAAGAGGGACCGGTACCAATTTATATGTAGGTAACATACATAGAACAAGTCTTTTCCCCCTAAAGGGTAGACCGAGGTGCATAACACTCACGTTTCGTCAGATTATTTCAGGTTCCATACAATAGGGACTGAGCCTTTTGCCATTCACTTTAATTGCAGTAATTTAATTGAAGGTGCACCGGGAATGCTGCTGACAATTCACTGTTATATTATAAGTCTTAGTTGCCTTACACAACAACCATAAGAGAGGTAGGGGTGGTGAACAATTGTATTATTCTTTGATCTCACCGCAAATAATTTAAGTAATATATTAATAACAAAAATATTATATTCACCAAACTTACCAGTTTCATCAAATATAAAGCTCTTATTTGATCCTTTCAAGTTAGATTTGATTACTTTCTTTTTCTGCTGCGCTACAACAATTGGGTTATTGACCGGGCTGCAAAACATCACCTTATTTGTTCTTGGTTCTGCGACCAGAGACAATCTTTTCTCTTTCTCAATTGAACGAGTTACATTTAACATACTTTTCCCATTTCGGGAGCTCCTGGATACATGGAATGGTGTACAACCAGCCAATGGCAACGGTGTAAGCTTCGATGGAGTCCTTTCTGAGGATAACTTTCCCTTTGGGGAAATAAGATCTGAGCTATCTTTTGTAAAAGTACCCTCACGTTTCATTGGTCCAGGAATAGACTCTGAAGATAATATAGTAATGGAAGGTATCAAATTTTTCTGTATTTTAGGACCTTCTACTGGTGAACTATCACACACTTGAGATTCATCCACACTGCTCTCAATTAATACTGGTGTAGCATTCATTATATTTTCTGAGTTGGAATCGTCACTTATGCTTATTTTAAAACTAGTATTAGATTTGTCAAATGTCAAGTTACCACTACCGTCAGAGCTTACGCATAGTGACTTTTTAGAAGAGCTGGAATCTGACGGCATATCTGCTTTTTCAAACGTTACATTTAGAATAGTCGTTTTGGAATCTGAATTGTCTAAGGACATATTGCCACTAGAATCCTTGTCAAATGTAGAGTTCATAACATTAAGTTTCTTAGTTCCTTCAAAAATTTCATTTGAGGTTTCAACTGTAACTGCACTTAACCTCTTTCTTTTTTGTTTAATCTCCATTGTTTCAAGAATTTCAATACCAAAATCAGATTTTCGTTTCCTTGTAGGTTCTTTCTCAAACGTTGCATTGAGAATTTGTTGGGGGTCACTTTGTTTATCCGTTTCAGACTTTTCCGTTTTTGCATTTGATGCGTCAAAATGTATATTTTCTATTGGATGTCTGTCATGTTTGGAGACTTTTTTTATCTTAATTTTTTTTTGTACTCTATCATTTGCAACTTCAGCAGTAGTACCTTCTTCGTTAGTGCAAATCAATGGTGAGACTGTTGTGTCTAAGAGAATACCATTACATTTAGCTTTATCTAATATAGGGCTGCCAGCAGCACTATGAAATGAGTCTACGGACCCATTGCTTTTATTTAAAGAAACTTCTTTAACATTCTCTTTCTTCAATTTTGATTTATTAGATACCTCTTCGTGATTTAATGAGCCTTTTTTCTTTTTCTTTGACTTCTTTCTTTGTTTAACACCTACTTCAGCATTCTTTTGAACCTCATCAGTGCTTCCGGGAGTTTTCCTGGTACTACGAGTTTTTCTGACAAATTTACCCATGTCTGAATTTAATTCAGAAGAATATAACGATATATTTAAATCCTGCTCCTGTAAAGTAAACTTTTCGCCAGCGTTTATGTTTACTTTCTCGCTGTATGATGGATTTTCTTGAAAATTATCGGTGATAGGAAAGCTGACATAGTTATTGCGCTTTTTAGTTTTCTTTGTGTTTTCTTCAGTATTTTCTTTCAAACGTTTACTTCTAGTTTTTCTTTCACTCGTATAACCCACTTCATGGTCATCTATGTTGTTCTTTTCATGAAAGGAGCGATGAATCCCTGAAAATTAATGAATAGACTAGTTAACAATTTCTATGATTAAAATAGAAACATTAAAATTAAAAATCTATTTATTTACGTTTTCCAGATCGAGTAGACATAATAATGTTCTAAAGTACACCTAATTATTACTTTATTTAATGAATTTCGTCTTCTAATTCTGTTTGTTTGGTTTGCTATTGCTATCAACATTCAACACAACACCAACACCAAGTTAAAATTTTAAGTTTACCGTTTATTTTAAAAATGAAACTGTCAAAAAAAATATCGGTAGTGGTTATTTTTTAATTTCTTCTACCATTTTGAAAGGCAACAGGATCTATCACATACAACCATATCTTCAGTATTTAAACGTCAAATCTATATTGAAATGTCAGTGCTTAATATTTCAATGTAGATTTGTTATCTTTCGTTTATCAGTAATCTAGACTCCATTCGAAAATAAAAACACCCTACATAAATCACTGTTCTAGTAGGTAGAATAGCAAATTCATTATATTTTATCCAAACAGTAGGCCTAGTCGCTAACTTTTTTTGACACTTGAGATTAATCCATTACTACTTTACTATAATGCTATTGTGACACTTGTCCTGTGAAAACAGTAATGTATAAGTAAATAGTTCGGTGATCATCACTTTCGACTGTCAAAAAAAAACCTCTTCGGAGTAGACTTTTGTTATCTTGCACATAAGTATCTGTGTGGGCGAAATCCCTTTTTGTGTTCTTTAGAAAAGGGAGAAATTATTTGGATTAAAAGTTCTTAAATCCACAGCCGTTAAAATGTATAATAAAAAAAATATTTAAAGACCAAAACATATCCAAAGAGTATATAATACACTACGTTTAAGAGTCGGGACTTCAAACAAGCTTTTTGACGATTTTGACTCGCAGTTTAGGCTCAGATCTCGTACCAACCAACAGAGACAGATAAAAAAGTAATGCCAACATACTACAAAAGCAAACTAAGGATGTGGTGTACGCTACAGAATGTGTCGATATCGATAAAAACGAATGGGTACCCCCCCCTGCCTTGCAGACAGGTTTTTTAATCCTACAAAAGCAAAATAAAAAGCTCTCATCGTTTGAAAATATTGAGTATTATTCAATTACGTGTAATTATTTAATACAATTTATTTAACAACAAAAAATAAAAGTTATGTTTACAATGTGGAAATTAAATTGTTGGTAATTTTCTGATCTCTTATTCTAGGCGGAGTCTTCAGATGTTAGCTGATCGATCAACACACGTTTTTGCAATGTTGTGTAAGCAAGTAAGCAGGACATTTAGATCTGAAATAATAAATAGATTAAATTAGTATATATATCGTTTGAGTTTACGCTGGTCATCATCAATTCAATTTATTGTTCACCACTTACCATAGCGGACTATGTGTAACGCGCTCGAAGGTCTGGTTCTGCCCAATCAATGAAATCTGGTTCTGAAATAAAATACTCATTAGCTTCAGGAATTGAGCTATCAAACCATATCGGAAAGATAGGTTATGTAACTTACCAATAGAGGCGCTTATGCGGTTGCAGGCAACGATCACACCCGACGGGCACCGTGTAGTAAGGCGGCAGTCACGCTGTCTTCTTCTAGTGCCTCTTCAATTCGGAAGATAAGTCGTCAGCTTTTTATATTCATCTCTGTCAGTCGCAAACCGAAACAGCTTTTCAACGGGGTTAATGCCGATCCACTCTCATATGCTTTGCAGCCATGACTCTCATCGCCTTTCAACAAGTCACGCTGTGATCTGAAAAATAAGTGGAGTTGAACACAGAAGAACTTTTGATGATGATATTGAGAGATGAACACATGCGAATAATTTTGCGCAATGTTCTGCATTATATTAAAACTCATACAACAAACTTTGTTGTTAATGATGTTAGCTATCTAGTCATGGGAGGTTTTTGTTATTTTATAAATAACCCTATATATGATATACTATATTATAATATATTGCAATAGACAATTATGTATTAAACTAATGAAACATCTCAAGTACATTTGATACTCAAATTTACGAAAATAGATTTTTTATCGATAATCTGGTAAGTAGTAAGGACATCGCTACGGCGCATATGGTTTTTGATTAAAGTGACCAGAACTTATTTCTAATTACTTAGCGTTTATATAATAACATGGAAAACTACTTACCGCTTCTCATCTAGTGGGAATTGGCCATGAAAACCCTCTTTTGGTTTAATTTCCTACCAGATTTTAGTCAACATATTTCACACCTTTTGTAAAACATTTTGCTGTTATGCACATAAATAAATGACACAAACTAGTAGATATACACTAATGATAAGTCACTGAAGACAATAAATAGGCACAAGATGGAAAACTAAACTAAAACAACGCTTTAATTTATATTTTCAAAACGGCATAGTGACTTATTGACATTAGTGACACACTCCGGCAGCGTGAGACAAGGAAGGTTAGATCGGAAGTAAGAGACAAAACAAGTCGCCATTAAAATTTGCCTAAACTCCATACATTTTTTCTGCAGTATAGGAGTTTCGCCAGGCTGAACATATCTGTGGCGGGCTTTCAATGGCGTCAGTCAAATTTTTATTTCAGTCATTCAAAAATTGTTTCACAGTGGACTTTGTGTAGTAAAGTGGTGTTATTTTGTTGCAAAAGGATCCGTGTTGATGTTCAATTATAAAGAATCATTGAAATAAAAGTGTGCCGTGTTTGACGTTGAGAATTTTATAGTGGTTTTCACCACCTCATCGGTCACCGTCATGAACTCTGTTACCATTTGACTCGCGCCAAGCACTCCCTAGATGCGTTAAAATATGTGACACCCATATTTTAACGTAAATTAATTTCATTCATACATTTCACCTACTCATTATTTCATGAGACTACAGATAAAATATACACTAAAGACTTGGCTGTATGGGCTAAACCCTTTGCTTTCCCTAAAATATAGGGAGAATTTAAAACTAAACTATCTGTCAGTCAGGACTGTCAGTGTCAGTCGATAAGCAAGCAATCCGCGGACGGTTACGGTGAGCGGGTTGCTATGTAAATTATCCTATTGATTTAACTCTAATTTATTATAAAAGATAAATTATACATGAAGCCAATAAATAGGTGTATAAATATGAACTTTGAAGATTGAGATAAAGATATGATAAAGTCGTTGGTTGGGAGCGGAAGAGTGAATGACTCAATAAGTACCGACTATAAACAATGGGAAAGCCGTGGGTGTATAGCGTGGTAGTATCAACTTTATGTATATGCATCTGCGGCGCTGAACGTGGTTATTACCTCGGCTGTTACACTTTTAATATAGAGGATTTGCTCAACACACACACTGGGCAGTCCGTGGATGTATGTTTATCTGCATGCGAACAAGTGTATTATAGATACGCCGTTATCGGCAACGAGTCCACTTGCTTCTGTGGGAATTCGCCAGGACTATCAAAACTGCCCTTAGAAAATTGTGAAACGCCATGCCCTAAAAACGGAACTCAGAAATGTGGTGGTGTAAACGCGTCAAGTGTTTATGATACACAAGTGACAGCACCAGGGCCGCCCTCCTCACTGGAGGTAATCAATGTGACTGAAACTACGGCCAGAGTGCACTGGGCATCACCACAAGCTTACTCTTTCATTACTGGCTATGTAATGCGGGCTACAGTCACAGAGACCTATGCCGACATCTTACTGCCACCCTTAGAGTGGCGCATTTTGAATACAACACTCCATAATGAGCTACTGAATTTGCAACCAGGGTCTTCATATTCCATAAGTGTTGCAGCTCTGAACTATGACGAGGAAGGCCCCAATATTACTTCAAGTTTAACCACCGTGATTGGTACTCCAGACCCCAGTCCTCCTGAGATAGAGATAAGGGAAAGGCGTGGTGATAGAATGTCGATACATATACCCAAAGCTAAAAATGTTAATGGTCCTGTGTCAATGTACAGAGTGGTAGTGTCAGTGGAGCTTTATCAACAGGGCTACATCATGGAAAACCTTGGCAATTACACATATGCAACAGAACAGGGCTTGCCATATTATATTACAGCTGAATTAGACCCCTATGACATTAATAATGATTTCATCATTGGAGATAAGAGTACTTATAATGGGTTTTACAATGCTCCTCTCCCACTCACCAATGATATTGATGTGTCTCTAGGAGTGGTTAGTGAAAAGAACCATGTTAAAAAGATAAGATATGCTGAATCCACAAAAAAAATTATCTTAAACATCAACGAAC
This sequence comes from Cataclysta lemnata, assembly GCA_963931975.1. Classification (NCBI taxonomy): domain Eukaryota; kingdom Metazoa; phylum Arthropoda; class Insecta; order Lepidoptera; family Crambidae; genus Cataclysta; species Cataclysta lemnata. The sequence continues at coordinate 562,027 of OZ008355.1, read as the reverse complement.
CTGAAGATATGTCTCCTTTGGTAGTAGCTCTCGGTGCAGGAATTGCTATAGGTGTGGTCCTGTTATTAATTGGTGTGGGATTCCTTATTATTCTTAGAAAAAGGATACACCTGGCACGAGTACAAAGAGGATCTCAGTCCTTACCTTTAAGTCTCAGTGAGCCCTGTGTTGAGATAGAAAACTCTGGATTCCTGCAAGATGAAAATGAAAGGGTTGATTATTATGGGAATTTGAAGAGAAAGCTGTGGAATATACCAAGAAATTTGATTGATATAGATATCTCTTGTGTAGTTGGATTGGGTAGCTATGGAAAATTCACTAAAGGTAAAGTGCAACAGCATGGAGCACAGACGCCTGGCCTAGTTCAAGTTGTGGCTGACAGAGAACTTGATAAACCAGATAAAAAACTCATGTTACAGGAGTTGGATCTGCTGATTAAGTCTAGTGAACATGAAAATGTCATATCTCTCATTGGAATATGTGAGACTAATACAACTTTATTTGTTGTGCTACAAGACTCGAGGCAGACTCTAAAGGAGATGTTGATACAAAGTAGACAGAGGGACCTGCAGAACAATAAGTTTAGTTTGATTACAGAGAACAAGTTGCTTCAGATTTGTTTGGATGTAGGCCGGGGGATGGAGTACTTGCACAACAAAAAGATTTTCCATAAGAGGCTCTGTTGTCGTAATATTGCTGTGGTGAATGGTGGTGTTGCCAAAGTGTCTGGTTTTGGTCTGTCACACATAAGGCCCTTGCACGAAACTCCAGATTATACTAGGTGGATGTCTCATGAGATGTTGAGACAAACCAGGTTTAATCCTAAAGCTGATATATGGTCATTTGGTTGCTTGATGTGGGAAGCACTGTCATTGGGTGCAACACCATATTCTCACTCAGGCAATAAAGATGTAGCTGCACGGGTGTTACGTGGGATGAGGCCGTCGCAGCCCTCCTATGTGGGAGATGAACTATTTCAAATGTGTTTGCAATGCTGGCAGGTGGACCCTGATGAGAGACCTTCTTTTTCTGCTCTAGTCCATGAACTTTACCCATTCACAGAGGGCCTGGGCACTAGATGTTTAAGTTTTACTCATTACAATGGATTCAACTATGAACCACACATTCCACAATATGAAATTATTTCATAATTTCAAGACTATCTCAATATTGTATTATTCTAGTATTATCCTGTATATAAGTTATCAATTTCCAAAGATGAATTTTTTTAGTATTGCTGCCATTTTATAAATAAATTCTGCCATCTGATTACATGCAAATTTGTGTAAAACATGGGGCTTTTAATAAATGTGTGTACTATAATCATGTAAAGCAATAATTAGTGTTACCATTACATTTAATGTTTGTAATTTTAGGCAGCGGTATGAACCAAATTCACTATAATTTCAGTCTCTCTTTTAATAATATAAAAAACATATTATTAGTAACTGTAGATACAGAATTACTTTTGAAAGATCCGTTTAAATTAAAGTTTTAAAGATCTATGTGATGAAATATAATGTATATCTATCAAAATTACAACTGATTGTTTCACAATAACATTCTAATAGCAATCTCATACACATATGTGCCTATACTTACTAATACTACATAATAATAATATGACAATAATTTGTGAAAGAATGAGAAGGATTTTGTATAAGTAATATTTATTTATTTTCTAAGGCAGCTGTATTATCGATTTAAAACAACCTTTATATTTGACAGATAATTTAAGAGTGACTAGCATAAGCCTATTATTGTAAGCCAACTAAGCATTCATTTTATGTTATGTGCACTATTAATAATTATGTAAGTGGCCTTACCTTGAACCCCACACCAAACAATCTTCTTCTCCCTGCCCTGTTCCCAGTCTATCTGGGGTTGGTACAGTATGTTTCCTCTTTCATTCATATCGGTCAGATGTCATCAAGCCACCCACTCCCTTTTGATTCATATTATCCATCACACTGTAAAGGTGGTAGTGATGAATTAATGTATAGAAAAGAAACGTAACGGACCATGTCGGGTGACCGATGGAATGATGATTGGAATGACAACATTCCAATCCATACTGCTTAAAGTTTTGGCTTAGGTTTTACAACCGGCCGCCTGCCTGACACCAACCCTCTTTGGGTATGCTGTTATTGGTGGTTTGCCCTCCACCATTCGGGTGCCCCAAGGTGCTTGTTGGTCTATACCGGACAATCGAAGGATAAGTTGTGGCTGGCCTATTCTACGTTATTTGTTGTCCACACCAAACAATAAAATTTATAGAATACTGATAAAATATAACCAGATAAAGTTGCCTATGTATGGTTTCATGAATGAATTGAAACTCTTTTTGAGATATAAATCTTGGATATAGTTCTAAAATACTTGTGGTGAAGTTTGATTTAATTGAATTTAATTAACTCTTTAATGTTCAAGGTAGGTAATTATACAATTCTATACCCCATCACTTATATTGCATGTATCTACATTTTAAGTTACTAGTAAGTGTATTCAAATGCAGTAAACATTTTAACCGATACGTATACAAGACTATAAAATATGTTTAAGAGTTTACAATTACATTGTAAGTTGTATAGTATTTAGTGATTGTAATAACTATCAATGGATTCTGTTATTAATCTATCTGAAATCAGGAAAGCGAAAATGTTTGCCCAGTTTAGATGGTCAAGTTTTTATCCTTTGTTTTGTGGCTAGAGAAGATGCAGTATTACAAAAAAGTTACTTTTCTATGGAACTATATTGACGTAAACGCTACCTTATATTATTCATCGGATCAAAATAGTTAATTTTTTTGAGAATAATACTAATGTAAACGCACCCTTATATTATCTACATTGCATCGTAAATGTTCTTAAAGATAGAAAATAGCGGCACGACGTCGCTATGAGGCTTTACACTTAGCGTTAACACTGAACGGATTTATGTAGTGTTTGACTACATGTTGGTCGTTACAATTGAAGTGCATCTTGTCTGGCCCCGTATACATCTAATGCGAATGTAATTGTCATTAGATTAGCAATTCTTTTTTGAGGACAAGTTATAAATGAGATACCACTCGCTGGAAACCGAATTATTTATGATATTGTATAATCTCAGTAGAAAGAATAAGAATATCATGGGAAGTCCCTAATCCGACAGCTAACAAACGATTTTGTTTTTTTAACTCGTGACTCATCATGACATAGCCTTTTTTATTTGATATTTGTATTTTGTTAGGATTATGTGGCATTAACTGGAACTTCCTTTATAGTTCTGCACTCCGTCCATTTTCACGTGAATCTCACTGAGTATGTTGTACTTATTTTACACTATGATTTTGGGCATGTAACACCCTAGTTATTAAATAATATATAACTATTTTTCATCAGTTATCTTTTAGTTACCCACTACCTACAATTGAGTGTATAACTACATATAGAGGTGAGACGAAAACCCTTAGCATTCCATGAATTCACCATACTTAATGGGTTTTATATAACGTGTACTTATTGGTCTTTGGGGATGTTCATGTTTTTTTTACACTCACACCTATCGTCTAGCTCAAAGTAAGTAGCCTCAGCACTTGTGTTATGGATATTAGATGACGGACATATTTTTAATATAATTTATTTTTAGTATATAAATGTTAAACGTATCGTGTGGTGACGGCAGAGTAGAATACAATTGTCACCACCCCAAATCTCTCCCGTGGGTGTCGTACAAGGCGACTAAGGATAAATCAATGATGAGGAATGGGCAGCAGCGTTCCTCTTATACCACCTAGCAATGTACTAAGACTTTTGTGCCCGAAAAATGGAAACAGGCTCGCCACCTATTACATGGTGGGTGCTAGTTCACCTCTGCCTACCCCTTCGGGGATATAGGCGTGATTTATGTATGAATGTAAATGTTAAATATATACTACATAAACATATACACAACCATGACTCGAAAACAAACATTTGTGGTCATCACAAAGTGTGCCCCTACCAGGATTCGAACCCGGGACCTCTTGGCCAATACCCAGCAATCTGAGCATTCGACAAAGGCGGCCGTCAAGTTTCCCATGATACTACAGTCATACCTATATTAATAACGCCTATTTAGGTAGGTATCCCATAAAAACAACAGAAATAGTTTGTAGGCTGATGGGAGTTGACATAGGTGGCGAAAAGTGTGTGTTTTGCACCACTGCCTACCCCTTCGGGGGGTATTTGTCATTTGTGTGTGTATGTATATTTGACTAAGAGGATATCTACTTAGAAAATACTTTGTGTTCGCCAAGGAAGTAATGATTGAAACACCATCTCAATTTTGCATTTATTTAATGTTAATATAATATAGACAATGTTCAAGGTACCTTTTATTGGTTTTCGAGCTTTAACACTAAGACATTGTAACCTTCCATTTTACCTCTTACCTTAAACAACATTGCAAAATAACACTTCATTAAAAATCAATCTTGACAACTAAACAATAAACATTGACTAAAATATACCGAATTTTAAATTCAAACATTTAACATTTCTCAATTGAAACTTAATTAAAATTATTTCTCGTACATAACATTGCAGACCCGTTTATCGTAAACCGAGATAACAAAATTAATATAATAAAAAATAGAAACTCCATCACTGAACAGGAGGCTACCTAAGCAACAACGTGTCGACACATGCAGCAGACGACGCACCGAGCCGGCCGCCCCTGCCTACACTTAAAATACACAACAAGTTACAATTCAATAGAATTAGTATAACATATCAATCTCAACATGTGTAAAGGTGATGCGACTGCCTGCGGGGACGCTCGCGGGGGCGCGGGCGGGCGGCGGACGCGATGCCAGTATGCGCGGTTGATTCCTCAGTCTTTAATAGATTGATGACAATGAGCAAGGAGAAGAACGTAAATGAGACAATGTTATGCATTATATACAGATCGAGGCCGGGCCCGCGCCCCCGGAGCGCCCGTGTCAATGTTGAGTTCCACTCGTACGCACAGCCATGTTCCTACACACAGTATCGGACCTTAGTCTAGCTAGCGCGCCCGACGGCTGCCCCTCGCGTGTATACCACTAAACACTACCTACAGTAATTACAATAAACCACTCTATCAACAAATTCAACAACATTTAGCTATTAAATTAAAAGGAGGATGAGATGCGGCCTCCCGGTCGCCCGCTGCCGACCTGGCACCGCCCCGTGCCGCACACTCGACGACACAACTACCTTACCCTAAACATTGAATCCTCAGTGGCAACGGCGGCGATGCGCTCCATCGCGACGTCGCACTATTTATTTATTATCTTTGCACGCGATTAACTTTAACCGGCCAATGTTAACCCCCTAAAAGTATTACTTTGTAGTTTCGATAATATACTCTCAAATATTGTAACAACTTCGGTATAACAACGTTTAACATTTTTTTTCCAGTATTTTCAATTAACTTTACGTAACGTACGCACAATATTGCTTCAACATGACAACTACGACTAGCTAGAGTTGCTTGGATAACTATGGGCTTGGAGCAGGGGAGGGGGGAGGGCTGGAGGCTGTGGGAGGGATGCGCGCTGTACACGGGACCCCGTTCTCGCGCTCCTCCGTCTGGGACACTTCCAAAGAAACGCATCTTCAGAATAATTGACTTATCACTTACACGTACTGACTTGACTAATCAAGATTTAGTTCTGATAAAATTGAGCTTGTAAAATCGACGATACGCCCTACAGGGGATAACGCGCTCGCGACCACGGCACCGGACCAATCGCGGGAGGCAGTAGCAGCGGGATTACTGCGTTTGCTGCATGCGGAGAGAACTTTGCCGACCGAACAGTGCGAAACGACAGACGGCCGTGGGTGTCAACGTCATGGACATTTACTGGACGGCAATAAATGTTCCGAAACAGAATGCGCGTCCAAAGGGGGAGCGTCCAAAGGCCACCGCCGGTAGCCGTCGCCAACGCGTCACACCTCGTTAATTGACAAAGACGATATCTGAACTACCCCCAAATATACATATAATAGTAGGATGAGAAAGTCGAAAACACCAGAAAGTTCGAACAGCAATACCCTATACACTTTAAAGATTGAATATATAATAATAACTAGCTACTTGAATGCACTACGCTGTAATGTTACCTAAACAACACACGTATAGACCAGTAACAATACCACCTAGCTATGAAACGTCGTTGGACTGTAACGGGGAGCTTACAACGATTTAAACATTAACACTAGCTCATTAATAAAGTTTCGCGGGAGGACGAGGCTATGGCGTCCCGAACGTGCTCCATTTCAATTTAATTAACGCTAGTAAACGTGAATATTATCATGAGAAGTCGTCTCTCAATTCCTTTTCTTACACGCTATCGTAAATAACTCATTTAAGCCGATTCAAGTAATTACATTTATTATGATTACAGTTTCCCTTTGTACTTGTTTCCATCTCTGATGAGTGCCCGGGCGCCAGTATCGCCGGTGGCGCCCACCGCGGGGCCCGCGATGGCACTGCTGAGGTAACGACAACTTAAAACTACTCCGGCGAGGAGACTGACCGAATGGCATCCGTACTGACTCGCAGTACCTTAACAACGTCAAGAAACAATCACAGTTGAATATCCATTAAATCTACCGACAAACAGAAACAAAACTACGTTACACATAAGTATTACAATAATAACGGCGCAAAAAAATAAACTTTCAACAACTTCTACAGTTGACGCGTCTGTAAATAAGAATATCATATAATATTGTCCTCTCGAATATTAAATAGAAATCTGCATTTAAAACATTTAAAATATACATATACAATAATTTTTCTAATAATCTGGACATTAATTACTCAATACATCATTACATTTAAATTGTACTTATATCGTAAGATAAATTTAGACCGACAACAAATCAATAACCATAATAAAACATTCCTAATAAAACTTGTAGTAACACAATGCTATAAATGTATAAAAAATAAAGATCTTTACCGAGAGAAATCAGGAATGACGAAAATTCTGCTAACCAGATACATAAGGTAACGTGCGAGGCCGCCGCCCGGCCGGCGTACAAACATAAAAGTGCTCGGAATAGGAATATCCGCGACAGGAGATATCACAATAGTACTTCAACGACGCCCCGGAGCCCGCCAGGCGGGCGAACCAGACGTGCGGCGACAACTATACGGCCGTGACGCAGAACGTCACCGTCGCAAAATGTCATCGTGGAAAATTTGATCACTTTCGCAAAACGACATTTTCGCTGGTGTCACTTCCGCAAAACGTTATTTACACAGCTTGTCACTCCAGCAAATTGTTTTCTTAGGAAAGACCTAATACTACCACTGCAGAATCGGGTAAGTAATAAAGTAATACATAATTAAAAAATCATCCTAAAAATAATTACTTACATGATGGATAAATCATTATTTTTAAGCTATTAATTAACCAATTACCTACATGACAGACAAAATAAATTAGCTAGTGGCATCCTGCGCAAATATCGTTTTGCGAAAGTGACACTGTGCGAAAGTGACCAAATTTTCCACGAAGACAGTCCGCAAAAGCGACGCCCCGCGCCAAGCAGCGAGACCAACAATATACGTCTAACGCCGCTGCTATCAAATGGCATCATGCAATATAATAATTAATATCGATAAATCTACAAATGGTAAACAGGTAACCACGCCCGCGATGACTAGAACTACAACTACCCTACGCGCTGTCCCTCGCGGCCGCGGACTGCCGGGCGATCCTTTCGCGCCACTCTGCGTTCCCATGGCGACCCATCCCTACACTATACAAACAAAAATTTAGCGAGGCACACACCTCGAAACGTTTCGATAGCATTATTTAGATACGATATCCTATCCCTATTTACTTCTTAAATAAATGGCAAAGCGATTATTATGTCCATGTCTGGCAGTACCTACTTAAATTTTATTATGATATTTTTATTTTAATAAAACACAATTGTCTTTTCTCTACACCCCTTGATACAAGCGGCTAACTATAATAATAATAATGAATGAAATATTAATTTGCAAATCAATAGAACCTTAGCGAAAGGATCGCCTGGTCTGAAATTGCACCATTTCTCTGATTAACAGATATTTATGTACCGCTACTCGATGTAGTCGCTATGCGTTGCACTGAACCACATCATCTTCATCTAATGGTAACCCTTGATGCGTATTATTTATTTTCAGTCCGTAACCGCTTACATAAACACTAGTGAAAGTCGTAACCCAAATGAGTTGTCATTGTAACAATAATAACACATTGTCCATGTTAGCGTAACTAAACAATGTACAACGAGAGTTATGTCAAAACTATTCATTAAAAATAAATCAATTTTTTATCATGCAATACCCGATAGTATTTTTCCCCCCTGGCAATACTCAATATATTGTCTATAGCAGCCAGCAATTGATTTATCAAATTATTACGTCAATAATTAAAATGGCAATGATATGAAAAATAAATAAAATGCGTCAATTTTCGTTACGGTAACACGAACAGGACAACAGCATCCTGGCTACGGTCTGCTCTGTAAAACGAATCAACAAGATATCACTTTGTCGTACATTGCGCCTTACGCTAGTTTTAATGGTGAGTGTTGAGTTGACATGTCGCAACGTACAACGAAAGGGTGTTTGTTATCCTGTGACGAGTGATGATCGATGCAGACATGAAGGAGTTCTCCAGATTCTAACTGAGTCGCTTCGTTGCAACGTATTTTGGTATTCTTAGGTACAGACATTGCACTAAGCGGCGCAGCTGCATAACACTGAATTTTGCTTACAATTTACAGTTCGAAGTGTACAGTGAAGACTAGCGACCTTTTGGTGAACAATTTCTTAAAACATCTAAACATACTACATAACAAATTATATATTTCACGTTATACTGAATACTTTGCTATGTGTATATGAAAAATTATGTATAAATAAAAACCGTGCCATTGCACAATTTGTGGAATTAAAACAACAGTTAACAACAAGTTATGCTCATTTTACCGCTCGCGGTAATAAAATTGGATACGTTCGATAATAAAATTTGAAATTCAGTGTTACGTGCGCAGCCCTGTTCAGTAATAAATGGGTTTAACCACACACTGAGAAGTAGAGTGGGGCAGAGTTGTACTGGAGCTGGCCAATAGGATGGCCGTATTTCAAAAATGGCGCCGCTGTGACACCTGATTGGTTGGATTGTAACAGCCATGCACCACTATACTACTCCCAAGAGCTTATACAGGGCGTAGCGGACCGTAAGCGCGCTGAAAAAGAGATTCAACCGCTCACTGGCCCTGTCCAACAGAAGGTACGCCCTGTAGGCCTAGCACTGGACGAGGACAAGATCTCTCTCCACCACTTGACAGTGTATCGGGAAGATATTTTCTTCTCCGCAAGGAGATTTTGTCCACGTGCACGGGGCCTAGGCTGGGGAGACAGCTGCAGCAACCCTTGCTACCGAGCGGGCCGCGGTTGAACGTGGTGCGAATGAGGATGTTTGGGAGGGTTACTGCATGAGGCCCGAGATGGCGTTGTGGCGAGTGCGCTTCAGCTCCTCCTCCTGGATCTTCTGCTCGATGAGGAAGTGCGCGTTGGAGATGGCGGAGAGGGAGCCGGTGATGGTGACGATGCGGTTGCGGGTGCCGGGCGCGAACGTGCCCTTCTTCGAGATCTGGATGTTGGCGCCGGACATCTGCTGGATCTCCACCAGGCTGCGCCCGCCGGGACCTGGAGCGTGACACAAGAGCCCCCTTCAGATCTGCCCCTCTAGACAAGTGGCCGATCTATTAGGTCGTAGTAGAAGCAACATGGCGACCGTCGGGTTTTATTATTCTAGTCGGTTTGGATCCGAACGGTGATTTCTTAAAAGTGCACGCTCGATTTCGTCACGTCTGAACTGGGTTAGGATTGCAACTCAGTGTTCATGGGACAGATAAGTAGATCAAAATCAATGATCACGATCCAAAGATTTTGGTGGTTAGAAAGTTTTTTCTAACATTTATATAATGTTAAAATTAAATCGAATAGATCACGATCCAGATTGATTGTGTATGTAGAAGACTGCACGTACACAGGCAATCTGGATCGTGATCACCGATTTTGATCGCAGATCGCGATCGATATTGACTGTTTACAGGCCGCCATAGTAGACTTCTACTACAACCCCTGAGCTGAGTGGGGGCTGTCACACTGCAATAAAGGCGAACGTGGCACAACTCACCCAATATGGCCCCGACGATGACCTCGGCGATCTCGACGTTCTTCGAGTCCTTGGCGCCCGCGTCGGCAGGCGTGGGGCTCTTGGACAGGGGCAGCAGCGAGGCGGACGGGAACACGCCGCCCACGCCGCCCGACAGCGAGATGGGCGCCACGGCTGGGGGGCGAAGCGCC